>VYXF01010817.1:1131260-1384539 GCA_013397295.1 Polioptila caerulea | reverse complement strand
ATAGCAAAAATAGTAATGGAACTAGGTTGCTTTAAAAAAAAATTCAGACCAATTCATTCCAATGTCAGGAACCTAAACAGGATGTCATTGTGCCAAGGAATTAATTGGATTGCAAATGAAAGTGAAACTGATCAGTAAGTTTTTATTGCTTGTGATGAGTGAAATGCAAGGACTGTACAGAAAGCATAAATGATGAAAGTTGAATTTGTTCTGAAAAAATTCTTTCAGTTTGAACAATCTGCAGGGTATTAATGACATTGGTAAGAATTTTTATTATAAACATATGAGGACAGTGTGAATCAGGAATAAGTCCATTTAAACCAATGGAATCGCGCTGAGGAAAGATTTTTGAGGGCTGCAGAATGGAAACTAACTACATGTCCTTTTGATGAGAGCAGAATGGGGACCACGGTTTTCTTTTTTGTTTTCCTCCTTGCTCCACACTTGCTTATGTGCTCTTACAGAAAACTCTCTTCTTGAACTGCCAGCCCTCCAGATGAGCCCAGGTCTGGGTGCTCATGCAGTGACAACATCCAATTCTGTGGTGACAACATCGGCTTCACTGAAAACAAGGACAGCTACCAGCAAAGCCAGCCAGCTGGAATGCAGGACCCACTGAGCTGAAGGCTGTTGAAAAAATGCAAAGTAATGCAATCCCAAACCTTTCCAAGATGTGACCTGGGTGAGACAGAGGCACTGAGATGGTGAGGAAATGGGGGCAATGTCTCTAAGGGGAAGACACGTGAAGTCAAGGACCACAAAATAGGAGAATCAGAGTGAGAAGGTATAGCCTCACTTTGTATTTTTGCTAAGATTTAACTGTGAGAAGGAGAAACTCCTGCCAGCTTCAGGTGCTAAAGAATTGAGGGGGAAGCCCTGAGGGATTAGTGTCCTAACGGAGCCACACAAGTTAGAAGACGTAAATACAGATTCTCCTCTCATCTTGCAGCTCCTTGTCATCTAGAGACTTTAAAAGGCTCATGAAACCTGCATGTAGTATTATTAATACCCAAGGCAGATCAATTTAAATTAACTTGAGTAGAGCTATATAGTGTCATCACACAACAAAAGTGTGATTGCTATTTGAAACCTGCTGGGGTAGAAGCCCAAGGAAAGAGAACACCTTCCCATATTAACAGGTAACAATGGCACAATGCTATGAGTTTATTTAGGCTTGCAACAAGCACCAAACTCGTAACTAGAAGAGCACTTATATCTTGGGTTGATCACCTAAGAGGAGCCACAGCAGTGCCCTACTGCTCAGGTCTCCTGAGGACTTCCTTCATGGAAAACTGCATTACTTGACTTTCTTGCTGCAGACCTGGGTTTCTGCATAACATGGGACAGCTGCACACAGTATCTTATTAGTCTTTCCTACACAGCCTAAAAGAGTTTTAGGAGATCTGTATTGAGGGTTTTAGGAACTAAAATTCAATTTGTTTATCCTATCTCTTAGGGAAATAGCTCAAGGAAGAGCAAAACAGGGACAGAGGAAGAGCACATGCGCAAAGGAGATGGACTCCCGTAGAACAACATAGCATACTAATTCATTCTGATCTTGCTATTTAGTACCTGCAAAGTCTACCATTATGCATTATTAAATTCATGTATTATTGAATCACAATCCTTGTTGCCTGGTAAGAAATGTGGATGATTTCTTAACTTAAATTAAAGCACTGCTTCCCTTATTTGAATAAAACTGCATTACTGGCTGCCTCTCATGGTAATCAGAAAACTGCATTAGGCAGGTAGTACTGTATGAATTAAAAAATAATGAAACAAGACTTTTCAGTCAGACATTGTTCCCTCGCCTGCTTTTCATGACAGCAGATTCCCTACTCTGAGTTGATAAGACAACAGCAAATGAAGATAACAACATGAGAGCAAAATCATTCATTCTAATAGGCTCCACCTGTGCAGGCTCCAGCTCATTTACATGACTGCAGAAAAATTAGAAATCATGCAGCAATTAGTCTCTTCTAGATTATGCACTGTGTCAACTGATACCACTCTGGAGAGCACTAGTGCTAAAATGGTTTCAAAAGATAAATCTACTAGCCTGTGCAAACATTTTTAATTACCTGGAAAACTGGATTGCCTGTTTAGAAAACTCTGCTGTAAAGGAGGCTGCCCACACAGCCCTGGAATCAAATGTCACCAGCTTCAAATGTTTATATAACTGACTTTTATAATGTTTGATGGCTTGGTGAAACAGAACCATGTATCTGCTTTTGCTGCTGTGTAGCTGAAGGAACATCTCTTTAGAGGGAGGTAATGGAATTGAGGTAAAAGGAATTTTTCTTTCTCTTTTTTGTGTTAGCAGGTATCGATTCCTTTAGTCTCAGATCTCATCATCCACTCTCATCCATTGCAAAACGATGATCATTCACAGCACTGAGCAAACCCAGCAGCTATTTATAGAATAAAAATTAAGGGCTGCATTGTGAACCCTGCACTCTTCCCAGTAAGGAGCTCTTCACCTAAGAGGCCCAGTGAAGTCAATTTAACTGCTTGCGAGTAGCTGTTCATCCTTGTGAAGAGGCAGCTCACAATCTGGGCTTCAATTCTCTGCCAGGGTTAGCATATGTGCTGCTGGAAAGGCAGGTCTGCACGTCCAGCTGGTGCAAATCTGCAGTGCTCCCAAACTCACAGAGGCTCTGCAGATTTGCACTGAGCAGTGATCCAGACCCCTCACATGAAGCATGTGCTCTCCACATCTTGGCTGTTGCTAATGAGGTTTTGAAATCACCTATTGCAATTTGAAAATGGTGCTTCTTTGGTATATCTAAATCTTTCTCAGAGAAAAAAACAGTCTTAGAGTAATTGGAAAGGAAGAGAGAAATGAAAGAACCATAACTTTGAGAGCTACAGAGTTTAATTCAGAGCCAGGTCCTTTCTGTTTATCTGACTCATTCTCTTAACAATTCCAGAGCAAGGAAATACCTAACTGTGAAGACTGAAACCTCTAGGACTGCTCTTGGGTTCATTTTCTGTATCTGATATTTCCACAGAGTGCAATAATGTGGCTTTATAATTAGAACTGGATGAACTCATGAGGGGCCACCTTAATGGCACAGTCACAGCTTTGGTTATGTAAACTGTTCCTGCAGACTGAGTTTAAATGCGAGCTCCAACCCTTGAAATTTTTCTCTCTCTCATTAAAATACTGCCCATGTCTTTTTCTGTCACACAGAATAAATTCTACAGTTCATACAAGCAGATATGGTGGGGGCTGCCCCCATCCCCACAAGGTATTTACACAACTCATTTCTGATGTAGCACCACGTTTGCATTACTCTCTATTCAGGACCATTGAATTACCCTGCTTTAGTTATCAAGACTTCTTGTCACAGCTTTTTAGTTTTGAAACCCTTAGACGAGCATCTTCAGCACTTCCAGTTACAAATGAAATACTTTACCTTGGATCTCAAGGCTAGGTCCTTATAACTTGGACCATTTCCCTTGGTCACACCTGGGAAATGTAGGTGACATGGACGCACAGCCCCCCCAAAAAGCCAGAGATCCTTCAGAGCTATCAGGTGTATCTGGAGCTGCAGTGCTGTCACAGGGCTTAGCTGAACTGGGGAATGCCTTGCCACAGGAGGATTTGAATATTAAAAAGTTAGTGTGGAAGAAAAAAAAAAAAAAAAAAAAACAAACCAGAAAAGATGATGGGGGCTGAGTGCAGCTGTCCTGATATGTGTCTTAAAAGACACCTTATTCTTCCCCTAAGCAGCCCACAACCACTGTGGGCTGATACCCGTGAGGGGGACATCACTCTCATAATCCTTTTATTTCTGTTTCCTCCTTGCTAAACATACTAAATTTTGTTTCTGTGCAAAACAATTTAGAGGTGAAAGGTAACTTGAGTTTGTCCTTCTATCCAACACACAGCTCATGCAAAGAAGGACCCACCATCCAAGTAAATGGCCTGCACATCCAGGGCAATTCTGTTCTGGTCATCCTTTATGGAGGATTATGTGTTCTCATCCCTACCTAATTCTGTGATCATAATCTGCATGGAGGGAGTAGCCCAGGGCTCTCTGGCACAAATCACATGGACAGCATTTTCACCCCTGCAATGTTTCTTCTGGTCTCTGCACTGGACAGACTCCCACTGGCTGCTCTCATGCTCCAGTTTAGGTTGCTTACTGGGTCCTCATTCAGGAAGAGTCATCATGCAGAGCTTTGCTGCTGCTGTTTTGATTGTAACTCAAACCCAGTGCAGTTTAACCATTTTAATGCATGCATGCTGTGGACAGCAGTATAATCAGCCATGCTATATCATTGTATGGGAAATGACAGGAGGACAGGGCCCTTCAGATTTGTGGGGATGGCTGGGCCAACAGGATGCCACAACTCCCCTTGAAACATGGCCAGAATATAAGAGAGAGGTTCTGGACATGCTGCATGGAGATGTGCATATGAACACCTATCCTACTGTGAGACAGTTCATTTGAGCTTTAATAGGAAGGACTGGCAAAGAGAGCCTCCTAGAAGTCTAAATTTATTTCTTGATGATGCCACAGTTGGTGGTACTGACTAGGATTCAAATATAAAATGGAATTTATGGAGAAATTTATGAGTTTAATGGAGAAATCTGTTAAGAGCCTTGAAAGCCCTTATATAGCTAACGAGGTGTTTCAAGTCCCCCAGCAAATTCTGTGCTTGCCTGATGAGGTTCAGGTTTCATACAGCAAGGGGAAAGAATGACAGTATATGTGGCAGAGCTGTAACACTGACCAGGGGCTGCTAATTTGGAAGCATCTTGGAAGACAGGTTATGAGGAATGTTCATCTGTCATTATTAATGACTGAAGTCAAACAATTAAATGGATTAAGATTGATCTGAGATTGATGTGTCTAATCTAAGACCTGTGGGCTCAGTAACATGCACAGAAGCTGCAAAATAATGCATTGGATTTGCAAATGTACAGTATCTTAAAGCATCAAGGATAAACAGTGATAGAAAGGGGGGCTCACACTTGCCTCACTTATTGGGATTGCCCTAAGGATACATGGGCAAGATGAACACTGTAGAATGCAGGAGTTGCCACAAGATGGGACATTCAGCTCACAAATGTGAAAGTTGCTGGCAGAATACTGAACTTTACATCTAATGAGTAAAGCTGGCTTTATAAACGGTCACCTTCAGAAGACAATCCTTTGCTCTCTGTGAAACACCTGCCAACAGGCTCCTGATGAAAACCCTCTCCTTCTAACAGAGGGAATTTTGACATTGGTGACACAATTACTCTTCAATTCTGCCTTACTTGTAACCTACTGGTGAAAACTGGGACCTGGAAATTTCCTCCTGCAGAAGGTGTCTTAAGTGCCTATTGTTTGTGTTCCTTCAATTACGTTAATGGAGACACATCAACGGCTGTAAAGTCAACCAGCCAAGTGATGCCTCTGCTGGGGAAATCTCTGAACCTCTGCAGCTTCCTCCTTCGAGGGAATCCTCTCTCCTTCCACAAATTAACGCGTATTTTCAAATGCTGTGGCCAAGCTTCCCACATTCAGGCCATACAGGGAGAAAACAAGCAAGCAGGCTGAGCAAAATTCATCTCTGCTGCAGACACCAAGTAGACTCAGTGGTAGCAGGGCAGCCAGAATGAGTAAGAAAAGCAAACTTGGTTTTAGAAGACAACATAATAACATTCACATAGTTCCTTTCCTCTCTGCTCTTCGGCCATTTCTGGGGGTTTTTTGGTGGTAGTCGGAGTTCAAGTCCTAAAGGCAGTGCAAACCTCTGGATAAAAGGTGATGGATGGAAACGTAGCTCCTATGATGTGTGCCACAATGAAGGGAAGGAAATTAGTTCAATAACTTGCCTAATGCACCACATGGAGATAGAAGCAAGGAAAGCATGGCTGCTAGAAGTTAATGTGAAAAACACTAACCACAAATCCAGCATAGGGCCAGGCTCCAAAACGAAAGTGGAAGTGGCCTAGAAAACCCACACAAAGCCAGTAATTTACAAGGGAAGGTTCTATGCTTCTGGAAAATAAGGGCGAGAATAAAAACTGCCTGTGCTAGTAATCTAGCATCTGGAGCAGAGTAACTCAATCTATTGGGTTTAGACTGCCTGAAGGCATAACATTAAACTGGGGAGAGACTTTTAGTTTAATCTCCAGCATGACAGATGTCCTTAAGGGGATTCCATGTAAATATGCAGTGCATTGTTTTTGCCTTCTTAAAAAAGCTGGAGGAGTTGAACCACCACTCTCTTATCTGATGGGATGGATATTTTTCTCTGCCTTGAACAAGACGTGGTTAAGTTTAAAAGCCTCCTCATGATTCCAGTTCACCCCTTCCCTTGGGCCAATGTAAATCAGCTGCATTACAGGGATGTTTTAAGTAACCCTCAGCATGATGTGCTGACTGTATTCTGTCTATGCATACGCCTGCACCCCAGGAACAACTGATGTGGTCTTAACAGCAGCATCTGTGACTCCTCAGCTGCATGTAGAAAAAAACCATAATGAGGGGTTATAACAGGCAAAGAGAGAGGAGAGAGAAGACAAAACACTACCTTGAGATCACACAATAGAGGGGCCCATATTACATTCCCTGCACCAGATAAGAAACCAATTTTTGATGGGCTAATCTGGGGAAAAGGTGCTATCTTTTGGCAAAATTTAAACTTAATTAGACAATATCTCACAATATTCCTATTCCTGACTGATATCACAGATTTAGACTTGAATGAGTTAAACTCAAGGACAGGGTATGGGGCCAAATGGGTCTGGTAAGAATTCTTTTTAAAACCCCTGCTTTCAAAATAAATAATGCAGAAAAACACTTAGAGAGTAGTCTGAGAATTTTCCAAAACAGCCAGTGAAGTAGATGAACACACAGATTCACCTGAAAGACAGGAAAGAAGTTTGTGTGAGTCAGTCTGCAACTTCACAAACATGTGGTGCATGCAACCTCCAGAGTGACTGAAATGCTGAAAGCTTCTCTAATCCAAAACTAAGCTGATTTTACACTACAACCGCAATTATTTTCTTTTTAAAATCATGCATGCCACTGCCAGCTCTGTAGCAGGTGCAAATCAGCACAGGCTTCAAGGGAGCAGTCTGATCTACAGCAGCTGAGGATCTGGTGTAAAATGAGATCATCTGCTGAAAAATTAAGAGAAAGGCATTTCTATTTGTCATCTGCCACCTCTTATAATTGCTCAGTAATTTCTATCTTGCCCCTCTAGAAATCCAAATGATTGACTTGCTTAGAGCTCTGGTTGTTCCCCACTGTCAGCAAGCTCAGAGTACTAATGTCTTGTGTCTCCCCCACAAGACACTCATTCCCAAAGGATTTTGGCTGGCTTTCCTTCCAGATAGAAGCCATAAGGCCATATCCTAGCTTTACCTAAACTGAAAAAAAAACACTGCATAGCCTGTATCACCATATCGAAAAACGACTAAGAAAGACACTCTTTGTTTCACTAGCAAAGATGGCATCCTGAAAAACAACCAGAGCAGCAGATCTGAGAGAAGCCCTTCCACCCAGGCAGGTTGCTTCCCAGAGCAAAAACTGTGCTCCAGACATAAAACTGCCACTGTGATCTCTGCTGGTCGCCCGGTGCTGCGCCGTCCTCCCGCGCTCCAATAACGGCTTGGAGGTAGCGCTGGGAGGAAATGGAGCACCAAGGCAACAACATCAACAAGAGTGTTTAGGACACCACAGAGGCTCAAACCACTCTAACTGGGTGGATGCCCAGCATGAGGGAGCTTTATGGATTAGTTAATGCTGGCATCTTTCTTCTGTAGAAAAAAAAGACTGGCAGGAACCATCTGTGTCATGGTGTATGGCTGACTGCCATGTGACACACGGCCCAGAGGGTTTATGGAGCATCTATTCTGAGCAACTCTGTAAACCCTGAGCAAGATGATCCCAAGAGCATAGAACAAACCTAAATAGCATTAGCTTTTCCATGTCTAAAGCATCTGAGTGTGCCAAAGGAAGAGAGCAGAACAGAACAAGGGAATCACCACTACCTAGTTAAGAGAAAATGCCTAGATGGACCTTGACAGTCCCCATTCCATAGCCCAAGAAGGTATGGAGAATTTAAGAACACAGCTGCTGCTTTTCTTAGCTCCTTAATTTTGATCTTATAAGTGAGGCACATCAACAACCATTCTCAGTTCACTATTTGCATTAGAACGAATTGTTTCCACCCCTGGCAAATTTCTACTCCTTTAGAAGAGAAGCAAACCCCCCAGAGACCAAATTATATTTATAGGAGAGACAAAATAAAAGTACTTACTAGTCTGCTCACACAGTGCAAAATCCCAATCCCAGCAGCAGTGATTACCCCTTTTAATCTCCATTCATCAAACTTGCCTTTCACAACACATCAGTTGTAATTCCTACCTAGCTACAAAAGCTATGGCAGTCGGAAGATCATTGGTTTCTACTACCAATAGAAAAATTCTTGCCAAACCTTCTGAAGCCCTGCACAGTTCCAGATCTCCAGGACTTGCTGCAGCTAGATTTGACCTACCATTTTCCAACAAAGACCTTATTCACTGTTGTAAGTGGCAGCTCACATCACATTCAGAATGTCATTTTATAACCACCTTGTTATATATCATGCAACTACTCTAGATTCTTAAAAGTGAATTAAATGTTTGGGAAACAGGTCCAGTTGGCAAAGATGCTCCCTCTTCATTTGCATAATTATAGGCTGCATTTTAATACTACTTATGGTAAAGGGTGCCTGGCACTTTCCATCAAGAAATTCAGCTTTCATTTACTAAAGACATTGCCAAACTCTCTTTGCTTGGTATTATACTTTCCTACTCTGTCTTTTTATTTGGGAAAGTTTCAGTTATAACAGTTTGGCCGTCTCCTAGAGTGAAGTGAGGGGGGGAAAAACAATTTGTCTGTATAGGAAAAAAAAAGCAATAACCATTTAATGGATAGGTTGTCACAACCATATGCTCTGGAGCAAGAACTTGTAGCATTGGGGAAAGATTGCCTGTATCAAGCCTGTTGCTCCTCTTTTGGCTATTTTTCTCTTTTGGTGGACTTCTAACTCAGCAGAAGACCCTCAGCTCAGGCATATTTTCTGGGCACTTATCCCAGCAAAATTCTCTCAAGATAAGTTTGCTCTGAATATGCTCCAGATTCACAGAGCTTCACAGATAACTTTCCAGGAGCATCTCTGCCAGGCAACTGCCTATCCCAGGCACAACAGTCATTTTCCAGAATCCTTTCTTATATATAATAATAATCCTTTCTTATATATAATCCTTATATCCTTTCTTCTTCTCTCCAAACCGTGCTAAACCCAAGGAGATCAGAAGAGNTTTCTTATATATAATCCTTATATACTTTCTTCTTCTCTCCAAACCATGCTAAATCCAAGGAGAAGAGAGGCAAAGACATGAGGAGTCCTTTCCTTTCCTTTCCTGTCCTTTCCTTTCCTTTCCTGTCCTTTCCTTTCCTTTCCTGTCCTTTCCTTTCCTTTCCTTCCCTTCCCTTCCCTTTCCTGCCATACAGTTTTTTCTATCTGTTCCTTGCCACTTCAGAGACAGAGAAGACTGGCTGACACGCTCTGTTTTGGGATGCCAAGATGGTAACCTTCCCCTTATAAGAAACTTAAAGTTAAGCTCTTCTCTTTAGTACAAGGAGGTCCTAAACCAGGCTGGGCAGTTACACTCTCTGGCTCAGAAACCCTAAAGTCATCCATTAACTCAGCAAAAGGAACCATGCTAGAGAGCTCTAAGAAGGGTGCTAACAAAGAAAAGGATGAATTGAGAAAATAGAACACTCCTTCTTCAACAGCAATCAAAAAAAGTCCAATGAAAGAATCCCAAATTCCACATATTCTCATTCATCACTAAAAATCATTTTCCCTCTGGAAGTATCATGCTTGTTCTCCATATGAATAAGCACAGGATACAGTATACTGAGAAGAAGAAATGCTGCCCAGGAGTTAAACCACAAAGTAAAAGATTCCAATTCTACTCCTGGCAAATACCCAACACCAGCATTTGCAAACCAAATGCCTGAAGCAAGGCACCAACATCCATATTCAGGCACTTAAACACGGAGTCTTGTATGCAACAGCCTTGCAGGGCCAGTATCAGTTACCCATGCTCCAAAAATCTCTGCCTTAACTTTTTGGTGCCTTAGTGTCTAGTTCAACTTGTGGAAATATGTGGGGAGGAAAAAAATTGGACAAAACCCAAATCAGTCTATATCTTCCTCCTCCTGGCCAAAGGTTTCTTCCCCACTTAACCCTTGGCCATGAAAAGAGCCAATTCCCTATCTAGCAGCTGTGGTGGGGCAGAAACCCACCAGTGTGCAGCACATACCTAGGTTAAGAGTTCTCAGACACATATCCCCACCTTCATGGCATAGATAGTGATTGCTAGAGGAGGAATGGGATGTTTCAGGTGTTGTAAGTCTTTGTTAGCCATAGCTCCACACAGGTGCACTGCGAGTCCCACCAATCACAGTGGGATTAAAAGCAAGAGAAATTGCTATCTGTCATGATCTGGGAATCATTGGCTGCTCTCTCCTGTTTAATCATCAGAATGAAACATCTTGTAGTTTCAGGTTCCCGAAGGAAAGATTTCAGCCAAAATAATCTGCAATTAAACTCTTGTCCTAAATGTTCAGAAATAACTTCTGTCTTTTCAAAGAATCATAGCCTCACTAAGGTTTGAAAAGACCTCCAAGGTCATCAAGTGCAATCTTTTTGACTGATCACCTTGCCAACAAGACCATGGCACTAAGTGCCTCGTCAAGTCATTGCTTGAACACTTCCAGGGATGGCGACTCCACAACCTCTCTGGGCAGTCGGTTCCAATGCTTGACAAGAGTCACAATGAAGAAACTCTTTCTGGTAACCAACCTGAACCTCCCTTACTGCAACTTGAAGTCATTTCCTCTTGTCCTGTCTCTGGTTACCTGGGAGGAAAAATCAATGTCCACCTGGCTCCACCATCCTGCCAGGGTTGTAGAGAGTGAAGAAATCTCACCCTGAGCCTCCTTTTCTCCAGGCTGAGCTTCCCAGCTCCTTCAGCTGCTCCTTGCCAGACTTGTGCTCCAGACTCTCCCCCAGACTCTTGTCCTTCTCTGGTTGTGCTCCAGCACCTCAATCTCTTTCTAGAAGTGAAAAGCCCAGAACCTGACACCAGATACAAGGTGGTACAGCTTCACCAGTTTGAGTACAAGGGGACAATCACTTCCATAAAGAAGGAGAATCATCTCCCTGATTTTTCCCCTTTCCTAAAGCATTAGTGATTTCACCTGGGTTTTCACAGTGTATGTCACCTGTGAGCCTCTGCCTTGTGAGAAAAAATAAGAAACAAATCTCCCAGGCAGAGCTTTTTCTAAGCACTACATGCTCAGAACTTCTCATAAGTATCAGATTTATATATTTATAATAAATATATCAATGAAGGCATGCTATCTGTTGATAACAGAAGACTGAACTCTGCCCTCAAATTCCTTTGAAAAAAACAGATGCTGAAGCCAGCCAGTGCCTGACACTCATGAGGTGGAGCTTACCAGAAAACACATCCATGCAATCCTTCCAGCAGATGCTGCCTCTCAAAGAGGAACTGAAGGATTCCCTTCATAGCCTGGTGAGCACAGTGCCTGTGGGAGGGGAGGAAGGTAGGGGTCTGCTTTGGAAAAGCTGTTACTTCTGTGTCCTGACACAAAATACCTTCATTTTAGTGCATTACTTGCCAGTCCCAACCACTCCTGGTACCACAGATCAAGGCTATTACTCTATTTCTTCATTAAAGCTGTGCTACTACCCCAGTCAGAGCAGGAACCCAGCCCAGCCAGCTGCATCCCTCTCATACAGCAGGCAATGACTGAAGGAGGTCATGTGCTAGGAAAGCTTGGAGCAAGGTGGCAAAAGACAAGCCCAGTGAGTTATGCCTATATGTGAAACAGCTTAAAATTTTGACTTCTTTCATAGAAGCTTGATCCTATTTGTTAACTGGTCATTAGATGCAGCTACATTCCTTTGCATCTTACTAGAGAGAATTCCTTTTTTCCTGAAGAAATAAATAAAGTGAATGCATACTAAATGCCTAACAGATGAAGCCATAACAAGCTGCTGCAAAGCACATAACTTGTAGATATTGTTAAAACAATGTGTATGCCTGTTAAACACTGAAACATTTAATGTTATTATTAGGTATGTTTTAAAATCCACCATAATTTAATAAATAATATTAAAGTATTTATAGATAGACCCTTCTTTGCTAAGCAACTGGCTACTTACTGTAACAAACACACAATGCCAAATCTATCATCTCAGCTTTTTAACTTCCCTGAAGTGTTTTTTCCTCTCCTATGAAAAAGCAGATGTTCTAAAGCAACTGCAACTGTAAACTTCCAATACACACTCAAAGGCTGCAATCTAATATTCAAAATGAGCTGTTCTTGTACAAAATGTCTCCATGGTGACCCTTGGTAGCCAAGTGGGAACTAGATTTGGCAGCAAGTCCAAGCAGATGCAGGTCCTGTTGGGGGCATGCACTGACCAAGGATCCAGTGCATCTGGGCTCCAAACCAGGCCAAGGTGTCAAGTACTGCTCCACACTCTCACCAAAAGGAATTAAAGAGGCTTTTCAGCAAACTGCCTCCACCAAGGAAACAGATAACATGCTCAGCTTATCATGAATTAGTAATTTATGTAATGAAGTCAGGCTTTATAACAGGGTTTAATCCTAACAGTAAATCTTGCTGCAACCTGCAACCAGTAAATAACCAGTTTTTCTAGTGAAGTGCCCAGAGAGTTAAGAATATGAAATTCTTAATTGCTTACATATCCATATACTTGTGCACTGTTAAAAGGAAATTAAAGGTTTGCATTATTTTTTAAATTAGGGCATTCAGATAACTCAAGCATCATTAAATTTGTGCAAGAGCTCAACAACTAAACACAGTACCAACAATTTTAACAAAATATTTAAGCATCACAGACTATGTTTGAATTGGAAGCAAACAAATTCTCTGCTTCATATAAAAAACTCAAACACTGGAGTTCTCCCAAATTGTCCCAAATTTTTTTAATTTTAACCATAGAGGAACAAAAGCACTAGGATAAAAATTCAGTTCTCCTTCTCAATCCAGAATCTCTCTTCTGACAAAAGCTGGATTAATGCCAGTGGAGCTGACAGCAGTCCTTGCCTCCTGATGGGGAACACCAGAAAATTATTGTTACTGAAAATTCGAAACCCTACATAATCTGGTTAAGATTTAAGAATAAGTAATGTTTTCTCTAATAACAGTTTTCATAACAGAGCCTTTCTCCCATGATGTATTTTTCTTACAAGCAGGATGACATTGGCCAGGGACTGGGGATGGTTGCCAGTCAACTTGAAGTGCTCAACACTCTCCAGGAGATGGTGAGTGCACATTACTCCTTATATTGTATATAAGCTAGAGAGAAACATGGAGCTTGAATGAAATTCAGCTGTGGGGCTGGACTCTAAAGCTGATGGAATTTATTAAAGCCCACCTGGGAGGGGAAGCAGGTTGTATAAAACAAATTCTCAACCTTCTGAAGGTGCATAAGCCCAGGTGGTTGGAAAGCAGTAAATATATTTTTAAAAGCAAGTCCTTTCTTCTGCTTCCTTTACAGACTTTAGCAAATCTCAGCAGGGTGACAAGGACTAAAGAATATACTGTATTTGGCCAAAAGAGTCAGCCAAAATTCTTTCCTGGGACTATCTGCAACAATATTTTGATTTCAGATACAAGGCAATGGATCTGTACAAACCCTGCTGATTTCAGATGCAGGATATGACAGATTTACCCCTAGGGATCAGACCCGGAAAAGGGAAATTTCTGTTGCTGAAGTTTTACTTTTCTCTGGGACTTTGTCTCTCATTTCCTTGCAGGACACACACACCAAGAAAAAAAAAAATCTTCGTTCAAGCAAGGCACAATATAGTGATCTCACAGTGAGGTTTCATTTCAGCAGAAATAAAATATTTCATACTTATTTTTAAAAAATGGTAGTTTAGGAGCAGTTGAACATTTTAGTCATCAGTGTCCCAGGTGAAACAAAACTGAGCATCTCTTCATGAGGGAGGCGAGGAACTCAGCCTCACTGCCGGTCAAGATGTGCACATCTCACACTGCAGTTTGGACAGCAATGATCTTGGCTTGAGCAGACAAGCAGGCAGGTCCAAGACAACAATCTGCCAACTAAAACAGACATCTCAGGCTCAAATTCCCATCCCTGCCATGCACAAGTTCTGTCCTAGCTCCCATCCCTATCATCACCTTGAAAAGAGATGGCTCAGATCCAGAAACTATTTCAGGACCATATTCAGGAGTGAATGGAAGTTGGAGCAGCCTCTCCTCTTGCAAAGCCTCAAAGGACAAATGAGGCCACATCTTTCAAAGCAGGAGGCAAGTCCTGTTCCATTTATGGCTAAGATTATGACTGGGAGAAGAAAAAAAAAAAAACAAATTTCGGAGATCAGCCAGTACAGGAGCTTTGGCTGCAAGCACTCAAGGAAGAGACTATGTCTAATAAAAAACTGCCACATCCTGGACCAGATCCGCTCCCCAAGTGGATTGTAAGACATAGCCTTGTATTTATTTTTGCAAAGATCAAGCAAATGTGTATTTATATTGCTTGGACAAAGAAGGCTGACCAGAAATAAGCAAACAAAACTCACCTTCCTATTCTCTGCCTCTGGCTCAGGTGGTCCCATTGGCACCACAATCTCTCAGCTGAAACTGCAGATACAGGGTGCCAGGAGTTTGTCTGATACCCACAAAGGCATTGCTCAGGCTTGCCTGGACAAAAGTATTAGCTACCCCAGAGCTCTGCTGGGTGATCCCAGTCTCTTCTTGTTTCTTTTTGACAGTAACTTTGGCCCAGTAAAACATGTGCAGTGAAGGAAACACTGTACTGGACAGGCACAACCTCAGCACTTAGTCTGCACAGGCCTCCCAAGGAGGGTTTCTTCCAGGTTACTCAAAAATACCTCCTGCATCCTCAGTCCATGTCAGGAAATACAGAGTCACATGCAGAGATGACCAGCATGATGATGTCTGGTATAACAGTGATGAGCTGAGAAGAGTGAGCTGCAAAAACAAAGTTCTGAGACAAAACCAGTCTGTTTCAATAGACCAACCTGTACACTTGGACAAGCACCCTGTCAGGTACACACATTCTCCTTCAGATTACAGAAAACACCTCTGTGTGCTGGTGGCTCAGAGATCAGCCTGTGCACCTGAAAGCTGAAAAGCTGATAAAGACATTATTGCTACCTACAAAATTCTGTCATGGATGCAACAACATTTGCACTTCAGTACAAAGAAGAGGAGTCTGGGAAGCACTTTATTATAAAGCTGAAAAGCTGCTTGAACTTGCTCTTCCAGTCTGGGTAACTCTTGGTTGACTTTGCTCCTTGGCTCTTTTCACAGTTCTCAATGCAGAAGCTCTCCTGCCTTGCTGCTCCAGAACTGATCCCAGCACTCATGTCACCTCTCAGCCTGCTCAGGTCCGTTTGCTTCATCTCAGGTTTCAAACCTTGGTGATGGACTTTCTATGATTTCAGGCTTCAAAAGGTCCCCAGCTTGTCAGAGTTGCAAGTCAGGACATGATATTCTAGTGTAAACAAAGATGGAGGTTTTTATTTTTACTCTCCACCAAAAAATATCCAAGAACAGATTCAATGTCAAAGAACTAATTCAGTGCCAAAACACATTCCCACCTCCAAGCCATTCCTTCCTTCCTTTAAGCACTGTTGGTTAATCTTTATCATATTTGGATATGTTAAACTGCAGCCTCAGTAATAAGCATGAAAATGAAAGTGTGCAATGAAATTCAGAAAAGGGGGAAAGGTAAATGGTGAGGGCTCAGCTACCAGCTGTGTCAGGGCAGCTTAAAAACTTATCCAAGTTCCTTCACACACATACACACACCACTGTGATGAAATGCTACTTTACTCCAAACACTGGTGAAAAAGGAGGCTTCACCACCAAAGTCTGCCCTGTAACAGCCACTGGGAATAAAATTAACTCTGCCCCAGCTGAAACCAGCACATGTGGCTTCAACTGCATGAGCCCTGCAAGGGATGAATAATGCCTCTAGGAATGCTAAAAATTTGAAATTGCCTCTCTTGATCTATTTTTCCTCTTTTTCTAAGGCAAACAAATCCAGACAAATAGGGAGGAACCAAACAGGTAGCCAAGTATAGAGCAGGTCTGGATATATCACAAAAGAAAGTAATACTTGGTGTATACAGGAAAGTGATGAGAGTACATTCTTCACTTCAGCATAATAGCATTAGGAAAAAGTTACAAATATGTGTTACATATTAAATTTTAGGATTGGTTTGGGGGGTTTTTCCCTCTGAATATAATAAAGGAGGGGGGAAAAAAGGAAAAAAATCTTGAAAAAACATCACCGATTTTGACATGTAAATCAAAATGATATCTACAGTATAAAATTAATTTATGAAGAAGTAGTGACTATTTGAGATACAAAAGAAAGTGGTGTTTCAGGAGAAAAATTAACTTGCTATTCCAGTGTATATACTAATTATAACTTCACTAACACAATATTAAGGACTAAAACAAAGCTTGGCTTATAACATATAGGAATGGTAATTGCCAGATGCTGTAAATTTTGACAAAATAACTTCATTCAAGATGTAGTTGCTAGCTCAGACAGAAATTCTGAAGTATGGCAGTAATAATATCACCTTATATAGTATTCCAAGGGGCTTTTTACTGTTCCCAGAGAACAAAAGCCAATTAATGTACACATTTTTTACCATATTTTTCCTTTTTTTTTTTAAGCTTTTGGGGAAAAAAAGCACACTACTACAAAGTTAAAAGAAAAAAAGGCACTGTTTCTGTGTTTGCCCACAAACTCTGTTTGACTCATTGCTGTTGCCCAACACAGTATCAGAGTCAGTGGAGAAAAAACCCTTGAAATCTCTGCAACTACTTGTAAGGAGTCATCAAGACAAGCACAGGCTCAATTTTTGGAGCTGCTATTCTGATTCAGTTATTGTAGCTAAATGAAAGGGCATGATTGGGAGGCATGAAAGGATTCAGCTTTGCTGCCTTATTCACATTCAGGGAACTGCTGAGACTTTCATGTTAAACTGTATCCTCATAAGGGCAGGCTTTGGCCCAAAAAGACATTTCAAAACAATTCAAACAGATGGTAGCACTTAATATATCCACGAGAAGTGTTTCTCACTCCCATGCAAGCTTTCTGAGTGCTCAGCTGGGCAGAATAGGGAAATCTCTTTCAAGTCATGTTTGTTTTTTTCACGAGCATATAGAGTTCTATAATGGGAGGAAAATTGGTGAAAACTATCCAGTATCACTCTGCAACAGGTCAAATTGAAGAGAGAAAAGGAGTCATTGAAGACTCTGAGTGCATGTCCCTGTGCATGACTTTCCTTGAAGGCAATTTTAACTGTGCAGTTCCCATTAAGTCAAATCCTCATATTTTGCACTAGCTATTTATTACACCGTGAAACAAATGTACTTTGTTCAGGAAATTTAATTCCTAATGATGAATATGAAATAGTTTTGTCAAGTGACTCTTTTCTCAAATAACAATTTGTTATTGAATGCTAAAATCCCATTTTATCCTTATTCTCACACAGGCTACACTTAGGATGAACTTCAAAGTGAGTATTCCTTTAATCAGCAATTCTGCAGGAGGATTTTCAAAGGATTTTGTTTGTTTGAGGACTCAAGAGAGCTGCTATCTTTCTTAAAGCACAAAATCCTGGATTAATGCAGATTATGAGATTATTTAATCTGCAAGGCAGTTTCTAGCAAAAATGGTCATTAGAAAAATTAGGAAAATAAGATTTAAAGGTAAAGAAAAGAACCGAAAAGGTAAAGGAAAGAACCGAAACTCCTCTTCTGAAGCTCACTAGTGGTATGATTTCTAGGGCCTGACTCCAAAGTCATGGCTATTTGGAATCATTAGCCTTTTACCTACCAACTATACAAATAAGACAATTTCTGCAGCTTCACTGAAGTTCTTTTTTGCATAAAACACACTCCTAGCCTAAAACTTCTCTCCCTAGAAAAGGTTCTCCTCTGGAGCAAGAGACAGCTAAGGGACCCATCAAAGCTTTAAGGCGATCCTTGCAGTTACAAAACAACCAAAATAAAGTTTAAAGCCAAGAACCAGTTAACTCTTTCTTAAGCAGGACAAAGATTTCACGTGTGTGGAATCTGCATTAATATCCTTTGCAGTTATTATCTCAATGGGTGGTCTGCCTTCATCCATGGAATGAAAGTCTCACAAGATATTGTGTCTCTTTTCAGAAGATGGGCCATTCTTCATATTTATTTCAGATTATTTATCAGATTATTTCACCTGGATAAATAAGAGAAAGGTCACCTCCTGCTGTGATATATTTCTAGCCTCCTGGTTGTTCCCTTTTTCACAGATAAAGCTTCAAAAGTTATTTTAATTATATTTTTTTTTAAATAAAAACGTTGCTTCTCAGGCAAAAAACTCAACTCCCTGAAGTCAGTGAGTTTCACCCCTAATTTAATGGTGGTAAGATTCTACCTGTTGCCAGACTTCTCTTTCCCAGACTTCACAAAAACAGAGAAATTAATTAGAATGTCTCCTCTAATTCTAACATTGGTAGCAGAAAACAAATTATTGAAATTAATGCAAAGCAACATGAATTTGTGTATTTATAATATATACCAATTACATATAATCCTGACTTTGTATATATTCCTTTCCACTTCATGTTCAACAAGATTTTCCTTTAAGTCACAGGTTTAAAACATACCTTTCTCTGAACCAAAATTATGAGATTATAGGTCTTGACTGTAAGAAAAGAAAAAAAAAAAAAATAAAACCTTAAGAAATTAATCTCTTGTCCTTGAGATAGCTCCTCTCCAGCTTTTTACTGGGGAGAGTGAACCCACAGCCCCTCAAGGGTGTAAGGATCACGCACTGTTTTCCCACTGCCCGATGGGTTTCTTTTGGCTATTTCAGTGTTCCCACTGAAATACGCCCATACGCCACTAGACACGATGCCCCAAGCAGCCTGGGAACATGGCCATTTGCTAAACCTCAGCTCCAAATTGTGCCAGCTCCAGTCTTAATTTTTATTCAAGTGTAACTATTAGCTCAACTGCTAATAAAAAGTCTTTGAAGAACCTCATCCTTTATTTGTATTCTCTGCTGAACTGAACAACAGCAATGTGTGCCCAAGCTCACATCTGGTGGAGACAGACAACAAACCTGACTGTTGTGACACTTCTATTTCAGAGTTTGAACCATTTTCCTGAATTTTCCTTTTGTAGAGAAAACTTAGTATTAAAAAACAAACAAACAAAAGAAGCAGCTAAATTCACCTGCCTCAGTTATACGAATTTCATAAACTGCCCATCTCTAAATCAGATTCTGTATTGGGTCACAAGCCAGCCTGAAAGCAGTGCTTAGATCCGAGGGCCAAGGTTTAATCAGTTGTTTCATATCATCCATTCACACATTCCACGTAGGAGCAAATATCCTTTCAACTAATTGCAGTCCTGAGGAAAAGTCAATGGCTATTTTCACCTGTCCCCCTAGCACCTCCTTTTGGTTAATTTGAGGCTTTGGATGAGCTTCAGCGTTCAGAGAGCTGCAATTATTAGATTATTTGGCTGATGGTGAGAGGCTGGCTTGTTCTCCCCTATAAGATCAGAGCATTGTGCCCAGGGCTCCAGGCACAGACCTGAACACAGACAGATTTTCTAAACACAAGAGTTAATGCAACCATGTCATCTCATAACCACTCAAGTGGTTATTTACCCCTTCAAGTGTTTCTCGCTCAGCTGCTAAGAATGAGTTCAAAAGGGAGGAAGAAGTCCAAACTGAATATGAAAATTTTCCCCACCTCTTTTTGGGGCATATTCTAAACCACATTGATTTAATGAAAAGGCTCCAGCTGGCTGCAAATCAAATCCAGTATTGAGGTCCTTAAGCGTTACTGAGTTCTGTACCATTAACTGTGAAACAATTATTATAATTTTCATATCAGTTCCTCAAAATATGAGAGGGCCTTTTGTATTATTTATGTCTCGTGCTAGGGGTTGGTAAAGTTTATTGTAGCAAGGATATCAGTCACTGATTTTAATTTTTGCCAGTTGTGATAGTGCTTGGGGTTTCTTTATGTGGGTTGAAAGAACAATATGATGAATAAATAAAAACATAGAATAGAAGGGAGAAACTACAAGAGTTTCCCTCCTTGCTCAAATATACAGGAAAGCCAAATGAGCTCTTTACCCTGCCAAAACATATGTGGGAATAAAAGCAAAATGTGTATGTTTGGGGTAGTTATCATCCGTGTATTTTGGACAAGCTGCATTTGTTTCTTGAGTGCTCTATAAGACAAGGGAGGAAACCAATGCCAACACTGCAAAAACACATGCAAAAGCCTGGGGAAAGCCAACCCCACTGTGCACTTTTGGTGCTAAATTAGGGATAAAATGTTGGAAACCAGCCATAACATAGCAAAAAAGAAACAAACTACCCAGTGATGGAGAAACTGCAAACAGCTTGGTTCAGAAACAGGGTCCCAACTTCTCCCCTGTTCAGGCCCCACAAGATTCTCTCAATAAATAATTCTGGAAATTCTGAAAGCATGGGAGAGCAAGGATGTGAAAACAAAATTAATTTCCCTTTTCTAACAGAGAAATTATTCTTTAAGATTTCAGTAAATACCTTCTCTAATGATTTTCTTATCATCATGAACTATTGGTTTTTTAAACGTGGAATTAATTAGGCCATAGGAAGTACTACTAATAAATAGATAGAAATTAAGCCAGTGAGTATAAATTCTTTACTGTGGAATAATGAGAAACATATCAAGATGGGAAGAAAGAAACATGCTGCCATGCAAAAGGGGTTTTTTCTTTTTGTTTGGTTGGTTTTATTTTTTTTTTTTTTTGGCCAGCTGACAGCTCTCTAAAACAGGAGGGAAAAACAATGAAAAGAGAAACCATCAATAGCATTGATTTGTGAAGGGGAAAAAAAGCGTAGAGTGTTATGTTTAGAAACCGTACATAAACAGAGACATAGTGGTATGCAAACACAGAAGAAACTCATTATTCTAAAGAAAATGCTTGGAAAAAATCAACCTGACGTGCCTATATATTTTCAATACTGTGTAGTTAATGGAGAACATGAGAATCGATCTGCCTTTGGCAGATCCAGTACATGGGAAGCATCATTGCAGAATCCTGTAAGTTTGGGAATAAAACAAATTCAGTGGAATACCTATCAGCTGGAGAAAGCAAAGTGAAGGACTAAAAGGCAGCAGGAATGGTCTTAGTTTCAACACCACTCCGAAATGTTTCACACCATTTCTTTCTTCTTCCTCAGAGATTCCCCTCCCACTACTATGTTGTTGTTGAGGGTTGTCATGGTGTTCTAGAATTCTGATTCCTTTATCCAGAGACTCTCAAAGCCCTTTTTAGAGGGACAAGTTAAGACCATCCACCAAAATGAGTAGTTGCATATTTCCTTCCCTGGATTTAGCCACCAGGTTTTCTCAACCTCCTTATTCGGCTGAATTCATCTTGTCCTGCGTAGATGGCTACAACTGGTCCTCATATCCTTTTCAGAATATCCTATATGTTAATTTTGTAATTCTACCTCAAATAATACAGCTAAAAGTAAGTCACTGATGAGAGAAGCAGAAAAATAGCATTAGGAGCCATGAGGAAAGAAGAAACTGTGTTTCCAAATGGCATTTCTATCAGAAAAGGAGGTGAAGGACACAGAGAGTTACATAAAAACTGCTTCAAATGGCAGAATAACAGACAAGATGCTTCTGTGTCAAGACAATAATTGCTGTAAGGAGATCGAGTTTAGGCCAATACTGAAAATAAGGGAGAATCTTCTCTCTCTTTTTTGGATGTAAATCTACACTAAATAAATCAGTCTTACTTCAAATGTAACTCCATAAGCTAAGACCAGAATATAACACTGTAGCTTTAAGATTGTAAGGAAATTTCTCCACAGAGGCAATTTTCAGCCACTATTTAATGCCTGCACAATCAGACTGAATCTGTCATTTAAAACTTTACCGACTATAAAACTTCATACACAAAATGTTTCCTTTATTTTGATCATATCCAAACTTTCTGTTACAAATCTTGGTTTAATTCCAGCCCTAGATCTCACAGCTTTTTCCTCACATTAAAATTCAACTTAGACTGATTGACTTTTTTATGCAAATCATTCCCAAAACAAACTTTATCAGTTCTGGGAAGACACACCTTCAACTATTCCTCCAGACAAGGGGGAAAGGTGAGAAATGAAGACACAGACCCTCTGGCAGAAGGGCATGCTAAGTAGCTGTAGATATGTTCTTCTATAAATTTGGTAAGTCCTATGAATTCTTGGATCCCTTCCAAAATCCAGACTTTAACCATCACTGCAAGGCAGTGGACCACAAACACATATGGTATCACCAGGTACAAATCAACTGACTTCAGTGACCAGTTGTGGTCAATTCTGATAATATAGTGTGGACTTCTGCCTGGATTCCAAACAGGTACTATGGAATTCATCCAGAGTGGATTCAAGCAAGTTTTTTTGCTGCTCATTGCAGAGCACAGGAAACTGATTGTTTCCTTTAACAATATCCATGCTCGATTTCTATGAAATATAATTCTTCTTCATTAAACAACTTATTTAGAATGGCTGCTTCATTTAATCAAAGTTTTGAATCAACACCTGTATGAATTGATCTCTACCAAATTCTCTGATGTTTCTAACAAAGGAAACAATTTGTGCCTTTTCTTGTTTGTTATCCCCTCATTCCACTTCAAACTAAAGCTGATGCCTTCCTGCTGTCTGCCTAACCCCATCAATACCTTCTAAATCTGTTGCCCAGCTTCAACCAGATTCACTAGAGGGTTACAAACTTCAGGAAACTTCCTGAATTTTCCTGAAGAGCAGTTGGATTGACGAGAAAGGTCTGAATCAGCACGTGCCTCCTGAGAGAACAGCAGGCTCAAGTGCTACAAACGCTGCTCGGGATCAGTCACCCAAGCAGCAGAGTCCCCTCCCCTGCTGGTTTGCATGCACAGAGCTCCAGGTAGACCACACACCCAACACCAACCACAGGCACAGCCACACAGGCCGGTGTCACTGCAGCATAACAGCATGGCAGATGTGGATAACAAGAAAATCCAGTCGTATTCATTTTGTCACTCATGGCACAAAGCATCCCCTCCTAAAGGCCAAGCCCAGCTTGGGCAGGTCATCCAAACTAAGAGCATCAGACTGAATTTTTTTGCTTGTTTGTTTTAGCAGAATTTACTAATGAATAGATGAAAACAGAGATACAATTTCTATTCTCCAGATAGTGACTGGACATCTCCTTTAGCAAACAAGAGCCAGAGGCACCCATTCCCAGGCACTGAAGTTGAAAACCTTTGCTTCATTTAAGCCAGGCGCACCACTCCCACTGACTTCAAACAGACTAGGAATTCATTCCAGGCCTTTAGAGCTATTCAACTTGGGCCAGCAGTTCAGGAGAATTACAGCTCTACAATTCAGAATAAAGGGACGTTTGAAATGTCTTACCCTTCACTAAGAAATAACCAAGATCAGGTGGCCATATGATTCCATTATTTATGTAATGCCTCAAAATGTCATTTGTCTTTTAATAAGAGATGACAGGCTTCACATGTACAAGTTTTCTATAAGAGTAGCGTGCTCATCTTGATCCACTCAATACACACATTGCTAATTTCAGATAAAAGATTTATCACACAGATCCTGTAGTTAATCGTCTGCAGTAGCCCCTTTTTTCTCGTTACTATTTAGATTTATTTGGAATTTCTTTATACGTGTGCCAGTTTCCAAAACTGATGTATTTGGACCCCAAGCTTCTTTTGGGAAAGATTTTATTTTCACTTTCTATACCTCAGTACCTCACATTATGTGCTCCTGATGCCTACTTGAGGCTCCCATGTGTCCCTGCATGCTCACTCAAACAGAATAAAAGAGCATTTGATACAGAATTCATGGTTCTCTCTAAGCACCAATGGGAAAATTGTTCTTTTCAGTTATCAAATTACACTCGATATATACAAAAAATCTGTGACCTCAGTGAATTACACTCTTGTACTGAAACTAAGATTTAACTGATGTTTGAAATCAAAAAACAGGACAATCCACCAGCAACGCTTTTCTTCTCCCATCTCAAGGAAGCAGCATCCATCATAATTTGTCATTAGTATCTAAGTGTTTGATAGCAGCAGATAGTAAAGAACTGTAACAGTGACTTGGAAAATGCCTCCTCTCCTGAGAGCAAAGCCTCTTCTGAGCTCTGCAGGAGTTTGGTTTCTTCTCTCTCCAGCACACTTGTGTTTGAAAGTCCTCTCTCTTTACCTGCTCTAGAAACTGATGGGTTTTTAGTATGGTAGATTCCTCTTCTGTCCATGATTTCTAGAAGACCAGCTCTCTCCTTGGACAATCAAAGTCTGTCCTGTCTGGAAAGATGCTGTAGAAAGAGAAAGAGAAAAGTGCAACTCACAAAATGTAAAAACACATGGTTATCTTAAACTGACCCTTTTACCAAATCCTTCATCTCAGAAATAAAAGAAATCAGGCACGGAGACAACACATAACCACAGCACTGAACTGACAGAGGTGTGTAGAAAGTAATGCTATTTAGGCACAACTACAGAAATTACAACAACAACCAGATCTTTGCTTAACTAAAATAAATGGTTGGACCAAGACAACCTGAAGCAGCACTGCGGTCATTGCTGACTTTGTTTTCTGACCTCGGACCTCAGGCATTGAGAGGATAGAGATAATGCCAGCACTTTCTTTCTATCTTGATGATACAATCTTGCACCTGTCCTGTGAAGAAACACAGAGGTGTGGCCTGAATAAAGCCACCTGAAAAATGCAAAGACAAAGAGCAGAAATAGACTTAGAGTGGCCACTGCCCTGACACCATGAACCGTTTTGTTTCCTGCAAGATGTTTGCTTTCTATCACCTTTATTAATGTCCTTCTCCAAATTCCTTCACCTCCTGCGTTTTTCCTCACTCTCACAGATATGAAACAAAGCCACAACATCATTTCAGATGGAAGTCCTGCCCTCTTCCCCAGACTGAGGGGCAAGGAGGGTGGCTGACACTGCATCCATTGGACTCCTTTAATCATCTATTCTTTGAGGAATCTCTAGTCAGGTTCAACAAGAACCTCCCATATGAGGTTTGGAGAGCTTGATTTGGGCTATTTTTGCTGAAAGCAGTCTAGCACAGGCTATGTTTATTGGGACAATATTCCAATTTCAGTTCCAGAGTGGGTAAATCTCCTGTGGATGTACAGAAGAGAAAAAAACCCTCAACATTGATATGAACAGAATGTCAGAAGTGATCCTACACAGGATCACTTTTCTAAGACCGAGTTTTCAAAATTTGGCAACTACAGTGAAGTGAATATAACCTTTCCCCAGAGGGGCAGATACAAGAAAGAAAATTGAGTCTTGGAAAGACACAGACTCCTAACATTATGATAAAAAGAAGCCACCCTTCCTGGAAAAGAAACACCAAGGGGCCTGAGGCCAGCATTTGATCTGTGCTAGGAACATTTGGATATTTTTATGAGCAGCAAGTTCATCAAGAATCTTGCCTGAGGTTAAAACTCACAGAAAAGACAAAATAAGGTTAGTAAGGACTGTTCATGTGAGAAGAGATGTACAGGAAGAGGCCAATGTGTTGATCTTGCATTATGGAAATCAATTAAGCATTAATTATAAATGTTCCTGAAGGTTAAGTGAAGTGTGCCTTGCTACAGAGCCAGCAGGCTGACGGACCCACCAGGCTTGCTGATGCAAACAGCTATGGGTTCCTTGGGCAGAGGGAAATGCTGAGCTCCACTGCCCCTCTGCAGCTGGGCACCCCAACCCGTAGGCATGGCAGGGACTTGCCATGGGCAACTGAGGGGTCCTGAGGAACAGCTCTCTGAGACCTGCACCAAGCACTGGGGCAGCCTTGAACAGGGGGGAGACCAGGAGCAATCACCAATCCTCCTGGGCATAGCTCGTTTCCTAAATACCCTCACTCCAGTCCTACTGGACTAAAATAGCAAGCCCATCCAAGTTGCTTCCACCACTGAAACTTTTGCCTCAGCAAGACCAGAGTGAAGACAATAAGCTTTGAAACATTTCCTCCCCTGACAGCATTCCCAGGAGGAAGGCTGCAAGATAAGGCCCCAGTGGAGCTTCTGTTCACTGAGGACATGGTACAAATAATGTTGATCAAGCAGTTTGTGCCTCCCCTCCCTCCCCTGTCATGCAGTTTCTAAAACAGGGCTTCTCCTGCTCTGCTACATCTGTGGAATAAGGTGGTTTGTCTCCACTCCTCTGATTATGTACAGCTTAATTATCTACTGACTAATTGCACTTGCCTTCTTGAATGTCTCCAGGTAACAGGAGTACTGCCTTCTTTTTGCTCATTGGGCCGTGAAGGCAACCAGCTTGTCTCATCCTTTCTGGTACTTCCAGACAAAGGGCCTTTCAAAAGAAAAAAATCCTGAACAGATAATCTAAGTAATCCCTCTTTCCACACCCCAAATAAAACAAATATATGTGTGTGCATGTGTGCATCCTAGAGTCAATGCAGTAACTTGACAGTACCACCCTGAGAGCTTTACCTGTACCCAGAGGGAGGAGTACCCTGCCAACAGTCACTTTCCAAGTGATTTATTTAAAGGAATTTTCTGGAATGCAGGGTTAATCCTGACAGCCATACCTGCTAAGAGCTTGAAACAGCAGCACAAACGAAGGTGCTGTCACTCACCATGTGCAGGTCAGCATTCCTGCCTTTCACCTGGGAATGGCCAGCTCTCAACCCGAGGAAGTGCCTGCCTATTCCCCTGTCACAAACCAAGCTCAGCTAAGTGGATGACACTCAAACTAGAGACAGAAATCTTTGCTGCAGTAAAACAGGAATATGGGATAGACTGGTAACTGGTTCACAGCACGCCTGTGTGATCAGCCCTTGAACGAGGGTCAACACATATCCCTTGGGACATTTGCTTTTCAACACTCTTCTGTCATGAGAACCAGTCAAGAAACTGAGCATTTCCGAGCAGAGGTCCCTGAGCCAACAAAAGTGCAGGTCTCAGCTACAAATCACCATGTGGGAATACTTGGCATGCTGGGGCTCTTCCAAGTGTGTCTAGCTTCGGCAGATCCCAATGACTTCAGAGATGCTCTTCTTGAGTTCACTGCAGCTGGGAAGAGCCACCAGATTACAACAGGCAGAAAAATACCCACTCTGAGGATCCAAATGGATTGGGAACCCAACAGAGACTCAAATCCTGCTGGGAAAATTGTCAGGACAAACAGGCACTACACATAAGTGTCAGTAAGTGAACAAGTAGATTGGCACTCCTGCATAGTTTCTGTCACTATTACTTATCAAAGCCTGGTGCAGAGGCTCTCATGCTGTGTTTATCCAAAAAGAAACATGTACAGCCAAAGCAAGAGAAAAAGGCTGAGGCTGTGGTAGAGAACTTTGCCTTTATGGAATACCACCAGTTAACACCTGTCTGCCACAGAAAATTTGCCTTTCTGAAACCTGAGTTAACCCACAGCTTGAATGACACAGTATAGCCTGGTTCTGAAAACAAACTTCTGGCCAGACATGCAGGGCATTAGACATTGATGTTTCCACTTTTATACCAATTGCAACTAAACACGGAGTTTTAAAATCGATGTAAAAGGCAGTGTCTTGGTCAGTAGATATGAAGGATGATACAAATATTTTCTTCAGCTGAAATGATACCATAATTTTATTCCTAAAGACAGAAAAATCGTCTCCAAATTATGCATATTCCCTTACTTCTCCTGCTCAAATTTATTTTTGAAAACTGATTCTAGAAGACAAAAATTTATGTAAACCTGCACTAAAAAGTATCTGAGCATAATCCAAATCTGGATACCCTGGGATGGTGATATGAGATGGTTATTGACTAAAATATCAACAGAGCTTTGATTTTATGGCAACTATCAGCCTGATACTCCCTGGAAGCCAATAGCTGCAATTTTAATTCTGTATTTTTAGTGTTATCAGAGTTTCTCTTTCCTGTACTGTTTTGGTGGGGGGGATGCCTTCCAACCCCCTCCAGTCAGATACAGTGAGTTAATAAATTTAATCCCCTTGATTTCTGTCTCCTGAGAGTCTTCACCATCCTCCTTTTGCTATGAGTCAAACTCAGCCCACCACTAACAAATGAAAAATGTTGTCTTTCTCCTCTCTCATGATTTTATTAGTCCAAGACGCACAAAGAGGGCTCCTTCAAATTTTGTCAATCCCCACACCACTCTTAAATCATTTCATAGGGTCTTTTCTTGTCTTGCTTTGGGCCATGGAGCTCAATCCTGTTCAACACACATGAAAACTTCTGAACAGGTCTTTGAAACAGGATTTCTCCTTCACTGAGAGAAGAGGGCACTGCTGCCTCTCTCTGGATCAGTTTTAGACCAAAAAGCCCACAACTGAGTTTTTTTTTTAGGGTTCCAAAGACAGCATGGAAAAGGACCCTATAAAAAGAATTAGCATGTTTTTCTGTGTCTCACCAACACTTATGGGGGAAGCAGGGATCAAACTACCTGGTGTGGGGCAGCAGTGGGCACACAGAGAGACAGATCTCCAGGTTGCTGAGGAACTCAGAGCCCAAACTAATGAGAGTTGAAGACCATACACATTAAAACAGCAGCTACTGCTGCAGAACCACCAATCTACCTAGAGAAGAAAAGCCCTTTCACAGGTCTTCACCAAACTGAGGCAGCAAACTCTTTCCTGTAGATCATCTGCAACAGCAGAATCAGAGAGGGAAGGCTTTTGATTAGACAGTACCTGCCAGGGAATTTACTCCTGTGAGGAACTAAAACTAAGCCACAGCATCCCTCTGAGATTTATACCATTGAAAGAGAAAACATCTAATTGAGCAACAAATGCCTTATCTGCCTTCATGCCTGAAGCTGACCAGAGCTACTTGCAAGAAGAGCCATTGCTGCAGAAAATAGAAATTACCAGGGTAAAAATATTACAACATACATAGGAAGAAAATGCCAAGTAGCTGAGAGGAATGGGTAAATAAAGGCAATCATCAAATGTCGTATGAAAAGAAAAAAGAATTCCTTTTAATACTCTGCTTTTACACCAGTCTAACCTAGACACATCATATGTTGGCACTCAGTGAAGTCAGACAAGATGTTTAGCTCTTCTCAGCATGTGGGAACGGATATGTATTTCAGAAATAAAAGGACCTTGCAATTAATTGGTAAGGCTGTACATGGTTAATTTTTGATGCCTTGTAAATGCTAATTATGAAAGCAGATGTTAAAGGGTTCCTTAGGAAATCAATACTTTATTACACAATAATTGCATCTGCAAGTTTAATGTTCTTCATAAGACTCTGAAAGAATGGATGAGGTTGGGAGGCCAGATGATGCAAAGGTGGCTGCATGACCTGGAAACTTATCAAGAAGTTGAGGCCTAGTAAAACGCCCAGATGTCATTAAAATATTTTCAAAAATCCAACACTTATTATGGAAAGCAAACTGTGAGTACATCTGTCTAGACGACACTTGGGCCCGATACAAACCTAGGCGCATATAATTGAAATGGCCATTTCGTTATTCATCCAAGAGCTTTGATTATGCCTTTGCCTGAATGATTCGTTTCTCTCAGGAGAAGCATCTCAGCTCTGTGCCCGCTCATCTTCCCCTGGCTCACTCCCCAGTTGTTCCAGCTTTCTGCAGAGGAGCCAGCGAGGAGCTACCGTCAGGGTTGTAAGCCCTGGAGACAGGATACAGCTGAAAAATCATTCTTCCAAGAATTTCTGGGTCACTGTCTAATTGATACTAGCATTAGCATGCTTCATATTCATGTTCCAGCTCCACAGGCAGTACTTACTCAGTACCCAGCCATGTGGGACTGCTCTAGGCGCTGAATGGGAACCCAAAACAACGCTACTGTATCAGCCTAAGAACCAGCCCAAGAGTTTTAGTACAGCAAAACAGAGAAAAAGAGCCTTTCTTCCACTTTCTTCCACTGTGGTCATCACTGCAGCAGCACATTCCTCTAGTTTTTATTACACACTTTTAAAAACAAATATACAATGTTTCTTAGACCTTATTAATTTTTAAAGAAACCACAAGTTATTTCCTTACATCATGGGGTTTTAATTTTTTTTTTAATCCTTACAGACTATGAAAATCCAGGGACTTCAAAGGAAATGAGTTTAAGACTCAGTATGTTATAAAAGGAGTCCAGACCACGTTAACAATTATGATATTTTTGCTAAAAGCAAAGCATTTCACAGGTTGTATTGCAGCTTATACTTTGTTGAGAAACTGGATGAGAAGTGAGTAGTGATTCATAAAACAATCTGTACGTTTAACGCACGATAAAATAAGATAGTATTGCACAGCTTTCTTAGAGAGGCGAAAGGCGGTGCCTTGTGATCAGCAAACTACTCAAATAAAAACTCAGCAGGAGGGCATGTAATGCTGACTTGCTGCAACCACTCCTCGTGATTCATCTCATCTCCAGCAACTCACCCAGTCAGCGTATCCAAAACGCAATAGGAGAATTTAACGCATGCCCCTGTCCACTTGCCCCCAAAGGGATGGAAAAAGGACAATATGTGCATGTGCCCACATTGTGTGCTGTCCATGAAGCACTTCTCTGTGAAAGGATGCTCACCTCTGTGCTACAGTGAGAATTTCCATTTGGTTGCCTACAGAGAGGTTGGAGGGAATCTGCCTCAATACATCAGCTATATGGTGACAGAGGTGGTTCCAGGAATTTTGTTTCTCAGGAGAAAGCTTGGTCTTTGCTGAACATAGCAAACACCCTAACAAATCTCCAAAAGCAGGAATCCTGGCACTTTGAAATATCTTCCCTTCTTGCCCAATGCTACAATTTTGTGGCACTTGTCCATGACCAGCAAGATGTAATATACATTCGTTTATGGAGTGACACATCACTGCTTGACACCCACAGGAAAAACATGCAAAAGAAGCAACCTCATGTATACTTGAGAATTGGCAATACCAAAAAGAAATTTCTTTTTCCAGGGTGTCAAACAGGACCGCACTCAAAACCATGAAGGATGAAGAGATCTCCCTGAGCATTCCATAATCCCTGGCTCACAGATGGTGCTTTGCTCAGTGCTTTGTAACCTGCAGATGTAGTGGGCACAGGGAACAGAGGTGAACCCATCAATTTATTTTCAAACATTTCTGAAGATATTACTAATATCCAGGACATGCTTTTTGGAGAGAAATCAGCACCCAGATAGTCACCAAGCTAAGCATCCTGGTTGGCTGAGTCCTGTTGAAAATCCATGCGGCAGTGCTTTGGAAATCTTGCTCTTCTTGTGAAACCTATTGAAAACCTATTCTGAAAGCAGGCTAGACAGGGACAGCTTCTTCAGATTTAAAAACAACCAAAATGCCACTTTACAAGTCCGGGCAAGGGAATGAAATGCTTAGTTCTAAATAGAAACTCAACTCAAACTAAAACAAAAAACAAAAACAAAAACAAACCAACTAAAGCAAAAAGCCCAACCCATAACACAGATGAATAAACATGCTTACCCCTAAACTTTCCTTTCTTCAGGGACAGCATCCACTGGTATAACCCAATATCTTCACAGCTGCCTGGAAGTCTGAGGATCCAGTCCAGACTCATCCATCCCTGCCACAGGCACAATTCTCCTGCTGAAAAGCCCCATTAGCTGGGATGACCCAAAACTTACGACTGAAAATGGGTCCTGACAACAAACACCTGTGACTCAGTCAAACACAGAACACTGTGTGTACACACTCAGTGGGGAGCTCAAGAACCCTGCCATTCAGTCACTTACAGAGTAACAACAGCTTATCTTTGAGCTGGTCTGTAATGTGTAACCAGCATCTCCACCTGAAGAAAAGAAACAGCAAAGTAAATACCTGAAAGGGGTTTCTGTTCTTCTGCGCAATGAAAAATACAAGGGCATCTTATCGTCCACACAAGGTGTGAAAGGAAATGAGATTAGCTGTATAAATACAGTGTCCATAAGGAAGATTTGACTAGGCACATTATTTCCTGCTGCCAAAACAGTAGGCCAATTTCAGACTATGGAACAGCTAGAGACATTTTGAGGATGCAGACAAAATAGATTTGGCAATGAGGTGTTTGGTGGGAAGAGCATGGAGACAGCTGCTGCTGCAAGGGCTGCCCAAGCCCTACCAAAACCAGCCATGTTATCACAAGCTGCTTGTTGAATAAGCTCTACAGATGCAGCCCATGAAATGGAACTTCCCCATGGATCAGTTCTAACAGTGTTGCTTCCCAATGGTCTTAGGGATTTCAGGATGTGACCTTTTACTGTATTTCTTGGGCATGCACATTTTCATGTCCCCAGACACTGAAGAAGACTCCAGTCCCTTCCAGGAAGATGATGAAGCACCACCAGCTATCAGTGCAATCTTGGGCATGCTTTGGTTCTAGAAAAGCTGCTGTGAGGGCATCTCATTTAACTGCATCTACTGTACACAGTAGTTTGGCAAGGAGGGATGCTGCAAGCAACAGGAGAAAGGAATAGAGCTGGAAGGGGACAGCTCCCAAAGATATTCTGACAGTATGTAGGATTTTATCCTGACATCCCCAGGCAAGGCAGCTCACATCATTTCCCTAAGACAATAAGAATCCCCCTAACAGACAACTATACTGCTCCCCAAGCTTTTGCCAAGAGTATTGTCTGAGAGAGTAACACAACAGTGCTGTCTCTGGGGGAGCTGACTATCTGCTGCTGGCAGCCTAGACATGCCTGAAGTCCAAGTACTTGAAGGAATAGTTCATTGGCTTTTGTATGGTTTCCCACAGCACCTGATATTGCCACTCTGGGATGATGTTACACAATAGCGATAGCCATCTTGCACTACGCCACCTCAAAGGCTACTTTGAAGTAAAAAAGCAGCACAAGAGCAGCTCTCACTAGAGCCAAGTGCTAGTCAGCACTCTTAGGGATGAGTTACAGTTTGTCCAGAAGAAACAGAAGCTCCCCATGAGACTGAATTGGAATGGAGACACTGAGAGAGAGCATTCCTGCTACTGACATGTGGAGACGCACATCTCAGTGAGAAAACACATACCCATCACCCTTAGCAGGGTAGGATGGCTTTACCCAAACACAGAGAAAAGTTAGGAGGGAAGAGTGTTAATAATTGATTTCATTGGCATGACACATACACACACACAAATTCCCAAACAGACTGCCTTGAGTGTTAAAAATAATCCTTTGGAATTTTTAGTAGTTCAAAGAGTTCCTTATTAAATATACTATTTAAATTAGGGAAAAAAAACCAACATTTTTTCCTGCTTTTTTGTGGGGTTTTGGGGTTCTTTGGGGTTCACATTTTCAAGTCATCTCCAAAGCCCTGGGACCTCAGGATTTAATGACAGATAAGATTTTCCCATAACATATTGACTTCAGAAGCTTGAACTTTAAGAAAACACAACTACTGCCAGTTTAACAACAGGCTAACGAGAGTTGGCCCTGCTCAAATTTGGTACAAACACCACCTGTTGAGGCATCAGCAGATGCTTCACATTGGAATTTGGGCAACATTGCTTTGCTATGAAGTCTCTTATGTGCCACTCTGAATAAGAAGAGACTATCTAATTCAGCTTTGAATTGTCTGGTTTCTGTAGTTTTTTGTCACAACTTTACTGCCAGTGCTGTCAACTCAAGTTTGGCTGAAATTCTAAATTTTTGCCAAATAAGCTTTCCCAGCATGCTGCAAGAACCAACACATTCCCATGATTTTAAAACAAAAATTCCAGAGCAAAGAATAAATAGAGACTTTTGCAGTGCTGAGAACTTGGAGGTTGAACTGATTATAGAAAAAAGAAAACCCACTTCAACATCATGTTGAAAAGTAAACACCAGGGGGTGGGAAGAAGAAAAAAAAGTTAAGAGCATTTTAATTTTCCCCTGTTGTCTCAATTTAAAGATTTTTATAAATAACACATTTTTGAAGATTCACTTTCTTCCACTGACTTCTAAGTCTCCAGAAATGTTTCTGGTACACCAAAGATTTGTTCTTTGTACTAAAGCAGTAGTTCAACAATACCTAGCCCTGATGCAATTTTTTAAAGTAGATTTCAGAGTATCATTATCCTCATTCCATAGGTGAGGAAATAGCTTGTGTCAATTGCTGAAGGTCACTAATCAGTCAACAGGGCAGGCTCAAAGCTCTCTCCCCCCTCCACCCCACTTTACAGGAAATGGAATTAAAGAAAATTTCCAAATGAAAAACATTATTTTTCCTTTTAAGTCCTGTCTTTAATAACTGACACAGAGACCACCAATTCTGTGCTCTGAAACATCTGAGAAAGGGGAAGAGATATCCAAGCTGCTTTAGCTAGTAAGAGCTCGTATCAGTAAACGAGTGAGAAAAAACATATAAACACGCTTTCCTTCTGGAACTGTGGGTGCTGAGGCTCTACTTGATTTTTTCTGCTTCATATAGTTGGATATGTGTCAACCCATAAACATCCCGCCAGTCCCTGTGGATTTTTGCTGAGCAGAAATTTCCAGGCGCCAGGTTTACCCTTTGCAGGGCTGCAGAAAAGCAGAAAGGGGATGCCTCTGCTCTTTGTCTTGACCAGAGGTAAAAGGGATCTCACACCCAAAGGATTCTCCTGCTCCAGCATGCCCCTTTAGCTTGAGGATTAACATAACAGGACACGTTTAGTTCATGAAGACTTGACACCACATGTAGTTTGCAGAGTCTTCATCTACTCTCAGCTCAAACGATGAAAGACCAGGGTGAGTGGTAATAAGGAAAAGTTTGGTGCTGCCAGTGATGCTACCGGCTCTGATGCTATGTGAATACTGTGTTCTCCCAGAAACTTGGGTTTCCTTGCCAACTAGTTATCCTTCTCTCTTCAAAATAATTAGTCTTTTGCTCTTCTCTTCATAGATTTTTGCACCAGAATGTTCCTCTATGCTTTTGAACAGTATTCGGAGAAACTCACAGTATTTACACAGCAAAGCTCAGAGGCATGAGGCAGCCACACTGGTTTGTGTCAAACCTATCTACCTAGGATATCACCTGCTCCATGCAAAGCAAGTTATTGAACTCAAACAGTTTCAGCTGGCACCTAAAGAAAAGTGATTTCCTTAAAGCTTGCTCTTCCCCTGAAAGGTCAAACATTTTAACCTGCTAGCCATGTCTCATGCCAAATCTTGGCAAATATAGTTTTATGTGCCATCAGGCATTGACTGTTCATCAGAAAAAAAACCAAAAACCATAAGTAAATAAAATCACAGCTAGTAAGGCTCAGCTCAGCATTTACAGAGCACCACTGCTGGTGGCCCTACCATCACAAAAACCTCACACATTTAATGCCATGCCAAAGCAGAATGCTCAAAACTCATATCACTGAGATGAGACAGACTCAATCTGGCAAAAGTTCTAAAGCTTTTTTTAGGCAAAAACCTATTGACTTCAGCAGGATATAGGAATGCTCAGAATGTAAATTGACTCTGTGATTTCATGCCTTTTAATTCAGGTGGATGCCCTCAAAATTTTCTAGCTCTATTCCCATAGACTACATGGAACAGGTCAGTGTTCCCTGCATTAACCTCTATCCATGCTTCAATATAGCAGGTTTTATGCTAGCAGCTTTTTCCACTTTCACTGCACTTTGACCAGGGTTTTTATATCTAACATACTCTGGTTACACTCAAAAAAGGTCACTTAATCTGCAGCCAACATTGCTGCACAAGGAGGAAGGGACACTCCTGTGCCTCACTGCAACCAGGACCCAAGTAAAGGCTGCAGTGTTCATGGTCTCTCCACTGGGAGCACACAGGGAAACACAGGGCACCTCATTTGGAAAGGAGAGGACTGGAGATCTTTCCAGTGTGTGGTTTTTAACTTACATACATCGATGTAGATATTGCAGGAAATGGATTTGCCTTCCCCAGTACGAGACAGGCATAGACTTACAGGAGGAAATCCAGTGAAGAGCAACTAAAGAGATTCAGGGGCTGGAGCATCCATCATGGAAAGAGGCTGAGGCAGCTTGGGTTGCACAGGCTGAAGAAAACTCAGGATCATAGCCATGTGCATAAATATCTGAGAGGTATTTTGCATGGCAGTAAAGGAGATGGAGCCAGGCTCTTCTCAGAGGTGCTCAAGAGGCAACTGGCATAATTTGAATTACAGAATGCTTCATTTAAAAATAGTAAAAACATTATTACTGTAATTATGGTTAAACAATAGCAGGTTGCCCAGAAATTTTCACCACCTCCATCCTTGGAGATATTAAAAAAAAACCACTGCACATAGTCCTGAACTTTTTTAATTGAAATAAATTCTTATTTGTTAGCCATCATGACTGCAATCGTCCACAAAGTACAAATGTGTGCTTATTTAGAATGAGAAACCTTTTCCAGCCTCCTGGGTAAAACCTCTCAGGTGTCCCATGAAGATCTTGCCCCTCATCAGCAACTAGGGATGGTGAAGTAGCTCAGCTTCCCTTGCCACGCCTGCCTTGCCTGTGACCAAACAAGAAGTCTCCTTCCAAAGGAAAGGTGGGAGCTCTGACTCCAGTTCAAGGCAAGCAAAAGGGAGCAGGACATCAGAAGTTCAGTGGCAGGAAGTTTAGGGCACAGCAGCCTGAAATTCAGTGACACTCATGTCCCATGTGGAGTCTGAACTTCATCCAGAAGTTTGGGCTACAACATCTCCAGAGCTTTAACACTTCAACAGCTAAATTAAACACAGCTCTGGAGAACTGGTCTGTCCTACTGTAGTAGCATTAAAATGAAATTCCTCCTCAGAGATTTTTTTTTAGGATTCCTCCATCCATTCCCCCCCCCCCCCTCCCAAAAAAAAAGCCCCTGAGCCTAAAAAGTCTCCTCTAAGAAGCCAAACTGTCTTATTTTCACCACCCCTACTCCCAAACAAATGTGTATTTGAAGTGCTGGCAAAACCAGGTTAGAGTACAAACTAGCAAAGCAAGTAGGAATTTAAGGCATACAAGCCTTGCCTTGATGAAGGTAATTATTAGGTCAGCCCAAGAAAAATTGATGAGCCTAACATAACACTCCCAAACAGATCAACAGTCTTCATATAAATTTTGGTCCTGGCTCCTATAAAATCATTAGCATTCCCTAGTATTGTAATTTACAGCCTGATGATGCACTGAATCATATTTTAATTTATCTGGAAGATATAAACAAACATTCTTGGGTGGAAATTAATACCTGATCTTTGGCTACCTCTTGTGGTATAAAAATCCAGAGAGAAATTACATTAAAAAAAATATTAAAGAAAATCATTGCACAACTGATGAGCTTGTCAAATAGTTCTAAAAAGAAAATTAGTTCTTAGGGGTTTTGTGCATAAGAAGCCTAGAATATTTTGCTGTGCAAATGAATACTAGGGTATTAACAGGGTGAATATTTCTGTACAAGAATGCCTTGGATGGCATCTTGTGTAAGTTCCACTTGTGTAAGTGGAGGGCAAATAAAGAATTAAATCAAAGACTCAACTCTTCCATTTTCCTAGTGCCCACTATTCTGCAAAATGTTTCACGTTCTTTTAGGAATTCTGTGTTTAGAGAGAAATCTGTGAGGCACTGCTAACCTAATGAGAAAAAACGCAGGGAGCTGACATGAACCTCTGCTACACAACAGGAGCTCTCCCACATAAAACCAGGCTCAACAGCTACAAGTAATCTCAAGTATAGTAAAGGTGCAAGATATACAGTTATGGAGAGGAGAATCATAAGTGCAGCTGGCATGCTGAGAGAACATCTGTACACTTATTGTACCACAGTTCATCAGCTGTTTATTCCAGCAAGTACCAGATGCAAAGGAGAAATGGGAAGAGCGTGAACACGAATCAGAATTTGTTCAGATATGGAGAATCAGATGGTCTAAGTCCAAGAAGAAAAGCTAAGAGATTCTCAAAATCAGACAGAATGTCTATCCAGCCTTCAACCAGAGAAAATCAGTGTAGCCAAACAAGGCTCATGGCTCTTATTGGTTCTGGCCTACATCTATAGGAACCCCAAACTTTCTTTGGTGGTTACAACAGTAGTTCAAAAAGCAGACACACTCCCTGTTTAAGGTAGGAACAGAGACCTGTCCAAAGAAAACCAGAATTTGTGCAACTTCAGTGTCTTATGGGTTTTTTAAAAAGCCTGACAATTCAGGTTCTAGAGTAGAAAATCAGGTCTGGCTCAAGTAATCTCCCACTATTACTCCACCAACCTGAGAACCAGCAAGATCCCTGGACTACATTAAACAGGGAAAAAAACCACACTTAGTTAAATAGCTTCTCTTCTGCACAACCAATTCAGTATAGGGAAGAGAGTTATTTCTCCTGACAATTTAGCATTCTCTAGCATTCAAGAAAATGTTCCTACCTGTATTGCCAAAAGCATGGCTTGTGGAAAAACCGTTCAACATGTCCTGCACATTGTGCCATGGACTTTAATCCAAATTCATAAGTACTTTGCTCTTCATCATGCTGTGGGTGGTAAGAAATAAGCTCTTCTGAAAAGACTGGGAAGTGTCCAGTGGTGTACAAGCAGAAATGAATGACAATGTTAACTTCACCACACCGAGCCCCCAGGCAGCTGGGAAAGTCAGTGGCAGGACTTGTGTGAAACAAGGCAGGCAACACAAACACTACCACGAAGGAAATGGAATACTCTGCTGTATGATAAGGAACCAGAGGGAGATGACTCCTGGACAACCAGGAGCACATAGCAAAGGAGATCTCCACATGGGATTTTTCAAGAAAGTAAAGTAGAAAAGGGAAGGTTCTCCTAAGGAGGAGTAGATCAGCAGAGTTCAAAAACGTATCCATGTCCAAGCTGTCCTTTGTAGCCCACAACCTGCAGAAAAAGGCATGATCTCTCCTTTTGTGCTAATCTCTCCATGGCCAGCACTCACATTCACATAGGGACAGAGAGAAATAAGATTTCATCACCAACTCAAAAAGCCATTATAAAATTTGCTGAGGAAATTGTGAACCCAAAATGGAAGCCAGCTGAGACCACAGCCTGCAGGGTCATGTATCATTAGCACCAAGTGAACCAAGTCCAAATGTCCAGCTTACTGTTCAGGAGGAAACAAAAGCAGTACTGTATATGCGGGCAAAGCATCATCTTTTTCTAATCAAACCTGTCTTGGGCCTGGGTTCAGAAAAGCACTCAAGCATGTGCTTAAGGCTTTCTTTTTTTTTTTTTATTTTCTGAAAACAGCTCAAAACACACATTTACCTGTAAGCACTTGCTAACAGCTGTGAATAACAGTGAAAACCATAACTAAAATCTTCTGAGAAAAAGGTGTTGTAAAAAAAAGAAAAATGTGATAAGATGTGACTGTCCATCGTATTGCCTTATCTCTTATCTCTCTGCTAGGAATACCATGGGACAAACAATGAACAACACAACACTGGTCCCAGACTCAGACAGCCACAGACATTAGATGCAGTATTTGAGTCACAAAAAACATATAATCAGCACACTAGCATATTCTTGGTTTTATTTATGGCATCACCACAGAGCCAGCAAAAAAGCAATTAGAACAGCTCCAGGTTTGAGGCCATTCTCAGCCATACAATTTCCAAAGGAGATCTTTTGCAAGAGTCTGAAGTGAAAGTTATGACCCCATTTAGTGCCATTCACTAATGGCAGTAAACATGACACAGTTTTCACATCCCAGCTCAGCCCTGATGCCTGCTTGCAGTACATTAATAATCCTGTCAGAGCTGTCAAGGGGACATAACACTTGCTGTTCTGGTGATGCTCTGTCCCTGTCTCCATTCAAATAATTTGTCTTTCATCATGGTCAGAATTGTTTTCCAGCATTTCTATTTGACCCAATGACTTTGATCTCTGGCCTAATATTTCATTCACCCTTACAAAAAATCAAAACCCTCACAAATCTGAATAATTAGCTAGAAAGTTGCCAGTTAACAAAAAGAGTTTGCAAAGGCAAACTGTCACCAATCTTATCATGTGATTAATACAAGTTGACTTACATCCCAAGGAGGCTGCATTACCTTCCTGGGAAAGACTCTTCTGCACCAGTTATTCTTAGGTGTTATTTCTGATTAATTATGCTCTCGCTCCATTAGAAAACTGATGGCTAACTTTGCACCTGTCTCTTTGCTTCGTGTCTTACAAAGACAAGCAGTTATAAAAAATTCATAGGAAGGAATGAATAGATGGTCAGTGTGTCCGAGGAGGTGTGGCAGCTCAGGTTTTCTGTCCTGGGAGTATAAAAGTGAAGGTCATAGAAGCATCAATTGATACAGAACCCTATCTTCCCAGGTAGAGGTGTAGTTTTTCTCTCACAAAAATGCATCTACAGTTTCATACAGTAGAATTATTAACAATTCCATGGAAAAAATACCAGATGCATCCTCAGTTTTATGAATGCAAATTGCCCTATTGGAGCCAAAGGGAATACTCACATGTGTTTAAGTTAGACACATGCATAAGCAAAGGCAGGATCACAGCCCCAGCTATAAATATTTATGTCTGCAGTACAACACAACCTCAAAAATGCATTCACAAAACAGAGTATAATGCAAGATCCTGACAATACAGGTTACTCCATAGAATTTCAATGGGAGGTGCTTCTTTCTTGTGTCCCTTTGAAAACCCCAGCCTCTATTATTTTAATAAAAGCTATCACTGTCATTTCAGCAACCTTGGCCAAAACCACCCACAAGAAGTAAAAAGAAATAAAATACAGTAAAAATATACTAAAAATAATTTGCTACTGCCGATGTAAAAATGTTTCCAAACTATGTTTTACCTCATTTATTGATTATTAAGCAGGGTACTAAATGGATCTGACTTCGGAGCACTAACATCCACCTTCAACTAAGACTAGCACAAATCAGGTGAACTCCTACCTCTCTCTTCCTGAGAGATTTAAAATTAGATTGAGGTGACTAATGCAGATAAAAATATTCATTCACTTCAGCCATACAATCTGGTTTCCTGGCACAAGCAAATGCCATTATTTTACTTTGGAAGAATATTTCTACACAACCAATGACAGAATAGAAACACCAGCAGGTGACTTATGTAGCCAGTCAGAAAAAATATCCCTCACATTTGAAACAGTCAATTCACAGAGGAAGGACATTTGCAAAAAAAATTATGCAGATCCACTTGAGCTCAGAATATGTAAAATAGAAACCAGAAAAGTACTGACAAAGATGAACTTAGTCAAAACAAACCCCTCAATCTAAACCCAAGCTGATGGATTTCTTGTTCCCTTCAGTTCCAAAGATTTTGCATCAGGCTCTTCCAGCTCGGTTCCATTTCAAAGGCTCACACAAACCTGGAAGCATCACCCTGCAAGCAAATCTCAAACACTTGGTCTGTACAGCATTGCAGGATCAAGTCTTGTAGAGCATCAAACACAAGTTGTAATTAAAATAATTTACATGCTGCTAGTAAGTCAGCTAAAGCAAGCACATCAGGTTCCCAGCATGGATTTCAATTTGCTTCAAAATTACTCAAGGATAAGAGCTCATATTTTCAACATCATCCTAGTTAGCCTAGAAAAAAATACAAGACCCAAGTGACAGCTATTTGATTGGAAGAAGGTGGGGGTGGCTATTACTTGGTAGGTGTTTACTCACTGCCTGGATTCATCATGAAAGCAAACATCCAGACTGTGCATATGCTACCAACAAATGTGTCATCAGCTGCAAAGGAAACAGGCTGGGCCTCTTTCCCGTACGGAAGGATGCACAATGCTGCACAATCAGAACAGCTCAGTAATCCCTAGTGGAATCTCACCTAATGGGAGTCAGTGCCAACACATGGATCCTGTCCTCACCCTCCCTTGTAATCCTCAGGAAACCCGGTTCTGAATGGAGTTGTGCTCTGCTGGCTTCTTTCTTCACCTTGATGCTGTCTCTTCACAAGCTGCAATCACTTAGCTGGCCATAAAATCCAGAATGAGCCACCTAGATGGATCTTTTACCTTTTGAAATACTGAGATTAACTCCAGTGGGTTCTGGAGCAAGCAGCTATTCTTCTACAGGACCACTTATATCTCCATTAGGACACCGGAGGTGGAGAGAGTTTGTGAAATTGAACCAGTGTGTCAGAAATCCAATTTCTCCCTCTGTGGATAAAGCACCTCAGAGAAAATCAGCTGATGATGGAAAAGATCCCAGAGAACACCACCAATATGACAGCAGTATTTTCTAATAGCCATGCATGCATATTACCTAAAAATTTTTTTATATTTATATATATATATATATTTATACTGTTAGTGTCTTTGGTTCAAGCATATAAAAACCCTTCATCTCAGCTGAAGTATGGGCCCTAGCTTTAAGGACATCAGGAGACAACTGGTTTTCTTGTTTTTTCTCTTATTTAGGAGCAGCATAGTTGTTGAAATCTCCCTGTGTTCTTTTCGGTCTCTTTGGTTTTTTCACTGTGGAAATTCTTATTTTAAGATCAGAAATAATTCCACTCCAATATTTATCCTTGGTAACCTTACAGTGCAGGTGCTAGATATTCAGGGTGACTCCTGCCCTACAAGCCAACAACCTTGTCTCTGACATATAAATTGTGACATGTTTAATTGCAAACATTTGAGGAGTTACCCTACCCAGGAGCTCAGCCTCCAGACATAACTGGAGGTTATGTGCCTGCTGCAGAATCATCAGATTGGAACACCTCTGCTGGTGCTTCTGAGACCCCAGGACAAAGCCTGAGTTTTAATCTTACAAGGACAACCATTAAATTTTAAAACTGAAACCCAGTGCTGACTGGCAGAGACCAAAATTTTAATTTCCTAGATGCTTTTCTGGATCCTCTTCTTTTGGACATTTTTTCTAAAGAGACCATAGAAATCTTGATAGATCTCACACCTCCTCTGCTGTGACAATTCCTTTGCTTCTCAGATCAGTCACATAAAGCTTTGTATTTAAGGTTTTGCAGTGGAGTGGTTGGCGCATTAAGTCTCATTTATGCTTTGTCACCTACTGAGCTGACAAGTCATTTAATTATTGAATTTAGGAAATGGCAGAGTTTTTGTGTTGTCTTGAACCTTCTAAGGATAACATTTAAGAAGTCTAATTCATAGGGTGGCGTCTGAAGCCAGCAGATCAGGAGGGAAAGTTATTACCTGGATTCAAGGCTTTAACTGGAATAATGTGTGTTCTCGATCTCCACGGATTGTGCAGTCAGAGGGGAGATATCTGGCTAGATGGGATTTTGCACATCTGTCAGCTACATCAGAGATCCAAATGCAAAAGCCAGAATGTAAGAACATTATGTGGATTTGTGTCCCTCTCCTGAGGATCTGGGGTCCATAAACCAATGAATGGATTACAAAGAAACATAGTTATAGTATTTTCATCTGTGACAGATACTGCTGCAACTACAGAGTGGCTCCCAATATTTAAAGGAGAAACATACCCATTCTCCACAGAGCCCCTGAGAAAATGCGATAGGCACTGCTCAGCATCAAGAAATTGGAAAATGTATGCTAAAACTGGTTTGGCATCTGACTTGAAAACTCCAGAACTGGTCAGAACCAGCACAGTATGGGAGTGTTTTTCTTCATTCATATGTGCTCTGTATATGAATCCATGTGGAAGGTTGTATACCCTGAACCACACATTAGAAGCATGCAAAGCTCACCAGAGGGGCTGGAGCTCCTAGTAACCCAGAATCAGATGCCATTTCATTAGAAAACTCCATGATCCTGTTTGTAGACATGTCCCATCAATCCATCCCATACCCTTCAAATTCTGCTTCAAGTATCTCAGCATGAGAACTGCTGAGCTTCACATCTATTTGAATGCTTTCAGGGAAACCCAGAAACACCAAGAACAGATGAAACCGAGTGACTAGATGTGTTGCAGATTAGAATTTCAAAATGCCCATGCCCAAATTCAGCAAATTTCCCACCTTCACCTAGGGAAAAGCTGTGAAACTAAAATTCCAAGGGAATTTAAAATACCTAACAGCGCTAAACCAACATGTGAATACGTGAAACCATCAAATTATGTTTGAAAAGAGACAACTAAAAGCTAAATCTGGCACAAAGAGCTGAGACAACAGAATTCCCCAGTTCACACAAGCCTGTTCATGCTCACACAGACAGTACTGGTGATGACATTTCCTCACAAAGGTGACCCCCAAAATGTCTCTGTGCTTTGCACACCAGGTTGGCTTTCAATGCTCTGCACTTTGGAGAGTGAACTGCTGAGCAATGCATCTTCTCTTGGCTTCTCCAGCATGGTAGCCAACATAATGGCTAATGTAGCTCTCCATAAACCTGCTGAAAAATCACATTCTCCCCACTGATCACTCTTCTTTCCAAAGACTAGGTCTTTTACAGTCACAAAGGTCATATTCTGATCAAGTTGCAGCTTTTAAAGCACTTTCCTTACTTCTATTTTCTTTTTCAAGCCCAATGGCACACACAGGCTCCTAACAAAGTACAGGGCACACCAGCCAAACAGGAATTTGCAGGAGATCTCGTGGGTTTTACACCCCAGAGTGGTAAGCACATCACTGTACAGATACTTCAGACTTGGAAATCTAGGAAAGCAACACAGGAACTTTTTTTTATTTAGCCACACAACTTAAAAGTGTTTACTTCACTCACTGGACTATTCTGTTTACATCCTTAGTCAGAGGGTTCTTTGTTCCTGTGTTCTCATGAGGGTAGCACCATTAGAAGGAGTACTATTTGTTTCCTTTGGATCTTGTTTGGAGAGGTAGTAATTTTCATTTGAAGCCAGGACTGACACTATTTGCACCACGACAAGACATTATCTGTTGGGTTTTCTCCTGAGTTCACCTGTTTATGTTTAATAAAAATGCTCTTTTGTAACTCATGATGGGCTAGAGAATTCCCAAACCATTCAAAATACTTTAAAGTTCTTTTGGGACACAGCCAGATACTTAATATTGTATTACATTTTATAGTTGTCACTTAATCAAGCTATTTAATATTATAGTACATTTTAAAACTGTCACTTAATCACATTTTCTTGACCCTTTTATGTGAATTAAAGATCACTGTAGATAAAAAATGGCATGCTTTAGTTTAAATAGATTCAGTATGTCCAGTTTGACAGTTACTTCTGAGACATTAAAAGAATTTTCTGTGATTAATGTGACCCCCACACGTTAGGTAGTATAATGTTCCATTTCTTCAACCATTAGAGGAAACGGCTTTAGACAGAAGGAGCCAAAACTTATCTGACTGTATGTAAAGCTAAGAAAACCTAAAGATAATGTACAACTCTGTCTGGTGTACTGGGAGACCAAGTTAAACCAACTAAGTATTTTCTGTTTCCTTACAATTCAAATGGAAAAAAAAGTTCAGTGGTAACACAGTAAGCCTACATTCCACGACAAAGGAAAGATCTGACTGTAGCTTGCTCAGAAAAGGAATGAATGCCCTTTCTGCCATTGACAGGTGAGCAGGACTGTCTGTGCTTAGTACAAATGATTGATAGCCATGCATTCTAGTCTTGGAAGAATTCTTACCTACGCATTTACTCACAAGAGCAACAAGATGTGCATAAGACATGTCCATCCTCAGAACCATTTATATTGGCAATCATCATCATCATCATCATTTTATGTAGTTGATCCAGAACTGCGGCATTGAAAGATTTTATGCTTTTAAGTCATACATAGTAAATTGCCTTCTCTTATAGGCATGTTTAAAACTATTGTCTTTTACTGTAACCTTGGTCCTGAGATCCTGTTTAATTTATTAAATTCTAATTGCTCTTTCTTTGTATCTTAATCTCGAATCAGATGTACCACATTTGTTAACAGCTGTGACTATAAGTGCTGCCCATTTTTAGAACATTCTGTGTGCTTTTCTTGATAGTTTAATTAGAATAAATACTCTTTTTAATCCATGAAGTGGGGCACAGTATAATAACATTGATCTTTCATTTGACAGCAAATTTGTTTGATAACAGAACAGGGTTTAGTGCAACCAAATCAGCAACAGTAATTCATTTGGATAGTCAATTAAAAATAGTGTGTATACAGTACCTCTGCAAACAATGAACAGTGGGGTAAAATAATCAAGACATGAAAAGAGCCTGCACAGAAATCAGGATGTTGATGGAGAAAAATAGTTGAAACTTATTTACAAGAGCTGCCTGTGAGATGCATGTCAGTATAAAAATATCTCTCTCCAAACATGTGGTCACGCTGGGAAAAGAAGTCAATTAACAGGGTCTACTCAACAGAACTGCTCATTTTTTTCCAGAAGGATATTTTCTCAACCTAAATTCTGCAGATGGGACAGCCTTTGCCTTCTCCTGGGAGAGCCAGCTTTTGTGTTGGACTCCTAGCAGCTTGGGAAGAAGACACCTCCCCCTTTGTCCAAGGGCAGACATCGTCTCAAGCAGCCCCTTCCCACCAGCCACACTGGCAATGGCCCGGGATCTGACAGCAGCAGAGCCTCAACACACTGGGCTACAGATTGCCTACATCCTTCTGCTAAGACACTGAATAAAGCATCTAAAAACTAAGATACAAGCATGAGGAGCAGGAGAAAGCTATACACACTTTTCCTTCAATGCAAAAGAAATTCTAGCCATCCAGACTAACTTGAAGAGCTCAGTTAACCCAAGTTGCTGGGCCTCCAAATTAACACATGTTGTTGCTGTAGTATGTCACAGGCATTGAACAGTGCTTGAATGGAAGGACAGCAGTAGAGAGGACAGGTACTGTTGTTACCTGTAGGTAAATGGATATTATCCTTTTCCCTTCATCTATTTTTTCCCTTCCTGTTTATCATCAGCATTCTTGGATCTTCAATTAGACTGTAAGCTCCCTGGGACATAAACCAGGTCATTATTGTGTCTTCAAAAAAGGATCATCACAAGGGGCCAAAACTGTGTCAATGCTGCTTGAAGCCTTTGGGCAAAATATTACTAAATTGCCCTTCAACTCCAACCCAAAATTATAGGCATGCTGCGTGCAGTATTTTGTAAGCCATTGTTTTGCAACGTGGAAATATGCAAGTGAACATGATACTTGAACAACATAATTCATTTTCCATTCATGAGCCACAATGGGTATCTCATGGCACTATTTGCTCTTCAGTTTCAGATGTGAACTTGCATATAAAGTCAAGCAAATGAGCTTTCCTTCATGTTGTTTTATTAAGCTCTTGGACTACACTCTAAGCCCTAGAAGAAGAAATTAAGTTGCTGTTGTCTCACAAAAGCAGTGAAATTCCCAGAGGACTGAAGAACTTGGCCCTAGGTTGTGTATGAAAGTAGCTATAAGCCCTCTGCTGCTTTTCTTATCCTTCCTTGCGCCAGCACTCTATTTGTGTTCAAAATTAAGTTTTACAGCAGCATTCCATAAAAATTCTCATCTTAAATTTTGGAGGATATCCTTAATGACATTATTGGTCTGAAAAGTTTAAAGATAGCTTTGTTTTAATTTCTTTTTAGCTTTTCACTCAAATATTCCATGTATGACATTATTATAATCCTTCTGCTGAGTTTATACCTGCAAACTCCTCTCCTATTCTTTTGTTCTTGGGCTAATCTTTCCTTTTATATTAATGAAGCCCTTTGAAGTATCTCTTCAAATCTTCAACTAGATTCCTTTGTGACTCTTTTCCTCCCCCTAAACCTGAGAGGGTCTTTTTGTCATGAAAATTATTAATACTTCCCCCATTTCAGGCATTGTACCATCAGCTTTAAAATGTTCTATTATTATTTCTGATCTTAAGCTGCCTTCTTCTGACCCGGGAATATTGGCAAATTACCGACCTATAGCCAAGCTTTTATAGGGAAGGTCTTGCATCAAGTGGTAGCCTTTCAAGTGCTTAACCACCTAGTAATAATCTTTATGACAAATGGCCTCCAGGTTTGCAGTTATGCCTAGAGTGCTAAGAGTGTCCCTTAAAGTGGTCAATGACTTTTTATAAAATCAAACCCCGAGTATCATGTCGGCTCTTACCCACCTTGCTATTAGCACACCTCGAGACACTGCAGATCACAGTAACCCTTTCAGACCAGAGGCCAGCTTATAAAACACAGGGGGCTTTGTTCAATCTGAGGACATCAACTTGTCTCTCTGGAACATCATTCACCCACATCGAGCAACGTGCATCATTTTCTTGTAATCAATGCAGAGTCCACTGCTCCTGAGTGTTACTGCAGCTAATCATTAAGATAAATATAATTGTTAAGAGTACTGACACTCCTTTCAGCTGCTTTATGCAAAGAATTGATTTCTACACGTACAGTTTGGCATTTTATTTTGAATCAGTCTTTTTTTTTTTTTTCCTCTTTTTTCTCTTTCTGCTCCTTTATCATATTGCCCTAAAGGCAATGCAATGGTTTAAAATTATGGGTTTTGCAACAGGAAGTGTTCATGAGTAGCAACTTTCCAGAATCTTGTTTTAGCTCATCTCCTGCAATCAAAAACATTCCTAAAATTTACTGCAAACTAGAATTCAAGACTACTAGCCATGAAGCAACAGTAAACAAAATATTCCTTAACAGGTTCTTTCCTGGTCACCCAGCTGAGTAGAAACTCTACAGGCAAACAACTTTTCCCCTCCCAGCCACAATTCATTGCTTTAAAAAATTGCCTCATCATAACCAGAGGTTTTGTCATGGCTTTCATTAGAAAAACAAATCCAGAAACAAACACGGATGACAAGAACTGTGACAGATGCCTTTGTTTGATCCAGTGATCCTCCCTAGGTGGATAAAGAACCACAGTCAAGAGTGGTGACAATTTTTTGACAAGTCTCATTTTGCTGAAATGGAAATATTGAGGGAGGAGGTGGCTGATGAAACTTGTTCTCTTAATTAAAAAATCTTCAGTTAGTCCACAGACAATCATATCCTTCTGATTTTCTCTAACCTGGTCTCCAATTATTAAAATGATTTTTTACCAAAAATGGAACAATCAAGCTTATAAGGGGATTTTTAAATGTTCATTTATATTTATCTCTATTTGGTTTATTTGTGATATTTGCTGTGCGAAATCTAAAAGATGAGACAAATATCACACATGAATGGCAAACATTTGGCAAATGCCCTGCTCAAATAGTCCCGTTCTCTCATATGCCCACCAGCACAAGACCTTTTGCATCTCCTCAGCATTCCCTAATAAAATTCAAGCCTTTCTGCTCTCAAATTAACTCCTACCCTGATCTCACAAAAGAACAAAAAAGAAAAGGTAGGCTGTAGACTTTTCAAGGCTTACACAAAGAGACTCGGGTAGAACCAAGAGTGGAATGCAGAAATCTGCTGGCTCCAGCAAAACCAACCTGAGTCAGCTGAAAGCTCCTAAGGGATGATCAAACTTCTAGGTCAGGTTGCTGGTCACTCCATTGCTTCAGTCCTTGGTCAATGAGACACACCATAGGTGGCAGTTCCATTTGCACACTCAACATTATTCTGACAGTTCTGTCTTGAAGCTGGAGGGGGGCTTCACAATTGAAATACATTTGAAAACACACACACACACAAGAAATTTTGATGCTCCAAAGCTCAGCTTGGAGCATTAGATGCATACACCAAAGGACTCCAACACAAACCAACACTTGCTCCTGGCAAAAAGCTATTCATTGCTGAACTGGGGATTTGCCTCTAAGCTTGTATACAGTCTATGTTGATGAGGGAGGGGAGCAAGCTGAATATTAAAAACTGCTGCCTCAAGAATAATATAATGTACAGATTTAATCATAGTAAAAAATGATCTGCAAGTAATTGTAGTCATTACTACATCTGCTCAGAGCTGTGGGTAATCATTATGTATGAGTGAATTAAATCAAATTCCAAATCATGGGCCTGATCCTAGAATTTCTTCAGTAAATTCACTTCATATTAATAATCTCCCTGAGTGTAGAAAGTCTATTTGCTTCTATGGATACATTTCTTACATGAATAATCTTGTGACCCTTCCACATTTTATCTTTAAATTTAATTAAAATTTAACCCCAAAAACTTAAGAAGGTAGACTAAAACATAGATTTCCAAAGATGGGAAATGAATTTGTTTCACTCTGCTCTTCTCTCTGTAAAGGCACTAAAGGGCGTATAGAGAAAGAAGTTTCAGTGTGGAGCCTGAAACTGTGATGGAAAAGGCAAAGCCTTCCAAGATAAAAAGTTGAGCTCAAATTCCTTCCTTTTGTCACTAAAATCCAGGCATTAGCATGGTACTGAAGACACAAGTGTAATTTATTGCACAGAGTGGGAATGTTAAACCCTGACTCATGAAGATAAGAAAAACCTGTTTACAAAAAGCTGCTGAAGTGCAGAGCTGGAGCCAAACTCAACCTAGATCAATAGCCAGAGGGATTATTAGTAAAAGAAATAAATTATTGGTGTAGTTTCTTCTCTGACACTTATGCCAAATGTTAGAGGCTGCATTTTAGTATATTGTCATGAAAATATATCCAAACCAGAAAACCATTTTTAGTCCAGTAGTCTTGGGCTGGCCTCCATGTGTGTTTGAAATGAGGAGTAAGAATTGAGGCCCCAGACATACCCACTGTGGAGAGGACAAGTTTCAGCCTTCCTAAGAGTGCCAGTCAGGCATTGTGCTCTTCCAGAGATGCGGGAGAGAAATAAAACTATGTCTGAATTCTTCTTCTCATGCCTGTGGTGAGGTCACAAGAAAATATGCTATAAACAGAGTTTAGGTGACATTTTCAATGTCTTTTTCATGGTGGATATTCTAGTAAAAATAGTCTTGAGGGCAGCCTGTGCAAGGAGAGACTGCAGTGGTTTGCTTCCATACATCTCCCCATCACCCAAAGCTAGACACATGCACTCTCACTACGAACACAGGTAATAGACTGCACTTATACAAAGGATTGGTTTTTTTCCTCCTGAAATAGAGATAAGCTGGCAAGCATAATCAAAAAATGAGAATCATTTTTCCAAAGAAGAGCGAGAGCAACAACATCAAAAAAAATCCAGTGATAATTATGACAACAATGTTAAGAATGCAACAAGTAGAGAAATCCCGATAAATGAGGACCTTACATTTTTAAATGCCTTAAAAACAGTACAAATAAATGTAAATTTGAACAGAATTCAATGCACAATTGAATTAGAAGGGGAAAATTCAACCAAATTACTAAAATTCCACTATAGAACTTGCAGGTAGTTTATCTAGATAAAGCTATAAAATGAATAAAACAGCAGCAAAAAGGATTGAACTTTTGCTGTCAGTAAGAAATCCAAATCATAGATGAGAATATTGCAAATGCTACATAAAGAGCGCTGCAAAATATCCTCCAGTGGAGAGGAACTAATGATAGATGAATGTGCACATGTAATTGAACATGCAGAAAAGAAAACCAACATTCCAAGAAGGAAAGCAGAAAAGCTATCAGGAGTACTGGCTCATGTGAACATCCACAAGAATGAGATGAATACAAGGAGAAAAGGTAAATTACCGAAAATGCGCCTCCTCTGTAAAATAAAATACATGTTTGGCTCTACACATATTCTTCCTTGGATTATCAAGGGAGCATGTGTCATACACACAGTCGTGAGGAATGCTGGCAGGAACATTCAACCACATAAAACTCTCCTGGTTTTGGGTTTCATTACCTATGTCAGGCCCCATGTTGTTCCCATGATGGGAAACTTCCTTTCGACTCCATGGAGAAAAGGATCAGGCCCTCGCTCAGCAAAGGGTTAAAAATAAAGTGTAGCAAAATGTTTAAAGTTCACCTCTGCCCAGAATCAAGCCACTCCAAAGAACTAATCCCTTTTGCATTCCGTACCATAGGAAATACGATTTTCCTACCTGTGTTTTGTGTTAAGTTGTTGGGCTCAGCTAAATCAAAATTCAAGCAAAGCAAACCCACACGAACTTAAAATCAAATGAAATTTCACACTCCCCCTGCACACTGAAGCAGCCCTACACAAAGGCACTTTCAGCAGACGAAGCCAGTGCACCTTTTAGGAGTAAGCAGAAATAGAATACATTTGTAACAGACAAATTAGAAGCGCATCAAGGTACTGGATGAAAACATTTTTTGAACATAAGCCAAATACACGGTAGGAACAGGTTAGAAGGTTAAATTATTTCTAACCACAACCTAAAGAAGACTTCATAGTGAAAATATCCTTTTTTAACTCTTGTCTTCCAAGCACACATCACAACTTTTGTTCCCATTGGTTTTAGTCCCTATTTCAAAAGAAGCATTTGCTGTAACAGCTCATTTTTTCATGCAAAATACTGAATCTAATTGCGGAAATATGTCATTCCCTCCTCTCCGCCACATGGCATGAGTTAATGATGATGAATGAAAGTAATAAAACCCAAATCTTTTTCAAACTAAAGCTCCTGTTAAATTACTGGAAATTATATGCATGCGTCTACAATGAGGACACTGCAGAAGGTCAAAGATCTTGCTTCCTGCATTTGGCCAAACTATTCAACAGGCAGCCTGGCTGAACCTGCACAGACACGTTTTTACTGAGGTCTGGGGAGCCACCTAAGAAAAGCAGTTTAGTTCAAGGCTGGTGATTTCATTAGAGCATTTCTCCCCATCCCCATGGAACACTAAATATTGTTCACCAGAGTCTATGACCTGCCTAACATGTCCATGGCAAGCTATTTTTGGATGTTCAAGACCAGGGCTTGCAAGAGTAATATATCACCTAACGTGATATACATTTTTAATGGAGGTCCCAATTTCCCTAATACAAAACTTTACTCTGTGGCATTGACATGAAGCAGGAGTACAGCAAATTTAGAGCCAGATGCTCTCCCACTCATTCACTCTGCATCACACCCAATTTCTCCAGTTGGTCCACTAAGACAGGTAAACCATTCAGACATTAAGGCCTGGCATGGTTTAACCCCAGCCAGCAACTAAGTCCCAAAGCAGCTGCTTGCTCACTCCCTTCCCAGTGGGAAGGGGAGAATCAGGGAAAGAAAAAGAATGGAAACTCATGCATTGAGATAAGGAGAATTTAATATTAAAATGAAGTTTAAAAAAGTCCCCAATCTAGTGTTACCACTAATAGTAGTAATGATATTTGTAAGGAAAAAGGAGAGAGATAATGAAAAAAAAACCAAGATAGGCAAGTGATGCACAGCACAATTTATCACCAATTTATGACCAAAGTGATCAGCCCCTCCCAGCCAACTTCCCCCAGTTTCTGTACTGGGCATGATGCTCCATGGTATGGAATACCACTTTGGCAAGTTCTGGTCAGTTGTCCTGGCCATGCTGCCTCACTTGTGCTGCTCCTCGCTGGCTGAGCAGGAGACACTGAGAAGTCCTTGACTTAGGGCAAACGATGCTCAGCAACAACCAAAACAGCAGTCCATTAACATTGTTCTCATCCTAAACCCAAAACACAGCTGTGTACCAGCTACTAAGAAGAAAATTACCTGTGTCCTAGCTGAAAACAGGACAAGGTCCTACTCAATAAAAACACAACTGGCAAAATGTATTCCTTTCCTGTCTGCAGACTCTTTCTAATTCTGATGCTGCAAATTTCATCAGCTTATTGCTGTTCTCCCCATTCATTCCTTTCCTCATTTTTGCTTAACTGGCCAACAGTTCTGTGACCCCCTTCTTTTCCTCTGGACATTCAGACTCCATGTTCTCCTTTCTTTTTCCCCAGCTCACCCACAGCTCACTTTGGAGTCTTATTGTCTCTCTTCCTTTCATCATCTGTTCATTGAGGTTTCATTGTTTTTGTCTTCCCACTATGCCGATCTCCCACTCCCCATGCTTCCCCCTTATGGTCCATTTCACAGATGGACCACAGAAGATATGGAAAAACCCATAAGGAGAGGAATTCCTAATAACCTCTCAATATATTTCCTTCCCACAGATGAGTTTGAAAGCTTTGAATCTTGGATGGGTATAAATCAAGGTGTCACTTTGCACAAGTCAGCAGGGGTTATTTTTGCATTAAAAAAGTACTTGTAGGAGCAGGTTTATCAGCAGCAAAGTGAAACTTACTGTCTTTGCAAGTTTACTTTCTCTAGCCATGATAAACAGTTTGCAGAATTGAAATGCATAGAATTTGAAACATTGGTTTTCAGAAACAAAAGAGCTAAGTTCTGCCACTTATGTTCACAATGAGGAATAACTTACTCTCTAAGCAGCACTCATTTGGAGTGCTCATTTGGAGAGCTCCTTGGAGCCATCAAGAACTCAAGTGGAATTCAAGTCTCTAGTCCACTCATTGCTCGTTATTTTGTCTTTCACTGTATAGCAAGAACAGAGATCTTATTAGCGGGTAAACGACATAAGGGTACAAGTTCCACATTTTCCACAAGACTCAAGTAAATATGTGAGCAAGAAGCTAAAAACCTTCCATTTGTTTCAGCCCTAGTCAGTGCACACTTGGCTTTCAGAAACTGGCTTTGGGATGGTTACCCAGAGCCCCCATGTCCCATGAGCAATATTGGGAATAGCTAAACTACTGTGAGGAAATCACTTAATTTTCATGTTGGTCATGCATAAAAGAAGGAGGAAATCTCTTAGACCCACTTGAGGTGGTATTTCACATACTATTTTTTAATGCAATGGACAACCAGAAGTTTCAACAACCTCCACTATATCTGAAAAATAAGATATTTAAGGGATGAAAGAAAACTAACTACAAAACACGTCTGCAACCACAATGCTGATCTCAATTTTCGAAGACTAGGTTTTTTGGTTCAGCAGTTTTTCATGGAGCTTATAAATATCATACAGAACATGTTGCTGTTTTCTGGTATCCTATGTCCACAAACAGAGCCATATTTAGAGTGAGATTAAATTCATTTGTAAGGCTGCATGTGCAGTTTAAAAGAAGCATATTTTAAGCTTGATCTCATTGTAGGCTGAGATAAATACCCTCATCCTACAACTAGAGGCACCACTTCTGAACACAGGCCTTCAAGGGGCACAATGACACCAACTGCAAGAAGCAGATTTCATAACCCAGTCTGGGCCATGTGAGCTTTTACATTTTAGCTCAATATTTATAAGAACATGTCCTCATTTACTAAGCTTCTGGGAACATTTTCACAATTAAAAATCAAAACAAAACAAATTGAAAATAATTGTCAACATACTGACAACAATTGGCAGCTTTCAGAACAACTCACAATGCCATCTCCATGCCTTCAAAATCTCTCCCACAGTGAAACTTGGTTACTATCCCATTCAGATGCTCATGCTAAGCTTTGGAGGTTCCCTTCATTCCCATGCCCCCATCTATGTATATGAAACCCTGAGAGTTGAATCACAAATCCCATGCCATGTTTGAGAGTCACACCAAAGCAGTCCTTTGGACTTGCTTCAGACTCATATAATGGGTTATCAGTTATGTCATGGCCTTAGTAGATGCAACTATTCCTGCTAAGGTGAAAAACAGATTTATGGAGACATCATATTTGCAACCACTGCTGTCAAAAGGGAACTGCAGCAAAGTTATACTGTAAGCATTCCTGAAGCTGTAACTAGCCATCAAAAAGCTCCCAGGACTAGGAGAAGAGCAGCAGGCAACACCAAAACATTTTGCAATTTTATCTCACCCACACAGATACAGGCCTGATACAGATACAGCTGCTGAGAATGGGGAACTCCAAATCACAAAATCCTCTCCTCTAGAACCTCTGAAAAATGGAGAATCTGCCACAGGACCATGATTCAGCCTTGGCAAATGCTACAGGAGCACTAGGACTCAGAATAGCAGCACAGGGAAGCTGAGATTTAACCTGAGATGGCAGGGATGCTCAGATCATATTTGAGGTGATAGAAGAGGCAAGCCTGATGAACCCACTTTGTATTCCCTAAAGGCAAGTCCAGCAAAGACTGCAGCTCTCTCACACAAGAAAAGTAAGACCAGAACACCTGGAACAGTGCCCTTCCCAGACAAAAAAAAAGCCATTTCCAAAACCACACTATGCAAATTTCACCTACTTGCACAACATTCAATCTTTGTGCAAATGTTTTGCGTAGCTGCAATTTCACGATGCCCAGCACATTTCACTAAAGGGGGAGGGAGAAATGCTTTGGGCAGAAGGCTCACCTCTGGCTTTGGCACAGGCAGCATCATGGAACTCTGGAGGCATGACTCACCAGTCGGCTCCAGGAGTGCTGAGTTTTGGAGCCTCTGTGACTGGCACCCACAGAGACACGATTTGGGAGGAACAGACATCTCCGAGCAGGACTGTGGCAAACCATGTAACACTTTTACAGATGGCACAGTCATAATCTTTAAACAGTTATGACCAGCTTGAGTGAGAGAGTGAAGAATGTGAGCACAGGGTGATAAAACACACCCACTAAGTCGAGAAAAATATACATATTCTTATTTTAGACACATAGGTTATCAAAGGTAAGAGAGCCTCACTACAATATGATCTGTTATCAGAAACCTAAGGCAGCTGGTTGGATTCTGAACTGTTGCTCCTAGATTCACATATGGCCACAGTTTTCTGGAGAGAGAGAGAGGGAGGAGAAAAAAAAACCAGCCAAGGTCTCTTTTAGCACAGTGAATCAAATGGTTTCTTCTTCTCCCCATCCCTGACCCCATTTAAGTGCTATCTTGAATATTCCTAGGGACTCACTGGTCTGTAAAGAAAAAACTCTAAGGAAAACCTAATCTTTCAAGGGCTGACATTACCATTACCAGTTCCCAGCATAGCTACAGACTAGTTGCTGTGAAATGCAACAACCAGGTGGGAATTGGAAAGCTCTCTTTTAACTGCTGTTATTATCTCTAAAGCCTCTCTAATAGCAATCCCAGAATATAGGTTTAAAGAAAAATCATTTTAATGGAGGTCCCAGTACTACATTTTTATATTGCACCAAGTCAAGCTATCGATTAGCTTTACATTAATTTTAAAAGCACCAAGAATTTGTCATGATTTTTCTCCCTTTGATATCAGCGTCCATCAGCAATTGCATCAGTTTTTTGCTGAGCTGCCAAGCAAAGTTAAATGATGATGTGCTTCCTCTCCCTGACTTCTTATTCCAGCTTGGTTCAGCAATCTCCACCAGCCACTTCCTGTCTCCCCTATTGCACCGCCCAGCACTTACTACAGACAAGTCAATATGTTTAAATTATACCTGTACCAGGCATAATTAATCATAAAGCTTTCTGCTTTGTAATGTTATTTGAACTTCTGCATGGTGTTCACGAGCAGAATGCAAAACAAAAGTTCAGTGGTGAAACCTGTGTCATTCCCCCTCACCTCCTCCTTGAGTTGGATTTCAGAACAAGGGATAATCCCTCTGGAAGTCACTGCTCCCCAGAGTTTCAGAATTACATCGCTGAACTTTAGTAGACTGACAGTATGTATGGAGAAAACTCCAATAGTCAGAAACATTTTGTATGGGACCAGCCTGGAAACACAGGGCAGTTATGTAATGTCCGAGCTTGGGGCTCCATGTCTAAAAGAATGACCATAGAGGTGGTGAGCATAGTACCCACCTCTGAGTCACAGCTCTACCTTTATAGCTGCAATTCCCCGGGGAATATAGTAATTTATAGCCATTAGAGGCCAGCAGTAAATTACTCCCCCCAGTCTGGCTCCAAGTCAAGCTCTCCAACCAGCCACTGGAGACTTGGTGGGAGGGAAATGCAGAGAGCGAGAAGTGGTTGGCATCCATCCCTTGCCCATTCCAGCCTTGTCTACTTGTAGAAAAGAAATAAATAGACAACTCACAAGATTCAGTTGGACAGGGTGCTGGGCCACCTAGTCTAGACTGCACTTTTGCCAAGAAAGTTTGGGCCAGGTGATCCTCAAGGTCCCCTTCCAACCTAGCACTCTATGATCCTATGATAAGTACTGTTTTCTCCCTCCCAGGTACTCAGCTCAGTTTCCATGGAGGGGAAACAGGAGCTCTGTCCAAATCCAAACACTCCTCCTTGTGAGGAGGGAATCCTCAGCAAGAGCTTAGCCAGCCACTGAGGTACTTCTTTTAGGTGTTTCAGGAACAGAAGGTTTGGTTTTCAGCAGAAATGAGTTTTCCATATAACCCACAGCCCAGGCGCCTTTAAAACACTTCAAACAAAAAACAAAAGCAACAACAAACTGTCTTTTCTTGGAGCATCCCAAGCAATTTTACAGGGATTAATTATCCTTATTCATTTTTGTCTTTCTATATATTTCAGCTCTCCCACAGAAAACTAATCCACTGGATTTCAAATTATGGCACAATTAGCATGAAATTAATTAGCATCTGACCTATCCCCTAGTTTTCCTCCAGCTGAGACTGCCAACTTTTAATATAAGCCTAAAGCAAGAACTGTAAGACTAATACAGCAAATGGGACAAAGGGTTTTTAAATTAAAGAGAGTTTAAAAAAATGCAATTTACAGCCATACGCATTTCCCTGACAACAACCCCAAAACTCCAGTCCTCAAACAAAGTGTAGAGGAATATTTCACCTCCCCCCGACACAAAGAGTTCATTTGCAAAGCCCACAGTCATCCTTCCCATCCTTTAAAATTCTCATGGTCTTTCAAAAGCAGAGCCTATAGTTATCAATTATCAATGCCTTTTAGTCCCATCATGCAAATTTTCTTTTTCACATAACCTCTCCAGATACCTGTAAGAACTTTTAAGTCCATCACATATGTATAATCAGTCCCACAACTGTATCTTAGCCTTCACAATTTCCTGTATCATTTATAGACCTCTGCAGTGTCTCTTTTTGCCACTGTACATATTTTCCACATTCCTTCAGGCTCCTATTCACTATCTAGTGCTCAAATTTGTCACCCTCCTTCCTCTTCAGATTTCAGCCATCATTAACCAAATGCCCCAGTTATTCTTTTTCGTAGTTGCTTCGATCACTGCCATCCCTCTCTTCCACATGAAGCCTGTGAGTCACAGATACCCCATAACATTTAACTCTTTTACTCTGCCTGGCTGGAGTGGCACACAGCAGCCTGTCAGGAATCGTTGCCTCCTGTGGAACACAAGTTTTAACTCAGAAAAAAAGAGCTGTGCTAAAAAATTAATCAAAAGGAAGTTTCCCTCATGTCCTGCCATGTTCATGTGTTGTTACAGCCTCTGTGAAGTTTAGTAACAGGCTCTCCCCTATCTTGGAAGCCCAAGAATTTCAGGTGCAAATTCCACTGCCTTGTGCACTAGAATGAAATACTATAGATATAGCTTCAACAGGAGGATTTTACAGCCCTGAAAGTGAAACACCATCACTGCAGAGAAACTAACAGCTTGGATAAAGCTTGCAGTAGAAATGGGACTAAATAAAAAAAATTACATGTGTGGGAAAAACAATACCAAAAAACTGTAAGGATAGGGAAGATACATGCACATAGAAGCACACAGAAGACTCTTTGAGAATCTACACACACCCATACAAATTCCATGTGTACAATGCAGAATTCACTTCATTCTCTCATCAGTAGAGGCTACATTGAAATCTGCACCTTGGTCAACAGAGCTGCAATACTGTCAGTCTTCAAGAGCACTGCAAGTCACTCAGAAACCACAGAGAACAACAACCAGAAAGAGAGGGAAGAAAACATTCTATATAAACACATTCTATTTTAAATATTTTATTTTCATTTCACAGGTCTTTCATTCACCTGGACACTTACTGATGTGGTCTAACAGCTCTGCTCCTATAGACTGCATGGGCTGTTCTTTCATTCTGTGGTTGCTGACACTGTTTTTTCAGCATTTTTGGTTGGTTTTTTTCCCAAAGATGAAAAGAGATTCCTTTAGGGTTTTTTAATGAGGTTGCAGCAGAGTGCCCCTGTCCACAGCACTCCAAACCATTCTGCACTTAGGTAAAACAGCCCTGGACTCTCTGCTGCTGCTGTTCTTTTTCCTTTTGGCAATACAGAATCAATATAATCCTTCCAAACGCAGACAGATGAGGAGTCCAGTAAAAACTAGAGAAGAAAAACAGCATCAATTATCACAGCTAGTCCGAGAGCAGGAAGAACCTGCCTCGTGGCTCAGGGACATTTTGGTCAGAGGAGGAAGGAGTGGGGTGCAGTCCAGCTGCTGGACTCTGCAGCTGCTGAGGTCACCTCTCATGTACACAGATGTCATCTGCTCTTCTGGACCAGGCACAAAAAGAGGGCAAACAGCAGGTCCTGCCCTGAACAGGTATTGCAATCCCATATGTTGGCCCACATGTCATGTGTCAATGCATTTCCACATTGTTTGCCCAGTTCCCAGCAACAGGAGGCAATTTCAAAGACTTCTTTTAGCAGGATGTCAAACTGATGAACCAAAATTAGGCATCCTTTAACTTAATTTCTCTTCTCCTATTGCTAAATAGTTATTTCAGAATGGAACAGTTTCTGATAACCTGGCTCACACTAACCCTTCACCCCTCCAGAATCCACACTATTAATTCTCATAATAAAGCCTATTTTAAATATATCTTTAATCCTCTGAGAAAACCAATTTCATCCTTGAATGTTCCATTGATCTACAGTAAATAAATAGGCATTAGGGAGAAACATTGTTTATTTATTTGCTTGCCACTTAGAATTTAATCCTGGGATTCTAAAGGGACGCTTATAAATTTCTCTAACAGTCCCTAGGGTATGTTTTGAATGTAGTCATCTAAGATAGGACTCTTGCACTCCAGGATGCCACTGCATTACAGCTTAGAAAGATTATAGCCAAATAGCACTCATTTATTATAAAGAGGGATGAGCAGTAATTCCAGGACACACACTAGATGAGATTTCAGCCCTGACTAGTTTGTGTACTGTGTGGAATGTATCTGGAAGCTTTCCAAAGACTGCTTACATACAGCAGTCTCACCAAGAGACTTCCTGGCAAGATCTTGTTGGTACAGAGAGGGGTTTGGAGCTTCTTCAGTGAAAGACAGTTTCTAGCACTTATCAAGCCGAGTTTGTACAGCTGCAGATTTATGGCCGTGTGGAAGGACTGTGGACATCTGAGCTCTTATACTGGAAAATCTAAAGTCAGTGGTTGCTTTGCTCAAACTTTCATTCTTCTTGAAAATCAAAGGATGGGGTTTTTTTAGAAGACACAGGCCTAGGAATAATGTGCCAGAAGAGATGGGGAAAGTCATTGCAGCCCGTCACATACAATTGGAAGAATCAAGTCTGCTCGGCCATGAGCTCCTATAACCATAGGCTATAAAACCCTGACTCCAGAAATGAAAAGCTTATGTTCAAAAGACTGAAAATTATGAAGACCTCAGACCTCACCACACACCCAGGAAAGCAGTAGTTAATCACTCTTAAAATTTAAGGGGNGGGGGGGAGAAAACTAAACAAAATAGAAACAAAATTATAAAAAATACCCAAACAAAATCCGCATTTCCTATTTTGTCCAGCCTTTTCCTGGGACAGGAAAAAACTATCCACTAATCAAAAGCTCTTCATTCAAAGTACATCTAGGAATCATTAGATCATGGTGTTGGATAAACTAACCAGACTGAGTTTATGTGTGTAGGCTTCCCAGGTCATTCTCCTAATGTCCTTTACTAAACCCTTCCTGGTCCGTCAGCACAACTTTAGCAAAACCAGACAGCAAGGAATGGCAACAAAACGAATAAACTCTTCAAGCAACATATTTCTACCGTGCTTTCAAGGAGTAGGAGGATGTCATTCAGTAGGGAGAAGGGGAAGAAATGGCTGCACCATGATATAATCTTGCTTAAACGCCTTAGAGACTCCAGATCCCCAGTGTATGTCAACACGCAGCCTGAAGGACTAGCTGAGCCAGAGCCCTAGGATGCACACAGCCAAACTAAATGCTCAACACAGCGAGGGTGAAGTCTGCTTTGTGTCACTGGAGAAAATTAGGCTGATATCTAACAGATGACATTTGCCAGTAAAAGGGATTGTTCACATTGTGTTTGTCTTCTGGGAGAACATTCCACGTCTGACGTGCATCCACAATCCACGCAGGTACTGAGTGTAACCTCGCTGCAGATGACTTCCAACCTGCTACACAGGTCCTGCTAGGATACAAATTCTCAAGATAACAGTCTTTTCCATTTAATTTATGAATCTCCTTCATGCTCATGCATGCTTCATGCTTAAATTAATATTAATTAAAGACTAATCACATTCATTGCAGCCAGGTGCTGAACAAATTTGTCATTTGTCTTTGCAATGCAGAGCACCATGGGCCCTGGCCATGTGGAGAGAAAGGCAAGAATGGAGACCACCTCTGTTCCTACCTTGTGTTATCTCTGGGCTCCTATTGCTCACTTTGGTGCTCAGAGTTGCAGACTGCAGACTCATTGCACAATGAGTTCTGTGAACACAGGACACTAAGGTGATCTCTGCCTCAGAAAGATCTACTGTATACCCTGGCATGAAGGCAAAATGCAGAGAGCCTGTCTGCACCACCACTCTTATTTCTCTCTCTCATTACAGACTCTGCACTGAAAATACAGCTGCAGCACCATAATGCTTAACATGTAAACTAGTCAGTGTTATCACTTCTGGCCAGATTTGGGGGCAATGAAGAACAGAAAGGCCAGTGATTTGCCCCAAATTGCAGTGAAAATTGGCAATATAATTGGAAATAGTCCTCATCTGCAGAGATCTGCATGGTATCTTCACTGTACAGCAAAAATCAACCAAACTGAGTATTTTGCCACTGAAACCTGCACACGAGAACACAAGGGCTCGGTTTCCTGTAAGTCATTTGCAAATCAGAATTTGGAGAGTAAATTCCTGTTTCTGTGTTAACAGAGACTTGGTTGGCACTATGGATCACGTAGTATGGAGTGAGACATTCCTGTCTCTTGTAGATCTTATTTAAGTCAGACACAAAGAGTTTAGCCAGGCAGATCATGCACACAACAATTACTTGAAGCCTATGAGAAAACCCTCCAAGGGCTCATCTTGCTTCTTGAAGAGCCAACACACAGAGGAGTTCCCTGCAATGCCTTTCATGATCTCCATTGTTCACAGGGCACTAAAGTAATGAATAGCCTTTATTTTTCCAAGTTTCAGTCACAGAATGCGCATGCTACCATTAAAAGGAAAACAGAAGTGCAGAAATGCCAAGATACTATGTAACACACAGCCCTTCATCACTTGCCTTGATGCACAGTGTTACAAATTTTATCTAATCAACTGACATTTTAAGTAGCGGGGAATTTAACAAGAATAACAATGTGGTGACAATTTAGTCTTTCTTACCCCTCCATAAAAACACTGTCTTCTGTTTGGTCTAGATTTAGGTCAAGACATTTCACTAATTTGCTAGTCATTAAAAAGATATTTTTATACCCAGCCTGTAATATTATACTCTTCAGTGATTATGATAGTTCCCAACAGAATTCCAGACTTGAAAATGAAGGCTGGGAAGCTGAGCTGCAATTATGATACTTTAAATAATTCCACAAAAGTAGAACCACTGTTAAATAATTTATAGTCTTTGATCTTGTCACAGATCTACTGAAATCTTCACATCACTCAAGCTAAATATTTTCAAACAGAAATGGGATAGGTTACTTCCCTCCACCCCCTTCTGTCACTGTGGGAGCTGAGGAAAATAACGGTGCCAGGGGCCAAACTCTTCATTACTTTGGTGTAAGCTCCTTCTCACGTGAAAATTCTTCCTCTGGGGTTCAAGCACATCCAGAGATATGTCTTTCATCACAGAATCTTGAAAGGTTAAGAAAGCAGCGCTTATTTTTTGAATCATAGAATCGTTAAGGTTGGAAAAAACCTTTAAGATCCTCAAGTCCAACCATCAACCAAGCAACACCACCCTTTTCACTCTTTAACCATGCCCTCAAAATAGATTTTCCTTAAAAAAATAGGTCTCAACATTTTACAAAACAGAAAATGTAACCTTTCAACTCTGCACTTTGCACAGCTATAGAATCACAGAGTTGGAAGGGACCCATCAGGATCCTCACAGTCCAGCTCCTGGCCCAGCACAGATCACTCCAGGAATCACACCATGTGCACAAGAGTATCCTCCAAATGATTCCTGACCTGTATCAGGCTTGAGGCTGCAACCACTTTTCTGGGGAGCCTGTTCAGTGACCAATCACCCTTTGGGTAAAGAACCTTTCCCTAATATCCAATGAAAACCTGTCCTGACTCAGCTTCAGGCCATTTCCTCGAGTCCTGTCACTGGTTACTAGAGAGAAGAGATCAGTGCCTGCCCCTCCTCTGCCCCTCATCAGGAAGCTGTAACTGCAGCAAGGTCTCTCCTTAGTCTCATCTTCTCCAGGCTGAACAGACCAAGTGAAATCAGCTGCTCCTCATGTGGCTTCCCCTCCAGACTCACCACCTTACAGGCAAGCAGAGACAAGAGAAGCTCCACACAGGACATCAGTCCTCTCAAAGTTCTGTGGACCTGTGCCAGGAAGGTGAGTGAGCCACACTGCCAAACCTCAGCAGATGCCCTCGTGCCTAGAGAGGCACTGAACACGGCCACTTTACCCAAGTGTCAGCTACTAAAGGCTGGTAAACACACATGAAAATGTGGACTGTGCTAAACTGCATGGTTAAAACAGAAAAAAAAATCTCTGTATTTTGTGGTCTGTTTGGTCACAATCCACCTCAATGTGGTTCTTAGCACAAGATATATGTGGACTTGCTGGACTGAGCTCAGAGGAGATCACTGAAGATGATCAGATAGACAACTCTTACGGAGACAGGCTGAGAGAGCTGGGGTTGTTCTGTCTGGAGAAGACCAGGCTCCAAGGAGACCTGATTGTAGCCTGCCAGTACCTATAGGGAGGCTTATGAAAAGCAGGGAAAGGGACATTTTATATGGGAAAATAGTGACAGGACAGGGGGCAATGGTTTTAAACTGGAAGAGAGGAGGTTTAAATTAGATGTTAGGAAGAAATCCACTATTCAGGGAGTGGTGAAGCAGAGCAACAGGTCACCCAGTGAGGTTTGTGGATGCCCCATCCCTGGAAGTGTTCAAGGCCAGGTTGAATGAGGCTTTGAACAATCCAACCTAGTGGGTGGCATCCCTGTCCATGGCAGGAGGATTAGAACTAGATAACCTTTAAGGTCCCTACCAACCCAAACCATTCTATGATTCTCACGTCCTGCTACTCAGGGATACAGACTGTTCAGTTACTATCAAGTGCAGTGGCCAAATAACCTACTCTCCAGCAAAAACTGAGGTTCTCAGTTAAGCACATCTTAGAAAATTAAATTCAGAAATGCTGGTGTAAATTAAAGGCTCGAGCACAAGATCAAGCTATGCTGTTGGAAAAAAATTTACCTCTAATTAGATGAGCCCAGTAGCTAAGACAAGACAAGATAACATATCTTAAATGCCTTTTGCTGGAGGCAAACCCAAGTCTGCATCCCATTGCAGCCCTCAATGCCTACGTGCATGTGTATGTACAATTACAGCAGCTCTGCTGACTGATAACTTGTTAAATTGACATAACTTGACTGTCAGGGTCCTAAGACTAATGAAACATGTAAAGTATGCCAGAAGTAAACAGCAGCTTTCCAGGAAACACTTAATTTGCATTCTAATTAATGCAATGTGGGGCAGAAGTCATAAATAAAGGATTCAATCACAGCTCACTGTATAATAGGCAGACTAGTTTTACACACCTGTTATGACAGGCAAGTACTAATGTGGGGTTATGGAAGATGCCAGATCTAAGCCAGCTCTTCACATCTGCAGGAGACAAAGAGGTGCAGCACCTAAAAAAAAAACAAACAAAACAAACTAGGTTTAATGCTTCAAGTGTCTTTTAAAAGTTTCCCTCCCTAGGAATAAACCACTTTTTTTTCTTTTCTTAGAAGATGACAAGTGTAAAGAAAATTTCATCTAGAGGAGTCCTTGAAGGTGTGACAAACAGGATTTGAACACCACACCTTCAGGCTTATTACCACTGGTGACAAGTACTGCTCATACCCTGAATGCCCTGGTAAAGACTGGAGTCTCACTTTTCAAACAGCTTGCAGAAGTCTTCCCAAAATAGCTGCCACCACCAGGGAACTCTGTGCATGCTCCTTGAAACGGAGGAGCACCAGGTCTGAATCTTGCTGTTACATTTTTCAGACCTGTCACACACAGCATATTGCCTGTAACAGGCATTTTTTGGATTAGGTAGAGTTGGAGGATGGATTCCTGCTATGGTCTCACCTAAAGCCTCACCCTATCACGATAATGGTATTCCAGCCACTCCCTTCTAGGGACCACATTATTCAGTTAATGCTGACTGGTGAGCTCTGAACACAATGGGGCAGCAGAAAAGGAGGCTGGTTGCCTTTAGCCACAATAAACTAATCCACATAAAACCATTCAAAAATTCAATTTTGATGTCCTTCTTTTTTGTGGGATGGTACATGAGGTTTACGTTACTTTGAGAACACTTTGGTAAGCCCTCTGTTGTATGCATTAAATGCAATCAATTCAATTTAAGAAAAAGAAATTAAGTCACTAGCTTTCTAATTACAAATAAACAAAATTATTTTAAATATCCTGCTTTTCTTCCCTGCTGAAACTACAGTAGGAAAACTAGCCTATGTAAGTGACAGAAGGTTATTGCAAACCAAGCTGATGAAATGAAAGGGAACAGTAAACATCAGCACCACAATAAAAGTAAAGTCTCTTTTTGCTTTTAACTGCTTCTCCTCATTTGCTTCACATTTCCCCACTACTCCACCACAAGCAGCAGCTCTTTCCATGGCACCCTCTATGCTCATTCATTTTTGTGAAAAATACTTCCTCAGTAGCTATTTGTTTTTTTTGCAACCATAGTGATAAAATATATTACTGGCAGAACACTCAGGATTATAAATAGGTATTACTCTTTGTTTAATTTCAGTAAGACAGGACAAAATCACTGAGGTTTTTGCACACATGACTTTCATTAGGAGCAATGTACAACTGAAAACACATTAGGCTCTTGCCTATTATTTGTCCTTATTTCTATTTGTTTATGCCTTCATGTAATTAGAAGTCTGGAAATTTTGGGGGTGTAATAGCAAAGGTCCCAGGGAAAAAACACTGACAACTGAGGAAGGGGCAAAGTAACTCATACTAGGACAGTAACTCCCAATCTGTCAGAAAAGTGTTTTGTTTTGAGGCTTTTGCTTGTTTCCATTTTTGTTAAATTGTTTAAGATGTGTTACTTTGGTAAATATCCATCTAACTCCAAGTGCTACAAGTTGAGCATGCTGTCAACGCTGTGCTTGAAGAAAGTCTAGTCTGAAAATTTAATACATTATTCCAGCTGAAACCTAACAGACTTTCTTCCCAATGCTCACAGTCCCTCACTGAAGCCATGAGAGACCAGAGCTGACACTTCACATACCTCGAAGTCAGAAAAGCAGCGCCAAAAATAACCATAAAAAATGAGTGCAAGCTTTTCTTTGGGTCAATTATTTCAAGGATTTTTCTCAAAATTCTTATAAATTATCTTTATGTAGGACTTGCAATTTTTTCAGGGTTTGCAAGCACTCTGTATTAGGAGCAAAGACTCAATAAAACAACGCAGAATTGATTTGATAAATACAAGAAGTCCTCAACACTTCACATTTGGTACTGAACCCTTCAGCAATCCCCACCTCGCCACCCTGGCCATGGACAGAGGAGCTGAAACCAGGAGTAGCAGATCTCCAAGGGTTAACCAGGGATGGGTGAGGGCAGGGTCATATTCCAGACTAGTAGTGGAGCTAAGCCACAGTATTCACGGAGGGAGCTGGAAGGATTTGCTGTTTGGGAGCCGTTTCATGCCACCCTCAGACAAGTCTCCCGTAGAAGCCAGCAGGATGCTCCTCTGGTTATGGACAGCAGCAGGATTTGGCTTCGGCTCTGAAGAAAAGGGATTCATAGGGGGAGCTTCTGGTAGCAGCATGTACACAAGGAAAGTTGGGCACAGCAGCATTTTTCTTTCAAAATCTCCCTGCTCCTGAAAGGCCACCCATGGGACACAGCCATCTCTCATGTAGCTATTGTTTTCCGTGGACATGTGCCATGTATTAACAGCCTCTCAGGCCTTGTGCAGAGAAGACAAAGACTGCCCTCTGCCTTTCTGCCTTCAGAGGCCACTCACAGCACAAACAAGGCAAGGCACCAGAATACAATTACCTTCCCAAAATAGGCTCCAGCAGCACCCAAGATAATCCCTACAGGCAGCAGCAGAAGGAGCCTTCCTGGAAGAGTTGGAGGGCACCTGGAGCAGATCAGCCCAAATCACTGATTTAGCAAGCACAGATTCCAAATTAAGAGCCATGGGCTGAATGGTAGTGAATCAGGAGGGAAAAAAAGGAACAGTCTCACGCAAACATTTTGCTAATTTCACCACTGTCAGGTCAGGCTTTTCTAGTACAGGGAAAATGCAAAGATTGGGGGCTGGAATGAGGAGGCTTTACTCCAAATCCCTTTCTCAAAGCAGGATTTTAAAGAGTGCAATTAGATTTCCTTGCCACTTCCCCCTTCATTCCTTCCTTAGGTTTTTGGGGGGGGGCAGAGCAAGCATTCCCTGCAGAAGCAGGATGAAATTTAACAATAGCAGAGTTATCAGAAGCCTCATGTATCAAATAAACACTACATTTCTCACAAATAAAAAACATACAAGTCATAAATCAAGGGTCCAGCAGGGAGAGGCTTGTTGCTGGGAAGGTGTCAGCGCACATGGATTTGGATGGCTTCTGCCCTCAGGCAGCCTGAAGGAAGTTTTGACCCAGGATATTAATACAGCTTATTTGATACAGAGTGAGCCAGGCTGGGGCTCCAAGGTCTGTTTACATTACAAGACTGTGGGCCTTTGGGAGATTAACACCTAGAGAAAACGCATCTGTGTTTGTTCTGGGTGAGGCTACAATTTAAATTCTTACGTTATCACACAAACTAGACATGATAGATAATCAATGCCCTGTGATAGTTAGTACTGAGGAACTGAGCTAGTTTTTTTTTGCAGGGTCATTATTCAGCATATCATTCTTGCCATGTTCATTTCTATTTAAAGTCAAAACAGGCATTTATTTTCTTGAGACTTTTATGAAGGCATACGTACATTTTCATCTCTCAACATAAAGCAAAACTGCCTGGATTATGTCAGTTCTGTGGGTTTTTTTCAGGGATATAAAATATATTAAATTGTTGCAAAACATTATGTCACAGAAATCATACAGACGTCAGACTAAAAAGAATCTTAAGAGGGCCTCCAGTCTATCTTGTTGTCTAGAAGCAGTAGCAAGTTTACTTGCAGCCATGACATATGTCCATCAAAATTCTCAAAACCTTTAGAAGAGAGTCTGCAACCTCCCTGGGTAACCTATTCCAGTGATTAACAATCCTATCCATATAGATATTTTTTAAACAACCAAAAGACTTGTTTGCTACTGGTGAGGCCAGTCTCTGGAATTTTTAACATCTTTAATCCACACCTTGGGTTAATCTACACTTTAGGTAACTCCACTCCTTTGAAAACACTGACAGCTGAATGCAAGGTTATAGACACACTGCCCCTATAGATATCAAATTAAAAGCAGAGACACGATGGCAATCTGGGCAGAGAGAGCAACAAGCACAGATCAGGGTCAGTAGCACTGTTGAGAGCTAAGTGTGTGATACACTTTTCACATGCCTGAGCAAGAAAAGCACTGATCTGATAAATCTGAGTTCAGTTTAGTTTTTCCAGAGAGCCTTCTATTAAACATGTGTGAAAATACAGTGCTTGCAATCCTACGCTCCGCAGCCACGGTGACTGATAGATCTGCATCCCCTTTCTAACAGCTGCTGCCTACAAGACTTACACCCTTCCTCAGACATACCTTTTCTAGACAAACACACACAACTCTTTCAATCTTTCAGCACAGATCATATTTTCTAAGTCTTAAATCGTTTGGGTCATTCTTCTAGATTACATCCCACTTGTCTGCATCACTTTAAAAAGAAGTGAAAAACACAGGTCCAAAAATCCAGCTGCGGACTTCTTGCCACTGGACAGAGATGTCTTGCACACTAAGAGTTGCTCTCTTGTTAGCTCATCTTTTATTCCTGTTTCACTTTCTAGGCACTAAAGCTCCATCTTCTCTCCTGGTGCAGTTTCAGATTCTCTCACACATACTACTTAGCAGCTCTATAATCTGAGTGCCTTCATACTGATATATTTTTCCCAATGTAACACGTTCATTTGTTCTAATCCTGTGTACTAAAGCACTCCTGTATCCTCAGTCTAAATTTTACATGTTCACTTTCTAACCCATCATTCAAGCCACTAATGAAAATATTGATAGGAACCAGGCCCCAAATTAGGCCTCTTCAAGAGCAAAAGTGAATTCTCCTTTCAGTAGGGCAACACTGCCTTCTCAGTGTTGAGCTTTTAAAGATTCAGGCTGCCCCCTTTTATCCCGGCAAAATTTCTCCAGTTTACATGAGAGCATATAATCTCCCATAGTGTCAAAAATCCTGGCTTAAGTGAAGATGTATCACATTTACCACTTTTGCCTTAACCACTAAGCCAGTTTCCTTGGGAAAGAAGGAAATTAGATTGGTTTAATATGATTTGTTCTCGACAAATACGTGTTGACTCTCTCTTATCACCTTTTTATCTTGATGGTGCTTACACATGGACTGCTTAATAATTTGTTCTAGTATCTAATACCTTTTAAGATATCAAGGTTACACTGATCAGTGCATGACTCCCAAGACCCTCTCCCTTCCCCCTTTTTTATAGATAGATACTTCAGTCTGTTAAACATGTACGTCTCCAGGAGAAGCAAAAGTTTGTGTGTATGGTGATAGCGCCATGTGCAAATTCAGGCAAGAAACACTGAACTGTTTTCTAGAATGCTTGGGCAAAAATGTAAGTTGAATTTATCTTCTTATCATTGTGGGATGAGACAAAAATAAACAAAGTCTAGGGTACATGACCAGCAATGAATATTGTATAAACAGAATCATTCATTGTCACAGAAATACGATCCCTATTATGTAACCTATTCCAGCTTCCTGCCAATGGGTGATTATTTCCTACAAAGTATTTTCCACTGCTATGTACAATAGAGTTTTAAGCAAATCAGTAAATAGCTTCCCCATACTTCCCTTGGGAAATTGTTGTGCAGCTATATAATAGTCAGTACGCTCTCACTGAAAACAATAACACAACACTGAAACATATTTAATAGCAGCTAATCGTAACAATAAATATGTAGTAGTAATACTACCCCTCCTGGCTTTGTCCCATAGAGACAACTGTTTCCATCTTCAGATATTATACAAAATTACTCTTCTGTTTCCCCTCTGATTTCCGACTGCTCAGACTGTACACAATCACAATGCACTTCAGCATCTGCAGAGAAGCATCCAGGAACACCTGACCTACTTTTGGGGTGCAGTTATAGCACACTCTTGTTGGTCTCTACTATGGTTCTTGGTGCACAGAACAGCTTTCGTCAAGGAGATGATCTTGCAAAGAGGAAGAACAAGAGAGAACATTACATCAAACTCCCTTACAATGCCATACATAGTGCCCCATATACAATGCCTCAACTCAGCAGCTACTGAGACATTTCTTTATACCAACACTTGCATTTATTGAAATGAAGTGCCATTAAATTTGATGTTGATTTTGGATGCCCAGCATACTGCTCTCCCTTTTGGGTAGTGGCTGAGACTGAAGAATACCTGCAGTACCACATGATAAACCCACTGCATGAATAAATGCTGTTTCCCATTCTCCATGCATTTAAATCAGAGGCAATTGACCTGTTTAGGATATGATCTATTCAGATAATAAAACCCACATGGCACATAGTAAAACGTTTTAATCCATGATCCATGCATATACTTCTCTAGAAACAAAGATGGTTACAGACTGTAGCATATAAAATTTGCCCTGAGCTAGAAAGCCAAAGCCCTTTAGCACAGAGACATTTTTGAATTGTGAACTTTATAAAACCCAACTCATAAGTTCTGCAGATGTAGCTTATTGCTGAGAAAAATCTAAGATGTTAACTGCCAGTGTTAGCTCATATAAGCTGGTATTTGCAAGTGTGCTGCATAACTTGTATTGTTTTTCTCACCTTTTCTATATAGTAAAACCAAGATATTGGTGGGAGTGTTCGGGAGTTTAATGGGGGTAAGGATGTGGTTTTGTCCTCTGCCGTTTCTAAAAATTGTACAAATCGAAGCATATTTTTAAAGGGAATTTTACAACCTGTTTAATAACTTTTTAAAAGGTTCTAGTATTGCATCATGGGACTATGGATACGGTAGGTCTTTTCCAGCACAAATGAACAAAGAACACACCCGAGCAATGCTTAGTAACATTAATAGCAGTTGCCATCCAAAAATCCCTTCTGATTTTTAAGCAAAGGAATCCAGAAAAGCTAGTTGGCTTGAAATGTTATTTAAAGACATGGGGTTTGGACACAGACCCACACAAGCTGTTCAGCAGCAGATTATCCAGACTGTATCAGTTTTCCTCAACGTTATGGCTGCCTACTGCTATAATTTTAAGTTGCTTTTATCCAACAGCAAAAAGGCTGTTAGAAAGTTAATCAATGTCCTGCATTGTCCTTAGACTGATGACCACTGGCTCGTTCCTTCACCTGGCTGCAGACAGACACCACTGAATTCCATGTATCCATGGTAGAACTTAGCCAGAGGCTTCTCCTTTTGGCATTTCATGGTTTGGAGAAGCTTCTTTGCAAGCTAATAAAAATGCCAGGAAGACCAGCTGCTCTTAAACTGTTTGCAGGAAGGCAGATATAATTAATTCGCAAGTTGGAAGCATATTTGACAGAAAGAATTGTTTTGTTACCCCCAAACAATCAAGAAGCTCATATGTGAAATGTACGTGAAAATACATCTGCTCTCACCTAAATCCGTACATTTACACCACCCTAACTGAAGACACTGTAGCCATCTCTCACAGCTAGCCATGAAGATGATTTGCAGAATAATCTAAATACTGCTGTGCAAGGAAAAGCTTGATCAATAGGCCCCATAACTTAGTAGGTATGAATTTATGTTACTTTAATGGTATGTCCAAGAACATTAAGACCAATCAAAGTCTATCCAGCTGACCAAATTTACCAGAGCTTTGTCTTTCTTTGGGTCATCACAATTGTGACTTCCACCAAATCCAATATCCAAGTCTTACAGCAATGAGAACAGGATTATTTAAGCATTTTTCCCTTGCTTTTTCTTTTTTTTTCAAACATACTCTCATAAACTTGTCACCCATTTGCATACATTTGAGCAGTCTGCCTGACTATAAGGCATCTGCACTTTTATGTTCATTTTTCTGACATCTGGAGTGCTATAAATTCAACGTTTGCCTTCATTTTTTCCTTTTCTCTGTCCCCCTTCTCCCTAAAGAAGTATTGGCAGTAGCACAGATCAATCCAGTCACATCCAGATCCAAATTCACTGGAGATTTCCAAGCTTGAATGACTCAACTGGACCAGGAAGTTAAGGGTGGTGGGGAAAAAAACCCAAAACATCAGTGGTGCCTCTGCAAGGAAAAACCAGCATTGCCATCCACTGCAACATGATTCAAAGGAAAATATTAACAGTGAACAACTAAAACAGTTGAAGTTGCCTCAGGGCACTTTGGAAGAGAACACTGAGGCAGGTATGACAAGCCCCCACCCATTTCTGCTACGTCCCTGCTGGAGAAGCAGGAGTTGATGCCAACACCCCAGGGAAAAACATGCCTCAGAACAGCTCCAGGCTGACCAACTGAGCAACTCAGCCTCCCTCTGTGTCTCCCTTGGGATGACTACACAGGTAAAGGATCACCACACTGGTGAGTGTGGGGACACTGGACATTCTACTGCGAGCATGGAAGCCGTGCATGTGTTTAGTGGGAATGTCTGGAGGAGCCAAACACCCAAAAGGGATCCACGAGAACCACTTTGCAAATCTCTGAGATATTGCAACACACAATACAAACGTACAATTAAGTTTTGTAAATCTGGCCAGACACCAAAGCCTTTGGAATTTGGCTGAACACAGAGTTCCCTGATTCTTCCCCTGACTCTCAGCTTTCCCTGCAGACTGAATCAAAAAGTACAGATAATACCAGGCTACTCATTCTCCTGCTACCCATACAGTGATATATTTTTCTTGCTCCACTGGGACAGATGAAATAAGAGAAACGAAAGCAGGGTCAGCCTGGTGTCTGTTGAGGGATCATCTCTTACTAACCAAGAAATGGCAAAATCCTCCTAAAGGTTCTTTGGGGAATATTTGTTTTGTCCCGCGCTTTTACTGTAATTGTGTTAATCCGATAGATTTGCTAAGCAGTAAAGCGTTGACTGGCATGTCTGAGGAATGCCTGTTGGGAAATGTGTCTGCACGAGAAGAGGACTGAAAATGCAGTGTACATAAGGGTGTGGACTGTATCTAACAAAGAATACATTATAGTATATGTTTCCTTCATGGTAAAATATGATGAGGTAATGGGGAGCAGGGTTAAAAGCTGAAGTGACTATATTTATGTGTCAGGTTCAAGGGGTTGTTTCAATTTCTAGACCCAATCAATGACAAATTTCAGCTCTGCTTCTGTCCATGCTTTGAAGGCTGGTTAGTGGTAGCTGCTGTGTGTCGAGCTAGCAAATGTTTCTCTGCTGGACTACTTTTATTCGCTTAAACTGGCATTTTGAGTGGAAAGTATGGTGCCAAGCATGACAGAAAAGGCATGTAGAGCAGGGAAAGAGTGAAGTTAAATTATGTGGAATTGACCATAATGAAAAATCTGGGGACTAAATCAAACCTGCAACTATTTTGTCTATCACTCATCTACACATCTTTCCTCCGACAGAGAAATCATCCCTTTGAACAGGTGATTGTCTTTACAAGCCACAGGGCACACTGGGGAACATTTTAACAGTTTCATTTTCTCTCCTACTGAGTTATGCTGCCCACAACCTCTGGAATCACACAGGATCCAAGAGCCCACAGCTTCTTTTTGCTGTTGTTGGCTGCTGTCATTGCTAGAGCTCAAGTCCTGTCAGCAGAAGCTCCGCAGCGGATGCACAGGGAACCTGCCTAACATGTTATAAACTGACACAATTCCAGCAGTAGCCAGTGGTCTCACATAATTCAGTTATTTTTTCCAGGCCTGTTTTTTTCTTCCAGCTGAGTTCCCAAAATGCAGCAATGCTTTAACGGACCCACACAGTGAAAAAATGAGCAACAGCAGCATCCAAAAGGCTTTTGTTCATTATTGCATCCAGCCCTTCTGGAGTTCTCAGATGAACTGGAGGGCGAGTTTGGCCAACATTTTCTAGCTGAAGTACTGAGAGGGACTGTCCCAAAAGTTTCTCATGTCAGAGCCACCCCACTCTCCATGAAACTACTTAACTAGTGGGAAATGAGTGTATCAAAATATGACACATCTCTCAGACAGCTGCCCGCTTCCTCTCCCTTCATTTTCCTTAGGAGAGCTGGCCATCTCCAAAGATGAGAGGGCACATCTCTAGATTGTCACACATGCAAGGGCTTTTGTAAAGCATGAGGAGCACTTGGGCCACTAACACAACACGATGTATCTTTGCTACTCTGAACGGAGAAGATATTCTAGGGCTCAGGACTTACTGTTTGGTGGTTTGGATTTTTTTAAGCAACAGCCAAGTATCGTAATTTTCAGTAGAATCCAAGCTGCTGAAGGTCTGAGCTGCCTCTGGAAATCTTTGCTGTGAGGCTTTCAAATCCACATTGACCAGTGAGCCATTTCCACCACCTATAGAGCTCTGGGTTACAGCAGAGCTAGCAGCTCAGGACAAAGGCTTGTCCATGAGAGATGCAAGAGACAACCTGACACCAGTCCAGGTGAGAGCTTGCTTGAGCCACATGAAGCCTTTTCAAATGCAAAGCCAGTAATGGGAACTGCAAAAGTTCACACTGGCACAGATATACTGAAAAGCTGCCTACTCCATGCCTCTTTCCTACCTGCCATAAGAACAAAAATGAAAAATATCCCTTAATTCCTCCAAGGCTTCATCCACACAGTGACTTAAAGGCTATGCATGCAGTCGCTCTCCCACATCATCCCTTCTGCCTCTCTCCACTTTGGCACAAAGCACCAGATGAACAGTTTCAATTGCTTGAACAATGATCTTGGAAGTAAAGTATTTCCCTCCTTGCCACAAATCTTTATAAGTAGTGAAATAAACACCACAATGTGCCTTCTTCCAACAGCTGGAAAATTATGGTCTGACTGAAATGACATCATTGTGTTTTCCTATGGAATTTCTGTGCTGTGAGATTTCAGGGAGAAACTGTGTGGTGGCTTGAGGTGGGGTGAGAGAATGCTGTGGTGAAGTGGACAAATAAAAAAGGTGAAACTGTCTTAAGGAGGCTGTACTTCGAAATAAATGTTTACACAAAAACTGGAAAGGTTTCTTAAAAACAGATTAGACAGGCTGCTCCTTGGCTCATAGTCCTTCCTTGATTCCAGCCTTCAACAGCCCTAGCCACTCTAGCATACAATATGAAGTTTCTTAACATCTTATATGGTTCTTCCCCCTTGTCTCATTACATCACTGAATTAAAAAAAAAAAAAAAAAAAAAAAAAAAAAAAAAAAAAAAAAAAAGAGATGTGGAAGATATACCCCAGTAAGGGAGTATCTCTGTCAAAGCAATGCTGCAATTATAGCAGCTTTTCAAATGAGACAGCACTAAATCTACACCCTTAATCTCATGCTCTGTTGTGGATGTCAACAGAAAGTGTGTGACCACACTGGGTGTACTTCAATTCCCTTTATTGCTCAGAGGTCATGTGGAAAAGGAAGATTACTTCCTAGCAAGTTAGAATCAAGTCCCAAAATGTGCCTCTGGACTAGAACAGACAGAATGCAAAATGTTCGGTGGCAACAAAGTTTAAAACTGAATTTGACCAGTTGGTGAGAGTAGAAACAACTGCCCACTCCTGCCAAGAAATGGCAAGCTCAGTTTTTCATTGTCATCACATTTTTTTCCTAAATTCCTTACCATGCCAGGGCCATCCAATTTGCACTCCCTGGTGCAGGAAGCCCCAGCATCATTAAAAGGTTTGGTCACCTTCATTGAAACTCCTCTGGGCACAAGTCTCAGTAGCACTCAATGCAACTCAGTAGTGCAGTTCGACATGCTTGATACAGGGATTAAAAAAAAAAAAAGTCATTGAAACCTAAGAGAAATTCTGAATTGTCTTTAGTAATCAGTGTTTCACTATAAACTACCCACTTACGCCAAATCATAGCTGTGGGGAACCATCAGCAGCACGGGGGCTGACTACAGGCAGTAATCAGGCTGAACATGAAAATCAGGAATGAAACAGAGCATGCAAATAAGAGAAAGACAAAAGACATCTTTGCTGAAATTCCCTTTCCATTTTAACACATATAAAAGTCCTTGAAACACCTTCTCAGTGCTTTGGAAAAAACCAAAACATTTTTAACAGCTCTGGTTTCTATACATTTTCTCTTATTTTACCCTACTCCTCCCAAATAACTACATAAACAACCAGGATAGCATTGCTAGAAAGTCAATGTGTATGGTAAAACTTTCCCCAAAACAGGGATAAAATTCAATCACCTTGCAAAGTTTTTCTACATTCCTTTTTGTTATGCAAATGAGCGAACATCATATGCTCACACCTGGAATTCCATGCCTCATTTGTTAACTTTTCTTGCCATTGCTACTGTGATAAGCAATTCCACCAAATTATTAACTTTCAATTCCTCTATTTAGTAGGGTCAAGAATGAAGAGCAATGAGGGTCTATCTTCCATAATTTGACAAAGAACAAAATTGGTGTATTACTGTGCATATGATTTCAATGCATCCAGCCCTATATATAAACATAATTTTGAGTGATTTATATCCCTAATTAGATTCCCATGGCAACATTCTTCAGCTAACAATGTGTATCATAATCACCTTTTCTTCATACAAATTATTTCCTTAACTTTGCATGCATATCTTAGCAGGTTTTATTTTTAAAACTCATGTTAACAGTTTCTCTCTTGTTACCAGTAGGGGTGCTACAATAAGAAACTAATTTGCTGTAAAAATTACTCATTTGTCAAATAAGCATTAAAATAATTGTTCCCCTTTTGACTGTTACCCTGCTGTTTCCAGTCATTTTCAAAAACTAAATTATTTACTCATTTGAAAGTTCAGCTGTGCATATTTTAATTGATATTCCCTCATAGGACTCATATTGTTAATGACAATAATTAACCCGAAATGGCTGCTAAATAATTATGCTGAAAAGATACAAAGTATTTGTGCAGAAAGTAAAATCAGCATTTGAGAAACCATCAAAACGTACAACTTCCCTATTTTATGGCAAAGCATGGTAATAGTTCATAATCAAATTAAGGATGAAAAGGAAAGATGTAGATTACATGCTTTGATGCAGAATACTTTATGTTTCCAATATACCACGGTATCCTAGCTAACAATGCATATTCAGTCATTTTAATAAATCCCTAGTATTGCTATTCCAGATAGTAATATAATGTATTCTCATGAAGTCAGTGCAGTTTGGAATGTAGTAAACCATCCATTAATAATATTTCTCTGCCATCTATCTATTACATTTCATTCCAAGGAATCAGAGCCCTGTAATAATTTATAGCTTACGGAATTAACGCTGAAGGCTTTCTTCTGGCAAGCATTGTTGATTTCAATGATGAGAGCTAAAAGCTATTCAGGCCCGGCTTCTTTCTCTGGACACATCCCAGGCCAGATGCATTACCGACCTATTGTTTGTGGAACCATTTACACCAGCACAGAATCATTTTTGATTTAGCTCCTCCGCTTGTCGATAGTGCAAGTTACGGACGGAGCAAGCTCTGTATGCCCTGCTAAACAGACACAGGATGGGTTTGTCTACACGGGAAACAATCTGAGTTAACTAAGGATGTGATTTTAATGTGGGTTTCTATATACAACTATATTAAGCCCATGTGGACTCACTCATTCAGAATTAAAATAGCTCTAATTCACTTTAATCTAATTCACTTCCAAAGACCACAGAGGGGTTTAAAGTTGTTTAATCTATTTGAACAGCTCATTTGAATCCACATGCCTGAGTGTCCCCACAGACACTCACACAAGCAAACAAAAACCCAATAAAGCAGTAGAGAGGTTAAGAGAGGCTGGCAGAAAGTTTTACTTCATGGCTTTTTGGTGGAAAATTTGGTTTTCAACTACACAGTCTCTTTGAAAAAGGTGTTGACATTGAGTGTTCCTAAATTTCAGCTGGAAACCAAATTCCCTTCCTTTTAGAAATTAGAACTGCTGCTGCAGTATTATTTGGTTGACCATCACATATCCCCATAGTCTGCAGTCCAAGTAGTTAGCCCAGCACACTGTGGTCAAGGACAACCAGGGTGACAGATAAACTAAGGTCCATCAAAGAAATGGATTTGGGGCCAGAATACATGTTTAGTGTCTTAGAACAAACCACATTTGCCTTTAATATTCAAGATTTATAAATGCAGAAATAACTCTCTCCCCTTACCCCATACATACCCAATCAGTCCTACCTAAAAACTTTTCCAGTAGCCCATACCAACAGAGCATCCTCAAACTGAAAGGTTAGGTGGTGCCTGCAATAAAACCACTCACCTTCTATTTGGACATCATCCACTCTACGATCTTGTGCTAAACACTTGGAGGAATACAGATGCAACTGAAGTCACAGTTTAAAAGTCACCAACTCCTGGCATTTTGCTCTCATTAGAGGAAAGGAGGGGTTTGAAGGGGCAACAGGGTCTCTGTTCACAGGCTTAGGTGGCTGTTGGCAACAGGCACTTTTTTTTTTAATGTTGGTACTTTTGGAGAATTAATTCCTAATTTTTGCATTCTGTCATTTAGTAAAATGCTTCATTATAGCAATTTAAGTACTCCTGACCAGAGAACATTAATATGAATGCATCTGTCTTATTCACTTGAATTACCTCTGCAATTCCTGTATGTTTTCACATGCAGCTCTGGGGGTTTGCATGTGTAACGAGCAGCACTCACAACTTAAGCATGCCTCTGTGAAAGTTTGGCTCATTTAGAGCTACCTTCCACATGCTCTATTTTGGATTTTGACATAAAAGACAAATAGCCAACAGACAAAGAGCATATTTATTTAAAAAAATAAAATTCTTTTAATTGCTCAACCTACTCCTGCCTGAAAAATAAGTGCAAGCTATTACTGGCATCAGACGACTCCCAGTTTTCACTGGCCAGCAAAGCCGCATCTGCAAGTTCAATGAGATCAGTAAACAGTGTAGGTTAAGCAACTTATTACTAATATTTTCCTTGAGCTACAAAACTTTTAAATAAACAACAACAACTGTGATCACAGTAACCTTCCAGAGGTTAATAGCATGCAGGTGGTCAATTGGAATTAAATGCAAACCAGACGGCTGTGGCATTATAAACTGGACATCTCAGTTCAGTTTGCTTCAGGAATTGGGTCTTCTTTCTCAAAAGCCTCAATGATACAACACATAAATGTCAAAATGACAAAAATAAGGAAGTATGTAATAGACTAAGCATTTTAATGCCTTTTCTGGCTCACTTTTGCAGGCTGAACTGTGTTGACCACATTTGATGGCATCAGTACTTAGTGTGGCTGTGTGCATGAGTTTTTAACAGCTGACAGATAAACAGAGATGGCCCATCAACCAACTGAGCTGTGCTGTGGGCTTGTTATAAACCACTGGTATGATACATTTTATACTTCATTTATGATGCCAATTCACTGACCTTAAAAGACAGCTCGAAGGATTGGCAATCAGATGGTGAACTGGGAGCAGGTTCAAATCCAGCTAGTGATGGTATAAACACTGATAAGAATGGGTTGATTATATCTATAGACCTTTTTTAAAGCAGGTGTCTCAGTCTATTCCTAAGCCAAGAAGAACAGCCAATACAATTACTGACCACCAAGAAACTGATTTGAAAGGTCCCCCAGAATAAGCACAAATTTGAGTTACAGGAACTGAGAACCATCTTTTCCAGGACAAATGCTTTCTCCAACATCATCAACCAGGGCTGCAAAGGAAATCCAGATAAATCACACTGATAGGGATTCCTCTCAGGACACTAAGCAAAAGTTACTTGTCTGGTTCCCAAACACACTTAAACTGAGCACCTGAGAAATGTAACGTAAGTTTGGCTCACAGTGGACATAGCCTGGCAGAAAAGTTCATACCAGAGGGAAAAATAAAAACAGAGGAGAAACCTTGAAAAGGCCTTCATCTCACATCAAGTTTTGCGTAAGTGCAGTGCACAAAGCATTTGCTTTAGCAGCTCCTAGAAAAATGCTTTTCAAAGCTGGAATCTCCTGCTTCCTCACTGGCTTATCCCAGCAAAGGAACGTCCCAAACCCACAGGCCCTGCAAAGAGCAAGGGGCAGAAGTGTAAAACACAGAACCATGACCATGTCCAGATACACCAGCCAGCGCTTCTACGGAAAAGCACCAGCACTTCTGAAACTTGACACTGCTCAGAGATACGCATTCAATTTGAGTGGGTGCCAGTAAATAAATACAAATCTGTTGTCATGGTGTTTTGTAATGACTGGCTCCTTAAAGCTAGTAACACTCACCTCCTAGTGAAGCAATTTGCCTCTAGGTACAGTTGCTCCTCAGGCTGTGATATCACCTCCCAGTCTACTGTCCTGTGTCCTAACACAGGCTGTGAGTCACGGGTGGCTCCAAAATGCTTGTGTGCAGCAGTATGGTGCCAGTGAGGTTAGGGCACATGCCCCCAGTCATCCTCCAGCAGCTGCTTCAAACCAGGCAGTGGAAATTGTGAAGTTACAGAGATCCTAAAGTATGTCATCACATTGTCATTTGTGCGAGGTTCACATAGAATCACAGAATCATTAAGGTGAGAAAAGACTTCTTAAATCATCAAGTCCATCCATTAACCCAGCAGCACCACCACGTTCACCATCAAACCACGTCATCAAGTGCCATATCCAGTCATTTTTTGAACATTTCCAGGGATTTTGAACCACTTCCATGGGAAGCCTGTTCCAGAGCTTTATAACCATTTCCATGAGAATTTCTTTTCCTAATGATCAATCTAAACTTCCCCTGGCATGACTTGAGGCCATTTCCTCTCATCCTATCACTTACTACCTTGGAGAAAAGACTAACACCCACCTGGCTACGACCCCCTTTCAGGGAGTTGTAGAGAGTGATAAGGTCTCCCCTGAGCCTCCTTTTTTCTAGGCTAAACACCCCCAGCTCCCTCAGCTGCTCCTCATGAGAACTGTGCTCCAGACCCTTCCACAGCTCAGTTGCCCCCCTCTGGATGCTCTCCAGCACCTTTGTTCCTTTGTTGTGCTGCGTATGGAGGACACATTTCCTCTGCAGACACATCTACCTGCTCGCAGTTGATCCCTCCTCCATGGCCCTGCACGGGCACATATCTGCTGGCCCTAGATCGGAGCTGCACATGTGCACCACACCTCGATGTTTCTCCCAGGCAGCCAAGCTGGGTGGCCAAACCTAAGCAGGGAGAGGCTGAGCTCCAGCTGCAGCCTTTCCTTTACTTGTAGCACCAGTTGTTCTCTCTTCTTTCCACTCAGCCAAAATTTTTCAGAAAATTTATAGGAATTTCATAACCTCCATAAAATCTGGTTTAGATTGGCCAGTTCAGAAGTTATTAGGGAAAACAAACACTCTGGAAAGCTTTTAACACAATAACGAGGTCTTCAGCCTCAGCAAACACTTAGAAAATTGAGTGAACAATTGAACAATGAATATTTTGAACCTGTTAAAATGCAGGTTAACTTGTGCTACAACGAATGTCCAACGCTACCCCTTTCTAAAAACAGCTCTGCTCTGCTTGCCATGTATTTGTTCTGTGTTTTCTTAGATCAGCTGGAAAAAAACACTGAACCAAGATGTTGGTTAAAAAAACCTAGGGACGCTTCTATTACAAAGAAATTCAAGGAATAAGGTTTTGCATCTCACCTGAAGCATTGGAGCCTCAATTCCTTAATGATACATCGATTCTGTTTAGAACAGAAACTTTGACTTCAGCTCCAAGGCAAGAACATGTAACAATGGACTGCATGATGCAGAGGAGAATTTTTCAGCCTCTTCAACTTCAACCAGCATTACCTGTGAATGATACATTACAGAATTGAATGCCAGAAAAGTGGATTTTAGAATAAAAAGTATAGTGTTTCATAATTTGATTTAAGTCAATTATACCATCTCTCACTGGAATGCTCATGAGCTTCAGAAATAAAATATATAAATGAAACCAGCTGCTCTGGATACTCTTTCCTTGGGATAGATTTCACTTGAACTCAACCAGCTTTCTTCTGCAGCAAGTTATTGTAATGCAGCATCAGAGTGGAGAGCACACAGTGCTGTAAAAGTTACTGCAAGATAAACAGTTTCGGTTAAAAAAATGCAGAAGGTTAAAATCCTTTTCTGCAATGGCTGGCTAAAATCTGAGGAATTATTAATTCCTCTGGGGTTGACAGGGAAATGGAGGTAGTTACTGGCACCTCAGCAAGATCCATTAATTTATAGCTATTTACTGTATCACATAATCTTTCTGATTTGTCTCAGTCTGGAGCCCCTCTGTGCCCAACAGCACGGAGGTCTGCAGTGTTCAGAATGAAGAACAATTACAACTGGAGAAGCACATGCAACCAAAGTTCCATGTTCTTTAATCTCCAAGTCTAATGCATGTGTAGATTTTGGCATCACTCTTAAAATGATTGTTTGTAACTAAATACCGTATCTCAGTGCTTAGATACCACAATGACTGAGCTTTTCATAAATCAGAAAAAATATATAAGGGAAAATCCTGGCTGTACTGAACTCAATGGGAGCACTGCCAGCTACTTTAAGGGAGCCAGGGCTTCATGCAAAAGGTTTTCAGCAGCCCAAGCTGCCCACTGTTTTGGTTGCAGTATTTTCAACTCCATTTGAAGGCCTCTTTTCCCATCTGGCATCTGCAGTAGCGTGACACCGAGATAAAATTGCACACCCAATTCCCAGCCAAAGTAACAGGAGAACATCCTTTGTTAAAATAAGGGGCAATTCCAGCTTTTGTTGACAAAGTAAGGTACAAAATCCTCTGAATTTGTGTAGATTCCCCTGGGCTTTTTCTGTTCCATATAGCAGACAGGCTCCTGCCTAGAGCAGAAGGGACCATCCTCACTCGATGCTCATTTTGAAAATATGCAGAAACGAAAAAAAGGAAAACTCCACTTCTCCCCTTTTTTGATCTTTTCTTAAAGAAACAATCATCTTCTCATACAGATGCTTTTGTATCTTCTCCTAGTATGTTATCCAAGTGTCTTAAATTCTTCTGTAGTGTTACACCAGTTCCCTTCAAAGTGAGTAAATGTCTCATTCTACAGTCAGAGTACTCAAAGAGAAGCAAAAAACCAGCTTGTAGCTGAAAACAAGATTATTTTCGTGGCTACTGTATGCTTAACTCACCCCAACTCAAATACCTTAGAACAAAAATGCAGGTGTCTTATGCAAAAAGTGGTGATTTAGGACAGTCAAGTGAAATAATGACCTATGCACTACACTATCAGTCTAATAAACTCTGATTACACTGATATGCTCAAAATGCGTTTGTATGGGATTAACAGTGTCAAATTAATATGTGTGACAAGACAGCAGCTTCTATAACAATAAAAAACAAAATTATTTTAAGATTACTTATGCCTATAAGTCCAAATGTTCTTGTGAATGAAGAGAGAAATGGAGGAGGAGATAGAAAAGGACAGAATGAGATGGGTTTTTTCATAAACAGGCAAAACAGGCTAAAAAATGTGATTCCCTTCCTTTTCCTGAAAGATTGAAAATGCAGATCCGGTTCCTAGAATGGTTCAAAGTAATCATCACTAACAAACACAATTATTTTGGACAAGAACAGGTTATTACTATAAATTCTTACTAAAGAATGATTTTTTTAAAAAAATACCTAAAAGGTATATGAGGAATGGAAGGATAACTGTAAATGGGGGAAATTTCAACATCAGGAAACAACTCACTTATGAGAAGACTCATGTTCACATTCTTTGGCACATTCAGTTGATGTCCCATGTGGCACAGTGACCTCAGGATCCCTCATCACTTTACCACTAGGAAAAAAAATATCTTATAGAAAAGGGCTTAAGGTAAAGTGGGTCAAGGAAGCAGGTGTTGTGGTATATTTTAAGCAACAATTTCTTCAATGAGAAATGGAAGCATGAGGTTTGACCCCTAACAACAACATCACAGAGAGGGGATGGGAAGGTTTTAAGTTTGAATGATGACTCCCCTGAAATGCGCATGTGACCTGGTAACCCCTGTGAGAAAAGGCAGAGCTGAGTTAAGGAGGAGAGAGCACTCCAAGAAACAAGCTTAAGGTTTTTGGAAACAAAGAGACCACTCAAATGGGTCCTGAAGCTACCTTAAATGTAACTGCAGGGGTCTACAAACTCTCTCTATAAACAACACTTTCAACAGCTGGGAGGACTACCCCATCTAAAGCATACTTAAAAAATATATGGCTGTGGATAGATGGGGATGTCTCCCTCCAAAATTGCATTTTATTTCAAATTTCAGCAGTGGACACCTTGCCTTTCACAGTATCTAAGTAAAATACCCTCCTGGCTTGAATGATCTGTCTTTTAGAAGACATCCTTACCTTCAGTGATGGAGATGGTAATTCAAGGACCACATAACAGTAGATGATAGCCATTGAAAACATTGTATTTCCTTAAAAAACACAGGTAGAAGACTGGGGAATATGGTCAAGAACCAACTTGTAGAGGAATAACCACTAGTAAAACCACCACATGGATTTCATATCCCCTCAGTTTCCTTAAGTGTAATATGAGATGGAAAACTTCTATTTCTTCTGGTCTGAGGCATAACAGGAATTAAGCTTTCCCTCATTTTGCCAAAGGACTTGCAAGGCTATTTACCTGGCTGTAAAAACAAGCCTGCTCTGTCAGAAGACAGAGCAGTACAGAAATTAAATAATATCAAGAGAGCATTCAGCATGACACCTAGAAATATACTGTAGATGTAACAGGAGAAGATTGGCCAGGTTAGGCACAAATTAAGTCATGTTGATAAGACTACTCTCTTGTATTACCAAAGAAAGGGCTAAAGTTGATGCTTAAAGTGACCTGGGACCTATGGGAAAGCCCACGAAAAAATAATACATATTTAAGGATCCTGCATTCGCCTCTTTTTTTTTCTTTTTTTTTTCCCCTTTTTTTTTCTTTTTATTTTTATTTACTCTTTCTTTTTCTGAGACTACAATTTACAGAGGAGCAGATGTACTCCTCTGAACCCCACGTTTCAATATTCACCAACCATCATGGAAAACTGTGCAAAACATTTCTTGTGCCCTCAGGAAGCTGCTGAAATTTGGAAAGAGAAAAAGCACACAACTTTATTGAGGTCGATGCAAGCCTAGAGATTTCCAAGTTGCATGTCTCTGTTAATCAAAGTGACTGTGCCAACATGATTAGGATACCCACAAAGCCAAGCCAATCAAGCAGCTAACTGAGGGAGACCACAGAGCAGATAGCAAATACCACTGGAGTTGTACATTGTCTCAAAAGATTATCACTGCAGTTGTTCAAACTCTTGTGACCAACAAGGGATTTCAGTGACTCATTGCTATTGTGTTTCTGCAGCTCAACATTATGTCCCATGCATATTCTGGAGCTCCATAGCACCACATGTGTATAACAATGTGCCACTCTTAATAAAATATCTTTGTGGTAAAAGAAGTACCAAAAATATTCGCACAATAGCAGAATGCCAACCAAGCACTGAACTACATTAAACAACTCACTGGGTGCCATTCCAAAACAGCATCTGCCATGGCCCCAGGAAGTAGCTTTAAAAAAAAAAATATAATAAAATAAGAGATTTTTCTGAAAGATCACAGCTTTTAACATACCAAGGAAACGTCAAGAACAAATTAACATATGACTCACCTCCCTGAGGTCTATCCCATGGTTTCATTATCAGTCAAGCAGAATCCATTGTTGCAAAAGCAGTTCAAAGCATCCACTCCATCCATGTGCCAGGCTGAATACGCAGTAAGTCTTCATGTATATACACCATTGTTAAAAAAGGAGGATGGCAGGATAACATTTAAAAGGAAAACAAACAACCCCTCCCACACTGTAGCTGGAAAGGCCAGCAAAGCCCATACACATCAGTAAGGGCTAGGAAAGAAGATGGTCATTTTTCTGACAGTCTTAAAACTTTCCCAAGGAAATGATGGCCTGCAGCTGGGGCACACCAATCAGCTGCTCTGGCAAAGGTCACCGAAGGAAAGATCCCCTGCTACTTCAACAGCGGTGATTTCTTAAATAATCTTGAAACAACGAATAGCATGTCAACGTGAATGCTTCTTCCTCCACAGGATTCAGACAGGAAAACAGGGCCCACATAACTCCTGTTGTCCTCCTGAAAGTACTGCTTCCAAGCAGAGCAGAGTGTCTCCTTCAGATCAGAGCAAACAAGCATGCTGAAATGAAAACAACAGACTTAAATGACAACCTGGAAAGGAATCATGGAGGAGTCCCCTCCAAGAGACAAGGTTTGGGCTCCTGCCACAACTAAAGAGGCAGATGTAGCTTCTGACACTGACAAGCTCTGAGTGCCAGATCAAATGAAGGTAGGAGATAACAGAGAAACCCTCGATACATCAATCATGTCACAGAGAGGTGTCAGGTACAGTAAGAATCTGTCTAAGGTTAAAAAAAACAAATCACGATATTAGGCTTTTACTTGGATAACTGGGGGAAGGGAGAAGGACTGTATTTTCTAATTAAAGTCCTGATTTTAAAAAGGCATGTGCAGAGGGTGCTCTAATGGTAGATTTTGGCTGCTGAAGAGTGGATGAGCAGAGGGACAAGTCTTTAGGGATGTTGCTCCTTCCTCTCCTCTCTCACAGCTGACGGCATGACACAGGAGCCTCTACATATCAGGTAGTGACTGAAGAGAAAATATTCACACTCTTCTCTCCCCATTTTCTTATTTCCTTTTCAGAGTCCTGAACTGGGTTAGCAAAAACATATGAAGAGCCTTATGGATATGATGGACAAGCCACACTGGCACCAAGCCATAGAATGCCACCAGACGTTCCCCTCAAGAAGCAGTCCTTCCTCTACTTGCATTCCAAGCACCAACAGAAGACAGTGGTTTAGGAATTCCACTCTCCTAGGGACACACATCCCTGGTGTAGTAACTGCTTGCCATCACTGCACTTTAGGAAAGCCTAAAATTTGGCAAATATCTTATGGTGAGACCGCTCTCCGTGATAGGTCTTGAAAGAAGTTATGTAGCTGGAAAGATGGCTATAATAGATTGGAACTTCACAGCCTCTTTGTGGTCACTACCACAGAGACAGAGGATCCCACTCTCAATGGTCCACAAAAACAACCAAAATACAAAAAGCTTAAAATGAACTCAAACTTTAAAGCATCGCTGGAGTTTACCATGAAAGGTGCACTGTGAATATACATAGAACAGGAACCCTGAAACACACAAAGCTTTCTACGGATATTCAAGACACCCTTTCAACTTTGATTCACTTTAGCAAAACATCACTGAAGCAATGTTAATCCTCTTGTTTACAGTTACACCCACGAGAGAATGGGAATTCACAGCTCAAGATCAAACAGATACACTAAAGGGAACTATTTAACATCACTAAGGATAGCACCCTGTAATCACTGTATCAGGAAGGTTGGATCTTTCAACACAGGTTTTGCTTTAAGAAGCAAAAAAGTAATGGGGAGCTTTATTCAGCTGTGGTTTTGCCCCAGTCTCATATCTATTTCAAGTTAAAATTAAACAAAGTACCAATTTATTGATCACTGTTTCAGGACCCCAGATCATCAGAAAACTATACGAAAGAGGCAACACAGCTAAAGCAGAATTAAAAGCATAGAACAATCAAATACAGCTGTGTACCCAAATATAAATATTTTTACCTTTGCACCTGCAAAGCACAACTGTTACCAAGGACAGGTTGAAAACTGGAGAATCTTGAGGTGCTCAGAGCAAACACAATCCTTGATGGCAAGACCCTAAACATCCTAAAGTCTATGTGTGTGGTCATATTAACTTTCAGTATTTTTTTGGCAACGTGGGTGCCTGCTTTTCTGGTCCTGTATTCACATTACTGACAGGGGGGTGGCTTTTTCAAGCAGCCTTAGACTTAGGAGATAGAGTGCCTTAGCTATATGAAGTAGATGTCCCAAAATGCAAATTTGGGGCCTCTTGTCACATTGACAGCATTTCAAGAGAATCTAGGCTTGGTACTTCAGTTCTAGTAGCATCTCTAGGTTCAACATGAATGCCAGACTACAGAAAAATCCTCTAAACCATTTAAAAAGGAATTACTTAGTTAATATTCCTACTGAAGTTTGCAGTTAATCAATTATCCATAAGAATTCACCATGAAGTCCGCAAGATTTTGTGAACTCGTTCAATAAGAACAGTCTAAATACAAGTGCAGGATTCCTGGTAGCAGAGAATTTAGTCATATCTTGATATTTTCCATAAGGAAGAAGAAAAATAGAAGGAAGCCTGTTCCTGGGAAAACAAATGGGTTTTGCTAGCAACTTCACTCGAGTGATCCCTGTTGCATTAAAATCCCAGTAATGCAACTCCTCTGTGCCCTTGAGAAACCCCATCCACTTTTAGCAGCTGAAGCATTCAAGATCTACAGCATAAAGCAATTGGATTTTGAATGCAGGTTGCTTCATTTTAAAACATTACTGCTCTTTGATGTTTATCTGTTTAAGAGAGTTTATTGCAGCTAATTCACAGCAGGAGTGCCCTGTGGCATCCTCAAAAATTATATTAAAAATATAAAAGATAAGAAAGGAAAACATAATAATTATATAATCTAATTTTTTATGGCTACACAACAAAAATTAAATCCTAATTTTGTAATGTATATGCATAGAACTATTTCTGACACATACCAAAAGCATGAAGCCATCATCCATAGGCCTTTTATTGGAAAGTCTGACAAACTGAAACAGCAAGGGACTCAATATCATATTAGTTAGGTTTCAACTTTATTTAGGAAATGAGTTGCAAGGATAAGCCAGAAACATATGGCTGGCAGGTCGTTATCCACAAACAGAGTTAATGCACAAATGGCATTTTTTTGATGAACTAGTGCTCCAACAACTGCTGTAGTCACTCCCCTGCACCACTTTAATTAATTAATGCCAAAAAACAAACTGCTCTTATGCATGGTCTGGTTTGCTCAAGGTGTTACTGAAGGTGCCCATAATACACTAGCAAATGTAGTCAGGATAAAGCAAAGCCATTAAGACCTGAAAACTCCATTTTGTCAAGCCCAAGGTAACGTATAATTAACAAAACACAAACATCATTACCATGCTTTTATCTTTAACCATGTCTTTTGAAGGCTGAAACTTTCGGGCTGCATCTTGAGTTGCTTCTTGAGTAGCAAATTTGGTCCAGCTGCAGTATAGATCAATTATTAGGGATCAACTTACCTGTAATTTCACACACAAGCATCAGTTATTCTCTACTAACATTGCAAGCAGAAGCAATATTTGTGCAATCACATTGCAAAGGAGTTTTCACAAAGGAAACCCTCAACTGACAGATCTTCCACTGAGTCATCCATTCCAAAACAACCCTTCAAAAGAGTCCTTCTGAGATGCTTTCCAGAGGTCTTAGGATAAGGTTGAATTTTCTTAAAGCTTAAAGTTGATTTGGGCTTGGTGCTTTCACAACACAGCCCCAACTCAGTCCACATTTAACTAGAAGATCTGCCACTCATGTTATTCCACAGGACTGGTAAACCTAGAGAGTTTTTCAGAGAAAGGAAGAGTTTAAAGATTATCTATCCCAGATGCAGTGGCTGGAGAAAAACAGGTGATTTCAAAGGATAAATAAGAACAGATATCAGAGTCCCTGTTTCTGCTAAAACGAATGAGGATGGATTCACCAGACATTCAAAGGTCAGCTCTGAGCTCCTAAATTCCATAGTCTGAGACCCACATGTTGGGATCAATACAAATGCCTTTCCAGGTCAAGGAGGGTTAAGAATAAAGACTAACTCTGAAGAAATACAAACAAAACCAAAGATACTCTTCCACAATGACTGAAATTTCAGATAGCAATGTACTTCAATAGAAAAAGGGGATGTATTTCAACACACCTGAATGGGCTGAGGTAGATTCCCTAAGAACCAAGTTCTTTGAAAACAGACAAAAGAGTCTTGATTTAAAAAACTTGGGAATGCCGGAACCCACCTGAAAATCTTGTGTGATAAACAGCTTAAACAAAAAAAGCCAAAAAACTTAAGATTATTTCTTCATTTGAAGAGAAACTGTGGCACAGACTTCATTACATTCTCAGCTAGTCCTTTTATTCCAGTGTTGAAGACTCCTGATGCAGTAAATCCTATCTAGTAAATAAAAAAAAGCCAACACAGACAGGTACCTTTCAAAAGAGGCATGCACAGCAGAGGACCCTCTGAGGAAAGAGCCCCTGTTCCAGTATTGCACTCCATCCATGTGCCTCCCTTTGCTGTTAATATCCAGTCTCTCTCAAGACCAAGCAGAACTGAACTATTTTCTGAACTCACAGATATGAATCCTCTTAATTTTCATCGCCATCAACCAAAAATGAGATGTTCCACCTTGCCAGACATACTAAAAACATTGCTTTCAGACAAAAAATATCCCTTGAGTACAAAAATTCTAGGCTTAAATATTTCCTTCTCCAAAATTATACCTTTATGGGAAAAAGCCCACAAGAGACTATATTCTGTCTAAAACTGAGTAACATTTCCTCCTGGATAGGCACCTCTGAGTGCTTAGGGACAGCAAAAGGCAGGTGGGAGGATCTAAGTTGCCTGACTACAGCTCTAAGTGCTTATTTAGCTCAACAAATTGACCAAAAGACACACTTGTTCTGCAGTGGGGATCTGCAAAGGCAATTCAATCCCATTCTGCCCTTTGCAGCTGAGACAGAGGCCTTTAATTGTCCTCTGTCACTATTTTACTAACATCACACAAATATACTGGCTTATTAGTGAGGGCTACCTCTGTACAGAGTTGCTGCTGACCAGAAATTTCTGCAGAAAATGAGAATTTAGGGAATTTACACAAGTCCAATTTAAATGTACATATTTCCTTGGCTAGAATCCAACTGAAAAGAGAAACAAATAAAATTGGAGATCTGTTACGCTTAACATTGTCTCCATAAACAAAGGTGTGAATGAAAGACCCTAAACCTGTATTCACTACTTTTATGTCACTTCTATTTCATGATCATCACCAAGGTACTCCTAACTCATGACAGAGGGAGAGAGAGAGGAAGAAAAAGATTTAATAAATAACAGAGGGGAAAATCCTGATGACGTTAATCTCAACCACAGTGAAACAATAGTTTGAAAGCCTGCCAGGTCTCTCTCCAGTCCCAGGCTGAAGCCCAGCATCCAGCTCATTAAAGTAAATAAAATATAACGGTGAATGAAAAAGAAAAATAATAAGAAAGATCACATGAATAATAGAGAGAATCTGAGCACAAGTCCAACCAAATGATGTCAACTATTATTTAATTTTTACTTTGCTCTCTCAGAGAAAACACCAGAGAGAGCAGGGGGAGGGGGACCTGGGGTAGTAGTGTGTTAAGGAGAGAGAGGCATGGATATCCCAGAGGGGTTTTGATAACACGATCACTAAAATAATATATATACATTTTAAAGCCTTTTGACATTATTCCCTTCCAAAGATAACACAATGGAGAGTCAGGAGGCAAAAAAAAGGTAATGTTCAGAATTGCAGGAGTATTTACACTGAACAGCTCCGGGCCATTGTATCCCAAATGCACCTTCAGTTGGGATGGAATTGGGCCCAGCGTGGACAGTTGTTCATATAATTATTATGTGGGTTAAATCAGTTCTGGACAAAATAAAGAAAATTGACATTAGTAGGTTAAATCATTCTTATCTATTAGTATTCAACCAGAGATTAAAATTTGGATGAAAAAAAAGATGCTACATATTTTCTTCTGGTTTTGTAGGAAGCTAATCATAACAGTTTTGAGAAGTCTTTTATGCCCAAATTCATTATAATCTTTTCCAAACACCTAGGACAACTTTTAATACACTCTTCTTCCTACCAAATCTCAGGAAAACATTCTGCCTTCTGATCATCACCACCAGAACAGAGATCTTTTGGGGACACATTCAAAGACCCAGGAGATCTGGTCTTCCACAGACAAAGGAAATTCTACTCCATAAGCTCCCATCAGCACAGTTTTGCCAGGTGCTGGCATTAAGTACATATTTTTAAAAATTGCTTTAATCAGTATTTTAGTTAAAAACTTCGGATTCTCAGAACCCAGGTTGTGCAGGTTACATAAATTTAACTATTACACTACCTTGATACTCATAAGGACCTATTATCTTAAACTCAAAAGGAAATCAAAATTCATGATGATTGCTGTTAGCTTCAGTGATGACAGATTTTCATCTCCAGACACAGAAAGGTCACAAAAAAACCAAAGTGTTACCAAGTATGTTTTCATTTCTAAGCATTGAGCAAAACCTCGGTCACCTTTGTTATCAGCCTGTGAATTAATGACTAATAAAGACTTTTATGCTGACCTGAATATAATTCTTGTAGAGCTGAATGGATAGTTGCAGGTGGGGGAACCTGCCCATGACTATGCATTTCAATACAGCAAAGCAGATTTACTAAATTTTTGGCTACCTTTGCTGTCATTTTGGGTTGTGATTTGGCTGACCTTTTGTATCATCCTTCCTCAGTGTAACATACATGTGGAAATTGTGTCTATGAGTGGGCATTTAAATCCAAACTTTGATTCTCGGACACGAATAGCACAAGTAACCAAATATTGAAAGTACCATATTTTAAGCAAAGAAACAAACAAAACTATTTAAAAAAATCATCTCTACTTCTACCTCAATACAGAATTGTAATATTCACAAGTTACATTTATTAATCAGGAAAATTGATTGTCCAACCAGACAGCAGGCTAAAAAAGACTAACAATTATAAAATATGAATTGCAAATCACAAGCACACAAACCTAAGTATTTATGTACAATCTTTAAACAATTAATTATTAATTGAAGAATTTTGTGAGCAACTTCCTTCAGCAAATAATTCACAGAATTCTGCAATCTGGACAAACAATTTATTGAATAAATTATTAATTGTGATTCAAGTATTCACTCAGATCCGACTCTTTCTTTTTTTATTTAATCACTATGAAGATTAATCAAAAATCTGCCTAATTCTATTGCCATGGTGTAAATTAAAATATACCCACTACCTATAGTTTTATTGGAAGTAGTCAAGCACATGGCAGAAAGATATTGAGGTCATTCAAATCATAATCTAATAATCTATTTCACCATAAAGTGAAATTTGGGGTGTTTTAGAAGCACAGTGATATATGAGAAGAATTTCAGATACCTGCAATTAATTTCTCAGGACTTCCTGAGAAAATCTGACTGTAACTGCATATATTTATAGCCCTTACTCATAGAAACACATACAAAATAGATTTGAGAATAAGATCAGCTTTTTGTTCTCTTTAAAGGCTGGGATAGGAAAACAGTGTTTTGCATGGATTTGCTTAGCAAGCCCTCCAAGCCAGCTCCTGCCTCCAAAACCTTCTGGGTGAACTTGGCAACCCTGAGCTTATTTGTCCTCATTTTGCCTCAGTTGCCCATGTCTGTAAAGAAGATAACTTCTCTGGGCTGGAGAATAAACACACTGGGCTGATCAGGGCTTAAGATGAACAGCAAATAGTAAGATTGAAAGCCAGAGTAAGGGACTTGGACTTCTAAGAGTGAGTACCATGTTTACAAAACAGGAACACAAAGAGCAGCTTTAAACTTCCCTTCTTGATTAACCTACACCTTCTGCCTTTGCAGCCAGCATTTCTGATTACTACACAGGTTTAGAAATGCCACTCTAAGCTACGGTGAACTCCCAATATGTTGGGTAAGAACATAGTGGAAAATAATCCAGAAAAGGAACAGTGTTAACTGCAAAATCCATTATTTGGGACATACAATGAGCACTCAGCAGAGAAAGAACATCTGTGATGCTGCTGACTGTGGAACATGGGGATCCCTGAACTCACCCCAAAGCCACATCAGGCAGCACAGCAACCCACAAAACATGGCTCTGCTGCTCCCAGACCACAGGCAGCGAAAGAATCTGTGCCTGTGCCCATAATATATCTGGCATTCCCAATAATCAAGGGTCAACTGTCAATTTCTTTTTTTTATGATTATGGCCCTTGAGGTTTCCAAACACTATGGGATTTCATAGCATAACTCTCCATGAGCAGCACAGACAAGCACATCCAGAAGGGGCTTGGAGGGAACAGGAAACTAGGCAGGAACAGACGGTTTTTGTTTCACAGAGCAGACAGAATTTTTTTGAATCATCCTCTTAAACACAAATGGGCATCTTGAGGTAGAGATGTGAGAAAGGCACATAGCTAATGAAGCAACAAGAAGTCTCCAGCAAATTATTTCTTAATCTCACTTTATTAAAAAAAGTTCTAATGAGCACGTGTCTATTTCCAACAAAGTCCATCTTTACGCACCTGGGAAAAGGAAATTTGAAGTGGAATTTGCCTAAGTTAGCTTAAAAATATCGTAGAACAAGTGCAAAGCACACTGCAATCTCAGTTTGACAGCAAAAATTAGAAAACAGAGTTTTAGGTATATTGCTGTAATTATCTTTCGCCCTTTGAACATATTACTCAGTAACCCACAGCTTTTAAAAGTGATATTAACATTAGATCACATTAGGATCTTGCTACACATTTCTCCAAGAACTGGTAATTTTACTGAAGGGGTAACTCTGGATTTATATGGGTACAGTTGTGGTAATAATCCATGCACTGGCTCTGAGGGTTTAGACTTGGTTTAAACAGTACAGTATTAATATTATCATTAGTCACCACGAGAGAATGAGCTGACATAAGTGTCTTCCACGACTGAATACACACAGAAATAACTGGGTGCTGTATCAGGAGGAACCACTTCAACAAATTCATTTTTTAAATAAAACCCAGAATTTCATATTTTATTCACCTCTATTTTACGCATCCTATACAAAGAAACTTCATCTCAGAGCTCTGATACAGAATCCACCGCCTTTATTCTCTCAGTGCCTACCACTCACCTTCACTCAACATCTGTTTGATCAGAAGTGCTAAGCAGTAACAAAGAAAGGATGACCCATTTGGAGTCACATTCCTGCAAATTCTAATGTCCTGTTGAATGTTCTCTCACCTCACATCTCTCTGTTGCAGCTGCAAATGGTTTTCATGCTTATGTTGCTCTCAGAACAGCAAGAAGGATACTTGCGATGGTTACAGTGAATGCATTCATTTTTTCACTTCAACAATATTTTTTAAATTATCTGTTTTGACCTGTCAGTATTCCACAGGAATTTAAAAACAGTAAATCCATGCTTAGAATAAATAGCTTGAATTTGCTACCTAGGTTTAATTTCTGCTTGTTTCATAGGACAAGTTAATTTGCCGTAAAACTTTAACCACTGCTGATCCTGGATTCCAGCATCCATAGCTCCCTACAGAATTTTATTGCCCCTAATATAATAAAATGTAGTTTAACCTTCACTACTAATTTCAGAATTAACTACTACAAACCTGACTAAATGGCCTTTTTTATCCCATGCACATTATCTGCTCATCATTCACCTGAACTTGCCTTCTTTCCACAGCTTAAAGTTCAGTAAGGGGTTCAACAGAAGATTTAGAGTTACAAAGGGTTTCTAAGAACAGAAAAGCTTCCAGAGGAAGGATATCTAAAATATTACTGCAGGAGAAGTCTTCCAAATCTCACACCTCTTCAGTGCAAAATGATCATAAATTGCTGCTAATTAGGGATCACATGAACTGTGCAGATTAAGTGTAATCTTGCTAATAAACAGGTTTGAGTTATAGTAACACAACAAATGATGCTATGAACTGAACCTCTGTAAAAGGTAGAAAATACCCAACTTCTGGCACTGATGGATGGCCCTTAAGAAAGAGATACTCACCCGTCCAAAAACAGGCCTTTTGAAAGCCAGGTAAGACACACCAACAAACCTTTTCATGCCCTTCCATGCATTTCCTTTTGGCAGCACCAAAACCAAATAACCCAGCAGTATTCTCTTCGTTTGGATAGGCACATGAAAAGGAATACACTGTTTATTGAAAAGGGAATATTGCAATATTACAGTAAGTTTATTTGCTTGCAGGATTAAAGAAACAAAAATTTAATTAACAACAGGAAAACGTTTTTGCTTTCCAAACCTGCTTCAGTCAGACTTAAAAATCTCATTAATTCACACTTCCTACTGCCAGTGCCCTGTTGCATGGAATGCCATAGGCACTGTAATGGGCACTTGCAGTGTGGGTGCAGTGATGAATAAAACTCAGTTTAGCCTTAGTCTAAATCTTGGGCCAGCTATTCAGCAATGAAAGCACCTAAGGATTAGCAGATATTCTTAAAACCCACCAGATTTAGGGATCCACTATGCTTATTATTGCAGGTTCTGTGCTGTAGCAAGACTAAATTACAAGGTTGAAGAAGGGATTAAATGACACAAACCCTTATACAACCTTAAACCTCACACCTCTCGTTGCAAGTCCCACAGCTGAGTTCAGAGAATCACTGAGTGTGTGGGAAATGAAGTTGGACTGGTGGGCAATTCCACCACCACCCAGTATTTTTCATTCTGCCTACATGCCAAATAGCTCCCTTTGGAGGCTGTGGCTGGGTTGTGCCAGCAGCTCATGATGAAGACTTGGGCCGACCCCCACAGGAAGAAGGTTGCTCTGACACGAGACATCTTCTCTGACCTCAGTTTGCCTGCGTTTCCCACCATAAAACATTTCAAGCCTACCTTGTCTCCCTAAAGCACATCTGTCTCCCACTCCTAATCTGGATAACACCCTCAAGTGGTCTGAACAACCCTCTACTGACACGCTTTTGTTTTCCCCTTCCCTTATTCTGCTCAATAAAGCTGGCTTTTGGCATATTAAAGCTTAATTTGTTTAAGAACAAACAGTTGGGGGCCTGCATCTCACAGACGAGAGTGACAGATCACACAAGGAAACCAAAGACTTCGGGGGCAGAAGATTTGGCAGGTTTGTGTCTCAGCGGAGATGCAGAGCTCATTGTCATGTTTCCAAAAGGCATTACACAGGGCTCCAAGGTGGAGCTGTTTACCAATACCGTGATCTCTCCCCAGATGCAGTTGCTACTGCAGCTAATTAAGAGAACAATTAAGACTAAGGCAATCAGTCAAGTACACAGATTCGAGTCATTTTCTCCACTCTCTGATGCTGCGCTGGCTCCCAGAGGGCTAAACCTTATTCACTCATTCAGAAAATGACAGGAAGAAGCTATTAAATATCTGAAAACCATAAAAATGCAATCATACTGTTCCTGAGCTAAGCCACTCACCAGAGACCAATGCCAGGCAACTTAAGAAACTTGCTGGCCCCCAGAATTCACATACTTACAAATAAGAAAATTAATCAAAAGCAGTTCAGATCAAAATTTAATTAAAAAGAAAAGGATTGCAGAAGACTTCCTGAGATTTCTCTGTTTTATGTTTATGACTGATCAATATTACGTGTTATCAGCTCAGTGTATGACAAATTCCACTGGGCATCTTTAAAGAGGAAGTAACAGATTAAATATTGAGCTAAACAATTTAATCTCTGCTTTAAAAGGTTTTCAGATATTTGTAAAGGTAAATCCTATTAGAGTATAAATGTCTCCATGTGCTAGTGCTGTAGTCTCGTCACAGAGGAATTTGTAAACACCAGGAGACAGGCCCTCATTAAATATAAATTTCCTTCTTTTGTAGAACTATTGATGAAAAAAGAGAAAGCATTTATGCCTTCAATGGAGGGGGGGAAAGGGTCTTAGGAGTGAGATTTAAATGTATCTATAGATATAAGTAAATATTTATCACACTTCTAGAACAGTCAATTCCAACTGGCTCCCTAAATCCATTTAAACACAACTGAGAGCACTGATCCTTCACACCTCACAGTGATGGTGGAAAAAACTCATCTCCTGGAAATAAAAACATAGTCAACTGTGCCAAGCACATACAAGAACAGAGAGCTACATGTGATAAAGAAACAAATGAAGGGAAAGGCTAAATCCAAAACATACTGCATGCCTATTCTATACAGACTATATATTATACACGCATGCAGGCATGAGATAAATATGGTATATCATGCACACAAAGGCCAGACTGACAATGTGGATGTTAAAACCATGCAACATCAAGGAAAAAAGCTCCATGCACATGCCCTCTCAGCTATAGGGCAGAAATGTAGAAAGTGCACAAGGCCTTCAGAAGTACTGCAGCACCCATTCCCTCTTCACCGGGGAATACCTTACCCCACTGACCAACATCTGTGCTGCAACATCTGCACACGTGTATCTTCACTGGGACTTGGAGCACACATACAGCCACTGGAGGCATTGTTCCAACCCTTGCTGCACTCCAGAACCTGGTAACTTTCAACACAGAATGCAGCCCAGCACTTGTGCTTATCCCTGCCCCAAGGACCAAACTCATCTCTCATAAATCAGTGCCAATCAGCAAGTGACCAGCAGCAGCACCACTACCTTCCCCAAAAGCACTTACTCAACTGTTTTACCACCTAGGCCCACTCCACCCCATGACTGGTGGAGCACCAGGCCAAGCCAGTCTCCTGCATCCACTCATCCAGAGCCTTGCAGCTGTTTCTGGCTTTTCTGTTTCTGAGCCAGTGGCTTCCCTCATTTTGCATTTGGGAATTGGTCGATTACTTTTTTCCAAATTTTATGTGAAAAGGGATTAAAGTAATTAGAGGTTTCACACAGTCCCTTCTCCCATCCCCCCTCACCCCCACAACCATTAATCAGCTCTATTCAGTTTCAACCCAAGACAGGTAAAAAGGCAAGGAGGAGAAGAAATATTTTGAACTTTTCCACTTTTGTGGAAAGCTAGGTGACTTAAGAAGCATGAATACAAAAGAGATACAAACAAATCTGCTGTGTATAATGTCGCTGAACATTCATAAAATGGGACAATTTTTCTGTCAGATGAGAACAAAATGACATAAGAAATTTAATAAGAAATTTAACAGTTTCTCAGTCAAAACTAAATAAACTCCCAAGAGCTAAATTTAAAAAACCAATGCGTTTTAAGTTACAGGAAACTTCTTTAGTAAAGTCCAAGTTAATAATACATAGTTGCTACAGATTTCTGTAAATAAAATCACTGATATTCCAAAATAATGCCTTTGTTTCAGAACAAGCCTACATATAAAAGTGTTAAACTTGATCCTTCCAATTCCCACTCTCCTGACATTTGCATATATATGGAAAAAGAGATAAAATTTTGTCATGAAGATGATGACTAGGATGGTCAATTTTTTCCAACCCTGAACTGAGGAATGTCAAATGAACTTCAAAGGAAGTGGTATAAGATGAAAGGGAGACTCTCACCTTGGTGGTCCTGCCCCAGGACACCAACAAGCCTAACAGCCAAAGAACAAATGAAAAAGTTACGGGAGAGGACACAAAGGGACAAAAGCTCCCCACTGGTGAGTTTTAAATAACAGCTAGCACTTCAGAAAACCCCATCACAACAATCTGGTGTAGGCTAGGAGAACCTGTCCAGGAAATGCCTGCTCACTGACTTATCTCCTGCTGCCCGAGACCAGGTGGAACTGAACTATGGCCTTGTCTGACTATTATGTTTATATAGTTGATTTTGAGAAGAATATCATCATTAAGTGTTTGCCTTCCAACTCCTGTTTAGCTTAGATTCATGTATCATCTTAATATCAGGATCCAGACGTTTTGAGGGCTGTAGTTACATATTTTCATGAAATGAAAAATGGAAAAGATCCATGGCCCTGAGAGATTATGTCTCAATACAAAACAAGTAGTGCACAGAAAAACAAGGGGAGTTTTCAACCCTGTGTTGAGTGAAATCACCACAGCATTTGACTAATTATAGTTTTAGTATCAATGGCACCACAACCAAACTGTCCATTTAACTCTTGGGATAAGAGACAAAGATACATTTCTACAAACAGGTTCTCCATCCTCTACTCTCAGTTACATACCTGGTGCTGAACCTGAGCAGCACCTACTAGGCAAAAATCCATGTGACTCCTTGCTGGCACAGAGACCTGGCTAGGGAAACCTCTGCATCCAGCTGCTCCATGCAAACTCTTACTCAGGTTTGCCTTGACTGGAGTGTGTATGGGAGCTGCCATGAAGAGAATGAGACAGACCTCTTTCAAGATTAACATTGGCTCTGAATTTCGATTTTTACCTTAATATACTCTAACAGTACACATGCATTGCCTGCCCTTACAAATCTACCTTCATTAGCAGGCTTTAGCAGCCACTGAACAAAAAAACAGTGGTATAGATGTGAAAATAGAGCTTCAGAGGACTCTCAAGCCACCAGACAGCAGGAACTGGAAGAAGTAGATACTGTTCAGGTTCATCACCTTCTTCAGTTTGCTTCCATCTGAACGATCTTGTTTCTGGTTTTTGCCAGAGTGTCTTTCACTCACAAGATACTGAGCAGCTTTACAAAGCAAACAAGAAAGTGCAACTTAACCAGTACATTTAGAAAGGCAAGTATTCCATGTGGTGCTTCTGCAAAGAGAACAGAAAGCCTTATGAATATGTTCAGTACAGCATTTGAGGACATACCAGGGCTAATCTGCCTGGAATCCCAAGAATAAAGAGGAGCTTGCCCTTTAAATGAAAACCATCTCATCTCCTTTGTTGTTTTAAAAGTATTTGTTAAAAAGCCAATCCCTTGATAAAGTCTCATATTGTGCTATTGATTATTATGTGGAACCTCCCACTCCCTTCCAGCTGAAATTTTGCAGGAGTTATGCTTTATAATCAATAGCATGCTCCACACTGAATGGACTTGCCAGTGCAGCAGCTCTCCTCCAACACCCCCAAGGACAGCTGCAAAAAATGAGCAGGCTACCTCCCGGAGCTATCTAAGGACCAGATCCAAACTTCATTGAATTCTATGGAAAAATTCCCACTGACTTCAATGGGCTTTGGATCAACCCCCTGCAGAGGAACACTTTTTAAAATAAACATTAGGGGGAAAAAATCATTAGGACTGTAAAGCCTTTCATATTATCTCCTGGATACATTTTAAAGCAAGAGGATAGGAATGTGCTCTTTTCTCCTTATTAATGTGTAACTCCCGTTAATGTCAGGAAGAAGTCATTCGATTGTGAGATTGCAAAGGGGGAAAAAGAAATATGGCCTGACTTCTACAAAATCAACCTCTGTCTAGACCTAGATTTCATTAGGAAGTTTTAAAAAATATGAGTTAGCCCCACCAAATTTCAAAAATCCCTTTAGAACAAAAAAATTTAACCCCCCTAGATTTGTAAAGCACTTTGACAGTAAATATAATCTTGGAACTGTCTAAAATACAAAGAAAAGGAAAAAAGTTAGAATAAATTACATTCCACATGAGCTTTTGATGAAAATGTAATATTATGTAGGCTTAAATATTATTAGAAGAAACATTCAGTTTGTTTCCTGTTCTTTGTGCATATCATGCTTAGCAGTGTAGGAATAATTCCTGGGGTTTTGCCTCTCCAAATGTAGTTCTAGCTGGGACCTGTTCAGGCTGAGCTCATAGGCAGGAACATACACTACACTCTTCCAAAGTGTGCAACCAGAATTGCTCCAAAATGCAGCTTCCTCCTTCTCTCACCCAGGGCTGAGTTTGAAACCTGTACATTCTGACAGACCAGTAAGCTCTGAAACCATTAAGGTCTGATCATTTCTAGGGTCAGGATCTGAGATTTACCATCCGTCTTTGCTAGTTCCGGGACAGTTCCTTCACAGCAAGACAGAGGATCTCCTGTTGGCAATCCCTCTACAAAAGTCTCATTCTGCTCAAGAGCTGCAGATGCATTTGCTGGGCTCAGTCATCCTTTTAACCTCAGCTTTCAAGTTGCCCCTGCAGATTGCACACAGGAAAAAAAAAAGCTTGAGTTTGGTCATGAGTGTTGACTCCAGTTTGAAGAGGTCACCCACAAAGGAGTGACACTGCCAGGACCACAGGGTGGATGGGCTCCAAGGTAGATTTGGCTCAAGGTCCAGCTGGTTGCAGGCATGAACTAACAAACTGCTTTATCTGAAGGAAGCTCCATGCTGTGAGAAGCTTCTGCAGAGGCAATGTCCTCCGACTCTCCCTTTCATTTAATTATCCCCATGATCTAACCTTGCAGATTTAACTACAGCTACATGAATATGAAAGAAAGTTTTATAATGCGTAGGCTCAGGGTGACCAGAAACCAGATTTTTCTCAGCAAAAAATTAATAAATAAGGAAATCTTTCTGGGGGTAGAATGAAAGCGCTATATTGCACCAAAAGTATTTTAAAAATATATATATTCATTAAGAACAAAAAATGTTATTAAAAGAAAGGAAATTTTCCTTTAGATCAATATTAAAACATTTTCTTCACACTTTCCTGAGATTTTGTCCTTTTACTCAGCCCAAACTAACATTTGAATTTCATCCAGACTTGCAAATAATTTCAATAACCACAAAACTGAATTTCCATTTCTCTTTTGGGATAGCTGAGAATAATCTTGCCTGAAAAATAAAGTAATTCTAACTAGAACACCAAGAAAGAATAAGTCATGCTCAAGACTGAAGTCACTGCATGGGACATTTCAAATGCCTGTGCAAGTCTGCAGTGGAACACACACGTAGTTTTGGTTCTAGGAACTCAAGACAGAATATTTTCGGCTCTCTAGTTTTCAACAATTTGTGACAAACACAGCATATTTAAGGAAAGGACTATTTCTTTTACTATAATTACTAAATGACACTAGTGAAATGATCAAAGAAGTTCCAGAAGCTGAAAATTCATTCTGATGCAGCCATAAAAATAATTGGGTTAAAGAGTCATGTTTTAGCACTTTCTTCTCAGTTATGCCCCAGAGATTCGCTCAGAACCCACAACAATTTCAAACCCATACTTCTGGGGAATAGTACAATATAACCATAAAATAACATGAGATAAGATTTAATTGTCACTCTCACCTTTCCAACACCTTTCAAGAAGTAATCCTTAAAAGCCTCCCAAGAAAGAATATTGCAATTAGAATTATAGCGTGCAACAATGATATTAAAAGAAAGACAAACTGCTTTATAGGTTTTACAGGAGCTTAAGTTCAGCAGCTTTATTCAAAGATATTACAAGTGATCCTGTCTGATGGATTTTAGATATTCACTTTGGGCCCAAGGACATAAGAGCTAAATAAAAAAAACTGACATTACACTCTAAGAGATCTTTTCATTTGCTTGAGCCATGAGGCTGGAGAAAGCCAGCCAGTTTGAAGCAGGTGAACCATCACAGAGGAAGAATCTGTGGTTTCATTTCAGTGCTGCTGGGTTCACAGCTAAAGCAAATGCTACTGTGGATCAGCACTACTCCACGGTACTAACTCCCACCTTCTCCCTTTACTCCTTCTCCTACTACCCCAAGCTCACTAGTCTATCAGCAGCACAACAGAAAAAAAACTGAACCACTCTGGACTGCAAGATGAGGTTCACCAGCAGCTAATTTGGCCTTACAGTCTTACCCATGGCAGTAGTTGTCACACCTGAAAGATGTGACTTCTTGGTAACTTGTATCTGGAGCAGAGCCCAACCAATTTGTGCTTGGGAGATTTCAAGGCACAAGGAGAGAAAGCCTGGGAGGACAGCCAGTTCCATGAGGCTGCCAGCATCTTGGGAGGGTGGAAACCTTGTGCTGTAGCTGCCATTTTGGTCTCCTTTGCTCTCAGAGGTTGTAAAAATCATTCTCCAACTGTGCATGCAGTAGGCAAGGCACACCTCAGCAGAAGGGAAAGGGAAGCACAGCCTGTCACATATCCTGCAGCCCACATAACTTGCCTAGCAGATAAAAATGCTGGGGTCAGTCGGACCTTCCAGACAAAGGGGACGTGTGCCCTGTAGACACATAGCTACCTGGAAAACCAAAATTATTTTAATTGCTGCAGGAGGAAGCTCTAATTTATGTTCCCAGGAAGGTAGTACTTCTTAGGGTGGGGAGTTAACTTGTGGCAGTTCACTGCCTGAAGCATGAGACAAGATGAAAGACAAAACTCAGAAGCTGCTGGTGAATCCCTTAAAACAAGGGATCTTCAGGCTCCCTGAACCAAAGGCTAAATGGCAACTTTCATTCAACTAACCTGGAAATTAACAGGGGGAAGGGGGAGAGAAAGGGATGGTCTGATCTTACTTCTTAACTTAAGGATGCAATCTCTTCATAAATATTCACAGAAATGCTCCCAGATAGAAAGGCTGAGCCTTCACTAATGATTATGTGTGGAAGGGAAGAGTTCTACTTGTTGCCTAGACCTTGAGCAGAGGAGAAAGAGCATCTTCCAATTAGATGAATACCTATGAAAATTTGGACTTAATTTTATCCTCCAAATAAATTCACTGGGGTCTCGCAAACCAAGATTTCTTCCTCTCTTTCCAGAGCAAAAAAAAAAAAAAAAAAAAAAAACACAAAACCAAAACCATTACATTTTTAATATGCTTGTAAATAGAAACTTTCCTTTTATTCTTTTTCAAGCCCAAATACAGCTAGTAGTACTGCTTTTAAAACTCCTACAAAGAAGGTAAGACTATTGAATTCAGAAGTAAAATAACTGCAAAGAAGATTTTATATTAAAGCCAAACACCACATCCTCCTGAAGGAGCACGAATGCCTTCAAGGGAAGATGGAAAATGTAAATCACTGGAAACCCTGAATACCCAATAAATCACTGGCAAGTTGGCCTGGGTTTCAGTGCTGAATAGAAGGAAAGCAAAAGAGTTCCAGAGTCCAGCAAAGATGGAAAGAAAGCGTTCATTGTATTGGGTATGTTACACGATCCGTATCGGACCTTTGTGCACCATGCTGGGGCAAAGAATTTACACGGATGCAAGGAAGTGGGAGGTGTTAAGAAGGGAACGGCACTAGAGTTTATACAAGTGTTACCAATGTTAGAATAATGTTTATCAGCTTACAGTATTTGACTTAGCATAGCTCAAGGGAGAAGGGAGAGATAACAACAGTCCAAAACACGTTCCTTTACCTGAAAAGCCGGAAGGAGGTCTAAATTCTCCATTTGAAAGGGAGCCCAATTAACTTTATCTTGTATATCTGAGCTCCTGCTGGGGAGACAAGTTCACTGGGGGTTATAATAATAATAACCCATGTGCAAACATTTTGACTACTACATACACTGAAACATCAGAGGAGGAATATAGTATTGTGGAGAAAGTTTATTGCATCGACTGCTTTTCAGCACTGTTCGTTGGAAGACACTTGAACTCAGGCACACAACCACTTTTATGATAGGAAACTAGGCAGTTCCCATACACATCAAAAGACTTTGCTAACCCAGCTGTACTGCTTTTCTGAAATCAAGAGGGCTATGCTGATTTATATCAGCCCAAGAGCTGACTGTCCACAATTCATTCCTCTATGCCAGCTCAGAGCAGGAACACAACAGAAACAAAATATTCAGCTTCTCTGCAGGAGAACTGGTCAACAAGAAACCCTGTGATGATGTTGAGGGAAAGAACAAGAAACACTTCACTAATTCCAGAAATTAGTTGCTTGGAGTGGACATGCATGAGAATAAATGAAACTTGGATTCAGTCACCTCCTTTGCAACAGCCTTTGTACACAACTCAGTCATCTGCCATCCAGCACAGGCAGAAAGCGAGGTTTCATCCACACACGCCTGCACATTAACAATATTCCTATGCAAAGCAAAACAGGCTGTGACTCTTCAGCCTGGCAAGAGAAATTATTTTGGGTGTGGTAAGAGCCACATATAACCTCCAGCGTCTCCATATAACCTCAAGAAGACAGAATCTTCCAATATTAGAGCAAAGGATCATCAAATAAAGCTTGTGGAAGCAAAATTCAAAGCACACCAAAGGAGTCTAACACCTCTCTTGTGTCAAGAGCCACCTGGAGAACTCCTTAGCAAAGGACGGTGGGTCTACATGATATTTTCAGTGGTTCAAGATGAAAACTCCTTGTGCAAATGCCACACATTGATCAGGAAATCCTTTGATTGGAAAGTACTATAGGATTAGGAGAGAGTATTGGTAAGGACACATTAATCTTAACACTTACATACTTAATCTTCTCTAAGCATCCATTGACAGCTATCAACAGGAGCAGAATGCTGGATTTGCTGAACCTTTGGTCTGAAGAAGTACAGTGGTTTTTATTTTGTTGGTATGTCTGTGGAGATTCTTATTGTTACTTAGTTTATCTTTAAATACGAAAATACAGGGACAGAGAGCTGAAAACTGGAGAAAGATAATAGATGGTGAAGAATACCCGATAAAAAGGATCAGAGAATATTAACATTTAATAAGGAGCCATTACACAGAGTCATTTAGGTTGAAAAAGACCTCAAGAGATCAAAAGATCATCAAGTCCAATCTCTGATCACCACCTTGTCAACGAGACCTTGAACACCTCCAGGGACAGTGATTCCATGAATTCCCTGGGCAGCCCATTCCAATGTTTAAAAACCCTTTCTTGTGAAGAAATTTCTCCTGATGTTCAGCTTGAAGCCCACCATGAAGCAGCTTGAGACTATGTCCTCCCATCCTGTCACTGGCTGCTGGGAGAAGCCTGGCTACAACCTCCTGTCAGGGAGATGCAGAGAGTGATAAGGTCACCCCTGGGCCACCTTCACCCCAGACTAAGCACTCCCAGCTCCCTCAGCCATTCCTTCACCAGCCTTATTGCCCTTCTCTGTGCTCACTCCAGCACTTCCTACCTGAATTGGGGTGCCCAGAACTGGACACAGCACTCAAGTAATGACCTCATCAGTGCCAGCTACAGAGGAAGAATCACTGCCCTGCTGGCCACACCATTCCTGATCCAGGCCAGGTGCCATTGGCTTTCCTGGCCACCTGGGCACACTGCTGGCCCATGTTCAGTCACTGTCATCCAACACCCTCAGCTCCTTTTCCACTGGGCCCCTCTCCAGCCACTCTGCCCCAGCCTGTGGTGCTGCAGGTGTTGTTCAGGCCCAAGTGCAGGACCTGGTGCTTGGCCTCCTTGAACCTCACACAATTGGCCTAAGCCCATGGATCCAGCGTGTCCAGGTCCCTCTGCAGAGCCTTCCTGCCCTCCAGCAAATCAGCACTCCCACCAAACTGGGTGTCATCCGCAAATTTACTGAGGCTGCTCTCCATCCCCTCATCCAGATCATTGATAAAAGATATTAAACAGGACTGGGCCCAGTACTGAGCCCTGGGCAACACTTCTGGTGACCAGATTATAGGTAAGCAATTTAATAGGAAAGATGGTGAAGATCCCAGAAGTAATTTTAATGTGTGCTGCACACTGCTGAGGTTAACAAGAATTGCAGATATTAATATAAGCCTTATGGACTTGAGCCTATTCAGTTCTATTCATCATTGAAAGTTAACATCAAGTCCACAGCAATCAGGATTTAGGTCTTTGGTCATCAGAGCTGCTGCAGAGAGGTGTGGGAGATAAGGGATATAAAAATAAAGGAAAGGCAATCACAAGAATTATCATATTTTCATGCACTCCAAATCTTCCACTAATTTTAAAGCACTATTCCACAAAAATAATTCCTCACCTTTGGGTTAAACCATCTAGGGAGAAAGAGATACAGTAGGACTAAACATTTCTATGCCAAATAAGTCATTTGTAAGGCCCACAAAATTTCACAAACAAAGTTTAGAAGTTTCATTTTCAGACAGATAATCTTTGGGTTATGCATGTGAAAATGTGGTGGAATATCTACCTGACTGGTAAATTCATCATTGCTGTAAATCTTTGAATCAAGGAATATTTTCCACCCTGCTACAGACGTAGCTTTATGTCCACAAAACAAATCTGGCAGAGGTGCACTTGCCAACAGATCTTAAAAAGTTCCAGTTCTTTGATTAAACACATCTATTTCTGCAGAGTTCAGTAAATGCGTGAATGGAGCATGTGACAAGCTGTTGGCAGTGTATTTATTTCTACAACACTCTGTAAATCTTGTCTAGGCTGCCTGTGTCCTCTCATTTTCTTGTCTCTATTACTGTTGTTCAGCACAGCAAGTCTGTGCCCTTCTTGGGAACTGAGATGTTTGGGGCCTGCTGCCCTTAACTTCTAAGTGAGATGTGCAATGATTCCTCTAAAATGCACTGCCTCTTGTGTCATATTACTTAAATATTTTTCAGTGCTCAACCAGAAACTTGCAAGGAGTACCTCCGCCATCTCACAGAAAGTATTGAATTGCTAGAAAGGAGGACAGGAGGGGAGTGCAAGTGAAGTAAATCCCTAAACTCAAAAATGTCTGAGAAAGACAGTCAAGGGTGTGGATGAAGTTTTCTAGGGAGTCACTTTTCACTGTCATACGAATTTTCTGACAGGAAGATACATCCTTAATGAAAAATGCCACAGTGTCATTATGATCTGACTAAGAAACAAATAAAACAGCAAATTAGGCAAGACAGCTTAAATGTGAAAAATTGCCCTCTGGTCCTGAAATTCCAGGTTTATTTCCCACAGGAAGAGGTAAAGCCACCAACAAAGAAGTAAAAATTTTACTTTAGGGTCACATGGACAATGGGTCCCACAATGTATGGGTCCCAGAACAATGTATGTCAGCTACTCATGGTATAAGAAGAATTATGATTTGACAGTCCAGTTTAAAATCAAGGAGGAGCAAAAATTCATTTGTACAAAGTTTAGCACATTTCACAGTAGCAGAGAGCTGGACGAAGAGGGTTCAAATGCTTTGGATAAATCACAGAAGCAGACAGAAAATAATAGGGCAAAATTAAACAAGGACCAGTAAAAAGTGATGTTGGAGTTTGAACTGCTCAAACACAGGAAGAATGTGGCTAAACAGCAGTTCTCCAGAAACATGTCTAGAGGTTCAGAGTCAACATGGCTCTGCTGGCAAGAAAAGAGAAAACATAATGCCAGAGAGATAAGCACAGTCTGCAGCCTGCAAAATATGCAGAAAAACCCCTCTGCTCTCTGCAGTGTCAGTAGGGCTTCACAGGAACACTGCATCCTCTGCAAGAGTGGATGGAGCTGAGCAGCAATGGGACGAAGTTTCTGGGAGGTTCAAGACACAATTATTAAAGGTAAGGCCTACAGCAAACACCACAAAGTACCATAAGGAACTGCCACAAAAGAAAGAGCAGCTACATAACCTCCATCACTGATTGCCCCTCAGAATGGGTTGGGCAAACATGCCACAGGAAAGCATCCAATCATTCTATCAGATTGCTGTAACTCCACACACACAGGAGGGACACTTTCCAGCCCAGTTTTTGGTGGATTATGTATTCCATGGAATTGGAGGAGAACCCCCTGGAAATGAGTCAAGGGGATTCACTGCTTTCTCTCCAACACAACTCACATTTTCCCTTTTTAGGTCATCCTTACCTTCACTTTACATCCTTACATTCAGAGCACTTTTTGGGTTGGAAAGTATCACTGAATGTCATTTTCAGTGCTCAGTTTGGCTTGCACTGCAGAACAAGTACACACATTCAGACCTGAATGTTTATAGCATTCTGGGACTGCATTCCATTTCCTCTAGCATCAGTGCAATTCTGAGACCTTTCTCTTTATTCAGGACTGATCTAGCTTTGTGCTGGCTTAGCTTCACAGGTACACATGAGCACCTCTGCCTTGTGCTGCATCATTCTCCATCCCCGTGCTTCTTCCTTTGGAATTCCACTGGCATCACCCCCATCCCTGAATCAAGCTGCTACAAACACCTCTCTGCTCTAGGAGCTCTCCTTTTCATAGCTGAGGCAGATACACTATTAAAAAGGATCTCTGCTGCCCTCTTTCACCACTCTTAGTCCAGTTGAATACGGCAAAGCAGAGAGAGAGAGAAGCCAGGACTTCAGGAAGAGAAGTAGCAATAACATTGATCAGGCACTCAAATGGAGATGACTAGAGAGGATCAAGCAGAGAACTTAAGGCATTTATCCCTGCTGGACAAATAAACTTAACTGAAAACAAACTCAGACCAAGATTTTATCTATTCTACTTATCTGGATCATAGTAAAAATCTTACTGAATTCAAACTGAAGCAAAGTCAGTTTCAGTCACAGCTAGACCCAACCCCCAAAATGAGTAAAAGCAATTACTGCTTCATTTCCTTGATATTTGAACGGTGATGTGTAAGGTGAATGCTAGAGATGATCCTAGAACTAGGAGCTCAGTTGGAAAACAGAGAAGTCTGGAGAATGATGACTTCCATTGCCCAGTTAAAGGAAAAGAAAAACATAATGGCCACCACAGCCTAATATGGCACTGATGTCAGTAATTTACTGACATAATTGTGCCTGAGGCTTAAGCTAAAACCCTCACTAGGACAACCTTAGCATCAATTAACAGGAGTGACAAATGCTCACACGAAGGAACTTTTTACAGTCATTCTTTTGCCTTCACTGTCAGCATAGAAGGATTAACAGAAATATCATTGTCTGCACATGAGGGCAAATATTAGGACTACTCCACACAAAGCCCATGAGGACTTGTTCAGCACTAGGCGACTGGACAACAAAATGCCAACAACAATAAACTCAAGAGAATGTGATTATGACAAACTCACAACATATTCACATCTGGAGGACTGCAGATAGTTCTGACTACTTCACCTGGAAAAGAGTCCAACAGAACAAGGAAAGAGCAAAGGAAAACCAGCACCTGACCACAGGAGGAGACAGAGTAGGAAGGCAGTAATCTTCAGGGTTGGAAAATAGTTATCTAAAGGAGATATAACAAATTTAAAATCATGAAGGGGAGGCAGAAGGCAATTATGCTAGACACTGTTTTTCACAACAGACCTCCAAAACACCCAATTAACACTAGGCAGGTCAAAATTCTAGCAAAAGGAGTAAAATTTAGACAGCTCTCTACTAAACCGAGGATGGTACTGAAAGAGGAGGCTATGAAGACAAGAGAGTGGTTTGGGAAGAAAAAGAACAGCTTCTTCAAGAATAGTCTGTTAGTTTCAGCATGACAGAAGAGAAACTATAAGGCCAAATTGTCCTTTACACTGAGTTTTTGAGTACTGCAGAGAACACATTGGTGAGAAAGAAACAAAAATTTTAAAAATCAATAGTTTTGCCCTTCTGCAGGGAGCACCCTAACTACTCCTCAATTTTCCTAGCCCCAACTCTAGCATTTGGGGATAGTCAAAACTCCTCTGTATACGTCATATTCTGTTGATTGTGCTACAGGATGAGACAAGGAGCAACACTGTGGGTTCCACAGTGAATCGTTTGATGGGCACCTCCAGCAGTTTCAGTAGGCAGCACAAAGTGGATTAAGCAGACCAGAGAATTCAGATCCAGTAACCTAAATCACCTTTGTTCTTTCTGTCACTAGCTCCAAGTACAAAACACCAGTTGGACTCAGTTGCTGGTTTTAATTTAAAACATATACAGATTTTGCTGAATATTATCAAGTGGAGCTTTGAAAAGGGAGATGAAACAACACCTTCTATTAGTCACAAGTTAAAAGTTGGGGTATGCCAACAATAGAATAGGTCTGAAACACTGTCAGCTCCAGCACCTAATGTACTCTATTGGGCTAGGGGAGGTTATCAGACAGGACTCAAGAAATTACACTAACTCCTAGAGAGAGTTACAGAGGCCCTCTAATATCGTGTGTAACTAAATATGATTTACCACTGCAGATAGTGTACCACAATGCATGAGGTAGCTTAGCAGACGCAATCCAACAGTGCTTTTAGAATAAAGAAAATTTATTTTAAATGCCTAAAGGTCTCAAGTCAACCTAAAACACACCATCAGCCTAACTGAACTAGGGATTTGTGTTTCCTTTGGCACGGAATAGCCAAAGATGTTCTGATCTAGTGCCCTGAGTAAAGGCAAGGCAGCTCTGCTTCTGCTGGGCCGTGCTGCCAGGTCACTGCCTCGCCGACCTGGCAGGAGCCAGGCAGGGCAGCTCAGAGCCAGCTTTGTGCCCCCCCAGGACTTCCCTGAAAATGAGGCACGCTGCTGCAGCCTTTAACCCTGACAATCTGCAGCCTAAAGTGTGAGCAAGAGGGAGCTTGGCTGAGGCTGGAAGGCAGAAGGACGTGCTCATCTCAATTCGGAAAATTGAACATACCCGGCAAGAAAGAATAACGCTGCAGTGCAGCCTTCAAGACAGATTTTTCTAGGGAGGAGACGGAAAACAGCCATGAATCAGTAGGAGAAATATGACTTTAAAGCCCTAACAAAGGGGAACAGATGGGAGCATAGCAAAGTGCTCACAAACTTGAACTGGAATAGCTGTCTCTTAATAAAACCTCTCCAAATATGAAAGCTCCTCAGACATCTGCAATTAAATCCCCTATTAATCCCAAATATATTTTAAAGGCAGTTTAGCCAGGCTACTAATAGTCTAGCATCGACAGACTGAAAACTATACCAGGAGGACAGAGATGGTGAAACAGAAATGAGAAGAGCCAAAATACAAACTTAAAACCCAGGATAACGGGGCTGGTTTTTCCACCTCTGTCTCCACATAATTAAGATCCTCCTGTAGGTTTTATCTCTAAGTGCTGGAGGGGGTTAGGACTTCAGTATTTCTGACTCACTCTGATTTCTTACATGCTCACAGGAATGAAGATAGGGAAAATATCACCACTTCTGTATTATGGAAACCTTTGCAATTAATAATTGAGAATCTTTTTATCTCTCTCTCCCTTTTTCTTTCAGAACTAGAGTGCTCTCTTCAGCTTGTTAAGCTTAGTTCACTCCCACTGATAATTCACTAGAGATCATAATTTATGGACAATTGAAGCTGCAGAAACATCTCTTAGAAGGAATAGAGCAGATCCATAGCAACAATTCTTCAGGGGAATATTAATCCCCAGCTTTATGTAGTGCTAAGTGTACAATAGTAATCAGAACTTGAGTAGAAGCTGCTAATCATTGAGGGAAAAGGCTGTATAAAGAATTCATAATGGAATTAGCCTGCGGCAAACAAAGAAAGACAAAATTAAATCAGCCATCAAATTGCACCAAGGAATTTTAATTTACAGGTTAATGTAGGATTATGTAACTAATCACAGCTAACATTTTCAATGAACAACCAATAAAATTCTGCTCTTTTTTTATTCCTGCTAATGGTATTCCAATAACACACTTTTATCACCATATAATGTGTTAAGAATGATTTTCAAAAATTCTAAAAATCTTCCAAAAAGCATTATGACTGAGCAATCAATGCAAAATGCTGGCTTTAAGTTAATTAGCATAAATATACATCTAGATGATCTACTGTTTGTTTCAATCCAATACAATAAAGTTCCTTGGAGTCTGCATGGGACAGATTTACATAACCAAATGTGCATAACTGTAGCCTTAAAATATATGCATGACTTCCAAAGAGGGAGATACAGCAATACAGAAAAGCCTCCAAATTAAATAAGTCAAACAACTTCTGAGTACTAAAGTGCACCAGCTAATTCTAAATAAAACCCTTATTATAGTTTTTTCTACCAATACAGCATACATATCCTATGACATACGCACAAAGGATTGCTCTAACAGGGTTTGTGCTGTTTATAATATGAACATCATAAAAAAGAATAAGGTTTCTGGGATAAAAAGTTGATTTGCTTCCCCTAGAGAAAAAAAGAAAGACCTTGTATTTGACCCAGTTATATTTTGATATTGGCCAATGCATGGAGATTAAAAAAAGACAGACAGAAAGGAAAACCTCTCTGTTCAAAAACATGTATTAAAAAAATGCTACTTACCCTATGCTAATACATAGAAAAGACTCACATAACTCTTTGCACGTTTTTAAAGGGAAACACCGAAATTATACCGTATGCTTCAAAACACATCAGCTTAATCAAAAAGATCTTTTTTTGCAACATATGGCAGCATGAAAATTTTTATAAATGGAGTAAAAAGCACTTTCATGAGCTTTACTTCACTTAAGAGGAATGCTGGGAAGAAAGGCAACAGCATTCTTCCTGCATATGTTTTTCTTGTTCTGAACAATGTGGGAAAACCTCATTTTACTTTAATCTAACAGTTCATTTTATGGAAGCAGCAACATTCTGCCCATTTATTAGCACAGAGGGTTTGGGGTTGTGGGTTGTTTTTTTTTCCCCCTTCCTTTTATAAAGTCTAATTTTAAGATGCACACTTCCAAAAAACATTATGGTGTCAATTGCACTACCCTTCAGCAATCCTGTAATAACTTTATTCAACCATTTCTAATTATAATTATATTTTCAATTCCTTTTAGCTATAGAAACTCTTTATCAATCAGAGCACAAGACAGAAAATTACTTTATTACAGCTACAGCTCGTTAGTCTGAGTGCTCTTAATGAAGCAGCCTCATAATCAGATGAAAATCATGCTGAAGAAAACTTGCATCATTAGTCTGGGCCTTAATTACCAAGAAATATAGTCACTAACAATGATACTCCATTTCATGATACGGTGCATGCACCTTCTACAGTACTTGCAATTAATAATTCCGCAGACTGCTACAGAATCTTTCTATTTATTCATAACAATGGAGGGGAAAAAATTCTAAATTTAATTGAGCGGCTCCAAATGCACTCTCTCACTCTCTCCTGCTCAGATTAAAATGTCAAAAGGCTAATATTCTATCTTACAATAATTCATCATTTTAATTACATATTTTATGTGTGTGGAATGTCCTTTTTATTTTTTTCTCCTCTTGATCATTTAGGGCAACATTTTGGGGGACATGTGTAGGGAAAAAATTTCTCCTTGCATGTTGGTGGACCACACCTCACAGAGTCACAATAAAGAGAAGAAAAAAACATTCATTTTCCTTGCCAGTGAATGAGGATAAGCATCAGATATAAGCACAAGATGTACATTTAAATTAATGATGTCCTTCATCCAGTACACTTATCAGTGAGGATGGAAAGATTCTTGAGCAAGGAATATGTTGATCCCTAAAATCCTTTATGAATATGATCCATCATAGGGTTAGTAACTTTTATACACAAGCCTCCTCTAACCCACAGCATTTTCTGTATTCTTTCACACTGAATGCTTGTCTGAAGTCTCCAGTGAGCCTCCTGCACACGAGAGCATCAGGAAATGCCGTGAGTAGGAGTCCCCTTCGTCCAGCTAATGAACCCGCTAAAAGATCAGATCACAATCCTCGACACCGAACACCTGGGGGATCTTTCACTCTAATTTGCAGCATGGAAAACGATTCCACAGACATCAGTCGGAACGTCCACACCTCACAGTAGTGTCCCTGAGATTTGTACCTGCTCCAGCTTTCTCCCTCCTGTGCCTCGTCACCACTGAAGCCCGACAGGCTCCCGAGGGTGATCAGGAACATCGTTTTCCAGCGGATTGACTGGCGGGGAGCAGGTCCTGCTGCTCTGCTGGCTGCAAAGCTGCACGTCGGAAGCTGAGGATTCCACTCCACATCAAAAATATCTGACATGATGATTTTTGCAAAGTGCCCAGTCCTTGGCTGCTCAGCTGCTATCTGAGGAACTCACATTGGAGCAGAGGAGATTGCTCTGGAGTTAAGTTACCGAGTCTGTGATTAATCTCAAGGGCATAAGCTAAATAACTCCCTTGTACCATTGAATTTTCTAGCACTCACACGGTGCTGTGCTTTCATGCAAGCACTTCAAACAACAACTAGCCATTAGACAGGCTAGATGAACTTGCTGTAAATATATTCAGCATATCCTGCTTCCCGGCACTGTGCTGCACAAGGCACCCTCGCTGTCGCCTCTGCTGAATGATTTTCTGCACCTTCCCATGATCTTTGACAAATCATTGGCATCTTTTGAAGCCTTTTTTGTCCTCTCCCAATACAGAAAGTGGGCTCCCTTCTCCTGAAACAGAAAGTAAGAAGCTCCCTGCTCTGTTTTTGCTACCTCTCATATGTGGCACAGTTGAGGGCTGGTAAGCAAAAGAAGGGAAAATAAAAATCAGCTTAAAGTTGTGTAAAACAAATCTGTAAGTAGATGGAATGAATAAATAAATAAAATAAATTAAAAGGCTTTCTGCCCAGTCTCTCCTGCAACTCTTATTTTCCTACCCTCCGGCCACACCTCAGTATTTTTTTTTTATTTTAGGAGAATTTCTTTTACACAGTTGCTTAAAGAATTTGCATCTGGCACCAGCAGCCGACAGAGACAGGAGACTGACAAGATGGACTGTTGTGGCAATTCCTATGTTCCTACTACATTCCTAAGCTGTGCTTTTTGGCATTGAATATGGCAAAAATAAAAGACAGCATATTTAGAAACGTGACAACTGGAAAAAATATTCTTAAACCTTATAGTGCCTTCTAAAATTGCAGAATAAAATTAATTTATAGTATGACTATGGCTGGCCAAAACCCACGGGCTCACAGTAAACCAAATGGGGTAAAAAACTGGCTCTGAAAGCGATTCTGAGGTTTTGGCTCTGTCCAACAAGTATACTTATAAACTTATTGTATAACTTACTGGCAAGAGAGCAGCATCAGACTGACCTCCACTTGCATCACAGAAATTACACATTCATTGTCTTTGAGGGGAAAATGTTCTTATGGTACCATATTAATATCCTTTGTGGGCTGGGTCATGAATCAGCATTGGCAGCCACCTCCGAAGCCGTCTGCCTGCCAGCCTTCCCAGCTGGAAAACTGGTAACGCAGAAGAGATGTATACATAAGGAAGTGATGGTTTCCCAATTCCGAATTGATTTGTACATGAATCCGCTCAAGTTTAAAGCACCCCAACGCGCCAAAAACCCGCTCCAATGAACTTACAGGAAGGTGAGCGCTGAGCGCTCCCTGCGGAACGTCAGCGAGGATGGGTTTGTGCCCCCCCAGCCCACGCAGGCAGCCCTGCAGTCCCCGCGGGGGGCGACGCTTCCACGGGGGAGAAAAAAAAAGTTTGGCCTGGCTAAAATTGCGATTTTCTTTTTTTCCCCTCGATTTTTTCAACTTTCATTTTATTCTCCCCACACCCCACTCCCCTCCGGCCGCGGGGCAGCCCCGGCGCGCTCCCCCCGTGCCTGGGGGCCCGGCGCCCCCTGCCGGCCGCCCGCCGCAGCGCCGGCCCGGACCGGGGGCCGCGGGTTCGAGCCCCGGCTCCGCCGCTGGCCCTGCGCTAGTGCTCACAATGCGAGCCTAACCAGCGCTCCCCGAATAATTAATAACGACGAGTAAGAAAGCACCGCGCCGTCGCTCAGCGTACAGCTCTCAACCCCCAGCCAAAAGCATCGAGCAACTGGGACAAGCAATAATTTATATCTGCCGGTACTAATTATGAAACAGTAAGAAAAGCTTTGGTAGGTGCAGGGAACCGATTGTCCCTAGGCCGCCTTCCCTGGCAGGAGGAGCATCACGACTGGGTTTCAGCACGGGTGGCAGAGCTGGACCCTGAAAACCCTCCCAGACCATCAGAGGCTTGGTGCAGCAGTACCACAGCTGTCGAGCACAACTGTAACCTCAGTCTCAAGATGCCAATTGTCAGACCTTCAGGTCTTAAATCGGGAGGAGGACATGCACTGACCAGTACAGAGAGGAACTATTGTATTTTACCTGTCCAGGTGTTTTCCGTCGTCCAAGCCTTGGCTTTATAGCTCACATCCCTGAACTACAGTTTGGCAATTAGGTCAGTCTAAGTCAGCATTTCTTCACATTTTATCTTCCTAATTCTTGTTCCAAGTGACAGTTGTGTTTGCTTACTCCTTCTCTTCCCCCAGGAAGATTTGTCCCAATCTTAGAAACTAATCGTTCAAGGAGAAAACAGGATCAGACTGGCAAAGCCATGGTTTTGGTAGTAGAATAGCTGTGTTTTCCCAAATGCTCATAAATCCAACCTGCAGGTACGAGCCATTGGTCTGAGCTGCCATCCAGCNAACGCTTTGGTAGGTGCAGGGGACCGATTGTCCCTAGGCCGCCTTCCCTGGCAGGAGGAGCATCACGACTGGGTTTCAGCACGGGTGGCAGAGCTGGACCCTGAAAACCCTCCCAGACCATCAGAGGCTTGGTGCAGCAGTACCACAGCTGTCGAGCACAACTGTAACCTCAGTCTCAAGATGCCAATTGTCAGACCTTCAGGTCTTAAATCGGGAGGAGGACATGCACTGACCAGTACAGAGAGGAACTATTGTATTTTACCTGTCCAGGTGTTTTCCGTCGTCCAAGCCTTGGCTTTATAGCTCACATCCCTGAACTACAGATTGGCAATTAGGTCAGTCTAAGTCAGCATTTCTTCACATTTTATCTTCCTAATTCTTGTTCCAAGTGACAGTTGTGTTAGCTTACTCCTCTTTCCCCAGAAAGATTTGTCCCAATCTTAGAAACTAATCGTTCAAGGAGAAAACAGGATCAGACTGGCAAAGCCATGGTTTTGGTAGTAGAATAGCTGTGTTTTCCCAAATGCTCATAAATCCAACCTGCAGGTACGAGCCATTGGTCTGAGCTGCCATCCAGCTGTTCCAAATGAGCACCAAGCTGCCCGAGTTCCTTGGCCATGCACCCTCCTTGGCTGCACTCCCTGCAAGCAGCCAGGGGAGAAGCTTCAACAAAACACAAGGAAGCTCCAGACAAGGAGCCAGACTGCTGCAGCAGTAGGAAAGACAATTTTTCCTCAAGTAAAGACATGCCAAGGTTCTCTTGGTTCCTGTGCCTCTCAGTGAAATTGCCTGCTATAAAATCCAGGTGGAAAGTAAAATGCAGTTAAAAAAAAAAAAAGACGAAACCAATACAACCAGGATTTCCTGGCTTTTCCTTGAGAAAGTAGGTTAGGCTGCACAGGAAAGGGTCCTTTTTTATGCTGAGATTACAGGTGAAGGGCATGGTCCACCTAGATGGAGAGCAGTAGGCAACTGAGAGAACACGCAGCAGTGACAGTTCGATTAGAAAAGAGGCCAGACATGAGACATCATGAAGAAATTAGAGTACAGTTATACTGTGTGACAGTCTTCAGTCACTGTATAGATACAATCCACTTCCACATAACTCATTGCACCTTTAATGAAAGTACAGCAGTAGACCCACGTGAGATGCCTGCACTTCCCACAGGAAGACTGTTCTTACCCCCGTCCTGGTTTTGCACTTAACCTCAAGGCACCGCTGCCTGCTCTAAGACTGCAGGACCTCACAGAGACCAGGGCAGGGGAAGGACAGGCCTGGAAGGGTCCCTGGGTGTGCCCAGCTCCTCCCTCCCTTCTCAGGGCAGAGGGCATGGCCACTCTCCTCTGCCTCCTCCCAGCTGGTGACCACAGTCACTCAGGCCATGAGCACAAGAGGGAAGCCCTAAAGCCAATTCACCTACCCTGATCCCCAGCCTGGCAAGGCATCCAAACCTCTCCCCCTCTCCAGCCTGCAAAAGGCACTGCACAGAGGTGTTCCAGCTGGCCACAAAGACCAACCACCAACAAGGCACACGGTGTCTTCTCCTCCTACACCATAATTCCCCCACCTCCTCTCTTCCTGCATTCAGGCAAGACTCACTATTTATTTTCCCCACACGCTCTGGGAGAAGAGAACCACTGTGGGATTGTTTTGGTGGCGGTGAGATATTATTTTGTTTGTATGTTTTCCAAAGCCAGTGGGCACGGGGTGAGGCAAGTCCGTGCAAGTGTGCAGCAGCACTGCTGTGAGCTCCCATCAGCCCAAGTGGCACATTGCCTGGGGACATTGACGAAATACTTGGGCTTCCGCTTGATTGCACAAAATGCCCCTGAAATTGCCAGGTCAGGAGGAAAGGTGCAGTGCAGGAGGTGACAAACAGATAGCAAAACCCTAGAAGACCAGCCAAAATCCATGACCCATTCTGTTCCTATACCAGTGCCCATGAGCCGGGAAACCTGCCTCACACCCTTCAACAACCAGAGATGGAGTGCGCAGATACTGAAAGTTTATCAGCTCTTCCTCCACAAGCATCAACAGAATCACTCCCAACCTGTATCTTCCAAGCACTTTTAAGACTCTTGCCATATAAAAACACTTGGGAGTTTTTTGCTGCTGTTAGATGATTTTTTTCCTCTTCTTATACGATGACGTGGTTTATCTTATTTGCTCAATGGGATCACTGCCTTTCCACTGAAGAGTCTATTTTAAATATCAACACAGGTTGGTATTTTAAGAGTTATTTAAAATGTCACCAGTCACAGAATGTTTAATTATTGCAAACATCTTTCAAAAAATTCCACCGTGGGTTTCTTGCGCCAAGTGATTTATTTCGGATATAATTTCTGTTTAATTAATAGGGGATTTAGCTCTGACCTGGAGGGTGTGAGAACCAGCAGAGGAGCTGGAATTGACTCGAGTTAACATTAAACCTGCTTGTGCCTGTTGGAGGCTGAGAAGGAAAAAAAACAACAAATTGGGCTGGCACTTATTCAGGTGCTGCTGCTACCCAGCAATATTCTCATGTTGATTGCAGTGGAAAAATTGTAAAGGCAAACAGAACTTGGGGGGAAAAAATTAATCACCAGAATATGAACACTGTGCTTTGTTATTTATTTTAACTATGTATATAATTTGCTATAGAGTATAATTACCCCTAATTTCAGCTGAGATAATATCTGGGCCACTCTTTGTTATTCATTTACGCTCAGAGAGCAGTTTCTCAATCACTCTGGCCCAAATTTCCTTACACCCTGAGAACAATTGGAATCAAGGACTAAAAGGCTATTTTTGGGAGGGGAAAAAAAAAAAATAAAAAAAAAGCATCTACTTAAAAAAAAAAAATTACAAAATTGGAAAATGCCTAATCTATGCTGCTCAAAACACCAGGTTACATCAGAACCAACTTTAATATCCTGTAAAAATCTCTTAGTATGACGCACATACAGCTGTCTAATATTGCTGCTTAAAATGCCTCGGCGTTAAATAAGATTCTATGCTGTAAAATTTTGCAAGGTGATAAAACAAAAAAATGATATAATAAATATAAACCATCTGCATTTTTTAACAAGCCATTTGGAAATGGATTTAATTTATATTTAGAATTGTTTTGAAGTGTTCTTTTTTTTGAAAATGTCCCAGTTACAGTATATTAGGTTTTCAGTGGAAAGATTAAAAGAGCTGACGCACAAATAAACACGCATGCACACCCAGAGCAATTTCCAGAGCTATGAGAGCATTTGATTCTTCAAGGATACTACAGCTGGCTTTTAGTCACATAAAAAGGGTTAGTGTGTGCAATCGGCAGCTCTGGAAAATGGATTCATGAACACAAAAATGCATTAAAACAACATTAAGATTTTGGCAACAACCAACATAAGCCAGGAAAGCGAGCTTCGGGCTGAACTCGCATCCTTAACTCCTTCCACGGTGCTTTCTGAAAGGGTGGGTCATATTCTGCAGGAGGGGGAAGCCCGTCCTGGGGCTTCTAAACACCTCAGCAGAGACACCGAGGGCAGCCAGGACTCAACACGGTCAGGGCCAAAGAGAGAATGATGCTTTTTGGTACGACCCAGCTCCCGTGGCATTGTGTCCTTTAACAGACTCACATCTTGTGTCACAGGTCTGTTCAGCCTGGCATCTGCACTGGGAAAGCTTTCCACTTAACTCCTTCCTATTACTTCTGCTGCCTTGCACTCCAATCTCCGCTGCACAGGATGCTCCCAGCTGCTTCCTGAGCATTTATTTCCAGCAAGCCTCCAGCTCTGGTAAAACAGGGATGAGCCAGCACTGTTCAAGGATCTCAAAATTGCAACAAGCTTTGTACGTCCTTGCACCACTGCCCAGCACCTTGGGCCCCCTCCCTTCTCAGCTTGCCATCAGCTGCACATTAACCCCCCAAAGCTTAACTCAGTCTATGGGAGACTGGTATTTGCCTTTTTGAACTCACTTCAGTTCAGCAATCCCAAAAGCCACAGAGAGTTTTTATTCTCAGGAATCCCACTCCTAGGAGAATTGATGGTTTGGGCTATTTTTGCATCCTATTAGTTTCCTCTCTACAAATCCCTTCTTAAGATTAAAAATCAATCTTTTTCCCCCTGTACATGGATGGTGGTATAGGACCAAAAAAAAAAAAAAAACCATTTGTGCCAGACCAAGCAGGCAAGGCAATGAAGGCAATGTATAAAAAGGATGAGGTGTAACCACTTTAATTCTTTTGCCATTCCTTATTCCTTTTCCCACCTAGTAGAACATCTTCTCCCTGGTAGAACATCTGCCAGGAAGCATTACAAAGTACAAGAAAGTTACTTTTTAAAATAAATTAGGCACTGTATTAGAACTACAGGCATTATCATGCCTACTAATAAATATCTGAATGATCATTTGTTTAATCTTAAATCATTCACTCTATTAATAAGCAAATGCACTATTGACCAGATATCAAATGTAATTCTTCTGCCTGAAAACAGCTACTGATAATGTTAAGTTCATCATCATTAAGGAAAAAAAAAGGCTTTTATTGGACTTTCTCTTTCTATTTTATCATTTAATTACCTGGTGCTAACATCTGATCAATGACATCAAAGTTTGAATAAGCCAGGGATTTTTCAAAGACTCACCTCTGGACAAAAAACTGCATTTACAAGCCCAGCATTTTGCATTTTTTGGAGCCTAATTGCCTTCCTGTACCAATTAATGTACAGCTAACAGAGATCTACTCTCTTTGCTTTAGGATACACAAACCAAATTGTCTATGCCCTCTCCCATGCGCTCCTTCACAGCTGCTCTGTTAGCATCATCACAGCTCACTGTCTGCTTGAGTATTCAAGTTTCTTACTCATTTTGATTTTTTCTTTCCTTCAAAGAAACCCTTCACTGCTCATGCAGCCTCAGGAATATCAGGACTCAGAAGGAAATTTTTAAAATCTAATTATAAACCTGTACTTATATTTTCACCTTGCAGTTTTCAGGCTGTGAGGGAGAGGAAGAATTCCTTTCTACCTCTGAAATTGGGAAGTTCTGCCAAAAAGATTTACACAGCTGGCATCTCACCCCCAATACATAAGGTGGGGCAGTCATCTCCAAGCAATTCCTTTTTCCCTTCCTATGTAATTCCTCTGTTCCCTTTTCCTATTTCTGGGGACTCTGAGTTCATGGTTTCTGTCTTGAAAAAAATAAAACATTAAAAAACAAACAGAGGAATTTCGTATCTCATTTATCTATCTTCCTCTCAGTCTTCATGCACTTAACGAAGGAGAAAGGAAGCTTCCTCTCTTTCCAGAACAGAGGAAGGATTTAGAGGGTAAAACATCATCCTTTGGCTGCTTTCTGGATTACTTGGTTCCAGATAAGAATGCATGCCAAAGAAAGAGTAGCTGCCCAGAGAGCTGGAGCTCTTCAAACAGAAAATACACTGGAATGGCAAGATGGCAAGACATTTCCAGCAGGAAGTCAGCCTTACAAATAACAGTTTTTCAGGTGTTCCCTAGCCACCAGCACCAAAATTCCCCAGAAGCAGTCATGTTACGGCACCAACAGTGGCAGAATAAGAATTTTAGACAAGCAGGAAAAAAAAAAAAAAAAAAGAGAGAAAGTTAAAGTGATAAAAGCCTGAGAGGAATGTAAAAACTGCCTTGAGGGAGACTGGTTTCCCCTCTGGGTTTCCCACTTCCTCCTAACAAGTATTGGAGAAGCAAGAAGTCCGATATTAGGAAACAATTTTGTCCTTTTCTTTTTCTTCAGATCTTCAGATGCACACAGAAAGCACGTTCCAAATAACAAACAAAATCAGAGATCTTTAAAAAAAATACAACCACCACCATCAAGGCATGAAGCAGATTTGGAGGTGTGTAACACCAGTGGAAATCACTGAACAGGACAATCTAAACCTATTCTGAGTAATGGACCAAGATAAGGTCCAAACAAGGCTGTTTTCAAAGCAGGAATTTTTCCTTTGTCATTAAAAAATCAACCAAACAAAGAGCCCAACAAAACATCAGTTACAGGATTTGACCTCAGAGTTCAGCACAGAATCATTCAGCTCAAGATATCAACCCTCAGTGCAGAAAAACAAAACCCCAAGTAATTCTCATGTTGCCTGGTGTTACTCCAACACCCCAGATCTCCTCTCTCCAGAGCATACACACACATGCACGCTCACACTCTCACAACCCCACCAATAATCCCTCTCCTAAGGATGCTTCAGGCACCACCCTGGCAGCCTTGGCTCCTGTCAGTGTGGGCTAAACAAAGATCTGGGTCTTGTTCAAAGGCCCTGGAGGGACTCCAGCTGGGCTTGCTTCAGGGAGCACGTCTGCAAATCCACCTTGCCCATCAGAGAAATGGGACAGTTTTTGTTCAGGGGAACACACATGGCTGGTTTGCTCACACAGGTTGGAGTGTTTGCATGCCCAGCTCTGCAGGTGCTTTATGGTGGGACACAGGTAAAAGCCCATGCCTGCATCCACCAGTAGCAATACCTCAGCAATAAGGACACTGATACTTCTCCCTCACTGTCTAAAAATCTCAATTCTAGAATGCACATTATGTGCCAGTTAAGCTCAGGCAAGACTGAATTGCAGCCTTTTGTGGCCCAGCTCTAGCTCAGTACCAGTTAAGTGGGGCTGATGATATTCCACTGGACAGTCACTCAAAATTGGGATAGTCACCCAAATTCTCACACATTCAGGCTCTATTCAGGGACAAGTGGGGAAGCTGCAGTCCACTGCAAAAACAAAATGGGGAAAGATTGCTTATTACTTGCATCTACATTCTTAATTTACAGGGCATTGCATTGTAGAACATCCTGAAGTCTGATGATGGACTGTTGCACAGGCCAGAGCAAAAAAAAAAGGTATTTCAGGGCTTCCTCCTTTCTTGGCCAGGACCAGTACACAAAAGAAAGATGCTCCTTCACCTTTTCCCACCCTGGGCTCAGCTCTAATAATGCATTATTCCTCTTCTTCTGCCCCTTTCTCCTCCCCTACATCTTCTACTGGTGTTCTTCTCCTTCGTGCTGCAGTAGAGGCAGTGGATGTTGATGAGGTGAGAGTTGGGGCAATTCTAGCGAAGCAGCTTTTCAGATAATTTCTCACAACCTTAATATTCAAACCGTCCCTTTTAACACACAACACAGATACACTTGTCCATATATCAGCATGCATTTTACTAGACACTGGAAAAATCTGAGAGGTAGGAATATTTGACAGGAGTCCTGATTTCACTCTTTCTCATCCCTTCTCTCAAGAAAAGTTACTTGCAATCGTTTTCTTTGCTCTAAGTGTGCACATGTCCAATGGGCAGCCAAGACTGCAGCAGCAAAACAAAAGGTAAATTTCAGTAAAAGCATTATTACAAAATCTAGTCAAGCATTGTAAATAGAACTGCCATATTATTATTGAGAAAAGGTGTAGTGCCCATGCAAACTACATATTTGATTAGGATCTGAACTCTTTGCTGAACCATGAATCTGAAATAATTTAGGTGATACATATAAATTTAATTTCTTTGTTCAACATTCCACATCTGAAACGATGCACTGCAAATGTGCAGCTCTCACTGAAGTCTGCAAAATGAGTCTTCTTATAACTCGCCTATTCTGTGTGGAAATAATCTGAAATAATCTTAAAGGAAAAGGAATAAACCTATTTTAAAAACAGCTGAGTCCTTTAGATCGCATACCATAACCAATTTATGGAGATAAATGGAATTCAATATTAAAGGAATACTGGGTTTTTCCCCTCCTGTGGAAAATTTAAATGCAGAAAGAAAAAGAAAGAAAAAAGAAAGAAAAGGAAAAAAAAAAAAAAGAAAGAGAAAAAGAAAGAAAGAAAGAAGTGGTAAGATACAAGTTACACTTGGCTATTTTTTCTATATCAGTGCCTGCTAGAGGCACTGCACCTTGTTTTTCCTGGCCCAAGCTAAAGGCAAGCTGATTGTGGAAATGACTCATTCTGTCTCTATAATGGAGATACACCAGCTATTGGACATCTTTATTTCTCATTCATTAAATGAATCCAGTGTCTACTGCTGTGATAGCCATCAACAGACACAGACGAGGAAATAAAAAAAAAAGGGGGAAAGAGCAAGAAGGGGAATACAAATGAATATTATAGACTACTGTATGGGCCCTATTACTAAAAATGAATACAAAATACTCTAAAAAAAATACATTAAGCTGGTATTGGCTTACAGTGAGGTCAATATTGTGATTCATTTAACTGAGGGGACAATAAATCTTGATATTGACTGAAAACATAAGTCAATATGCGTACTGTTGTGCGCATTCCATTATAAAAATGAGGGGGGTAAGCGTAATGGAGAACACTTTTAGAAGAAAATTAGTTTTGCCAAAAGATTTTTGTCGGGTTTTTAAATTCACTGCTGCAGACCACCACAGCTGAATCCTTGGCCCTCACCTGTGGGGCTGTAGGTTGGGCTCGGGTCCATCTCATCCCAGACACTCTGGAAAGCTCCAGCACAAATGAGAGCCTCAGAGGCCCAGAAAAGGTGACAGGCTGTAGAAGACAGTGACCTTTAAATGGCTGATCTGGTAACATTTAAGGCCATTTGTGCCATCTCCAGGGATAACTTCAATGAGAAGAAGTCAAATATAACCAACCAAATCTTTTGTATTAACATGGAAGAAAGGAGTCAGAGGATCTGTCTAGATTCCTTCAGCTTTAAGTTGTGTTGAGCTGTAAGATTCCCCCTCACTACCTCGAATGATCTGAAAAAATAAGTATTTAAAAATAAAACAACCAAACGAACAAAAAAAAACATGTAAAAACTCACATACATGCAAAAAGAAAACCCTCACATTTTTAAAAACATCTGTTAAAAGCAGAGGCTATATGCCTAATATCCAAGCTCTCAGGGCAGCTCAGCTCCCACTCTGAACTCTACCAATGCAGCCTGGCACTGACACAAGATGAGGCAGAAAAACCAAAAAGGCCTCACAGTCCTCATAGCTCTGGAAGGTTGTAATAAAAAGCCCCATTTTTGCAGAAACATTTTGATGTCAGCAGACTAACTGGCCCAACACATTGTTCTGCTGGAAAACTCCCACCTACACCTAAACTGTAGACACTGGGCTTACCTGCCTGTGCTGTCTAAGCACAGTTATCATTTTCCCTTGCTGCAAGGTCTTCCAAAATATCTCTTAAAGACCAGCTGGGCCAAGTGCCACAGGGAACCCACATGCCACTCCAGCTGATTCCATTGGCACCTGACCTCCTGCATTCATGTATAGGACAACCTGCTCTACCAACACTGAGCCTGTACAGTGGACACTTCCTTAAAAGTCAAAGAAAAAATACTGCATTGCTTTAAAAAGCCCTGCTCTTGTAAAAGCATCCTGTTTATCTGAAAAAAAGTTGTGCTACTGTCAATGAAATGCTTGGACTGCAAAATTAAGTTTTCCACGAGCTACAGGAACAGCATGTGACATCCCAAGCAATCCTCTGGCCTCAAGTTACTGACCTCTGGAGCCAATCAAGGTGAAGAGCAAAACTTATTGACTCAGCATGTGACCAGCTTCAGCAAGTCAGCAACTGAGGAGGATTCCCTTTCTGAACTTATATCCAAAGGTGCTGAACCCTCACCATCACTGCCCAATTCCCCTGGAAAAGAGATGGGCAGCATATGCAGATAAGAGCAGAAAAAGATCCCACCCAGCTGTAATATTGCAAAAGGAAAATCACAGGACCAGTACAGAAGCATGCACGAATCCAGGTCTTATGCAAGCCAGGATGAAACTCACCCCTACATGGGTCCATGTACACATATACACACAACACATACCTGTAAGTGACAGTACTTCAGCACACAACCACAGGGAGAAGGGAATGTGAGCAGGGATACCTGTAGCCAGTGTTTTCTGCATAAAAGTAGCGTGGCAACATGCTACAAAATAACATAAAAGAGCAGAAGACCACTTCTCACAGGACAAGCTTGATGTCATGGAGCTGGAATGTCACCCACACTTGCTCACAAGCCAGCACTGCCCTCTTCAACCTGCTTTCATCCCCACTGGCTCCGGGACAGGCAGCAGCAATCAATACCCACATGCTGAGCTGTAGCGACGGAGAGCACTCCTGGGTTAATGCATCTCGGAGAGAAGCCAGGAAGCTCCATGCCACTGGCATGCACAAAATTCAGAGGTTACAGGAACAAGGACCCTGCATAAGTAAGTGAAAAATGCCTGCAGTTGTTTAAGAAAGTGTGTATCCAGGCAGGCCGAGAGACAGAGCACTGAGGCCAGGTACCACAAGCCATCTAATGTCATTGTTTCACTTAAGCATCTAGGAAAGAGTGGCAGACACTAAAATTACTGCTCATTACTCCCACCACTCCTATCTGGGTATGGGTTTAGTAATGCCTGCCTCTCTCCTAGTCCAATATATTGTCCTGGTTCCAGACAGGACAGGGTTAATCTTTGCAGTAACCAGGAGAGGGTAGGCCAGGAATGGCCAGGACTCTGAGGTTATTCCATACCACCTCATGTCATTGCTGGGGCTGGGGGAAAGGGAGCCTCTTCCAGGGAGAAGGGGTCTCTTCCAGTTAGCACAGCATGGAGAGGGAACTGTTGGGTGTTGGCTGCTGTCAGAGGGTTTCCTTGGGAATTGTTCACCTCTTTCTTGTACCTGCTGTCATTACTATTGTTGTTGTTTCCAGTAAATTGTTCTTATCTCAATATGTGAGCTTTACCTTTTGTGCCTCCAATTCTCCTTTCCATCCCACTGCAGAGGGAAGTAAAGTGGGAGGGAGCAAGAGGCTCAGGCTTTGGAGATTCTCAGTAAGACCACTAAACTGGGGAGTACCACTCCTAGATCATGACCTGTATGCTTAAAGGAAAGCAAAAGAGTGCGTGGGCAATGACCTCGTAAGATTTCTTGCCTTATGTGACATCCTTCTTATTATGCAGCGCTGATTCGTCCATCACTATGGTGCTCCCAACAAAGACAGCTCACAAGGATCAAGCCAGCAGGAGAAGCAGAGGGAAGGACATCTCACTAATTTTAATGGACATGTCAGCACTCTGTTGTCCTGCCAACCTTGTTGAATAAGCTTTCTCTCAGCAGAGAGCACATCCTTGCTGGGAAGGACTAGTCAGAGGCTTGAGCAAGGCCCATTTCAAACCTCAAGTCTGGCCATAAGCACTGTTGGATTCCAACAAATTTAGATGCAGGTCTTGGTTATGTTACTGCGTGTCAGCAGGTTACAGGCATGCTAGTGCAACCAAAGCTTTGTCTGAAAATCCCCTGAGAGGAAAATCAGCATGTGCCCATGTTTGCGTCTGTGCGGATATTACCTGGCTTGGCTGCTTGCAAACAAACTCTGTGCCCTTTCATGCTGAGACTCAAGAGCCTGGTGTCTGGCATAGAGAAAACTTCCAGCTGAGAAGAGCTTCAGCTTCCCTGGTGTCCTCTGGCAGTGGGGCACTGGATCAGGTGGAACTGGGATGCAGCTCCATTGTGACAGCGTGCCCACACATCCACATAGGGGCAGGAGCTCTGCTCACTGCAGATGGACCTAGCAGCTGACAATTGGGAAGGAGGCTGGGATCCTAGCTCAGCTACAGCCCAGCCAAAGGACAACAGTGGGATAGGGAGGATGAAGAGAGCCACTTCCAGCATCAAGGAGACATTTCACAAACTTTGTGCAAACTTTGCTGGTTCGAGCCAGTGGTAGGTCAGAGAAAGTTGGCCACTCTCGTTCACTTAAGAAAAACAATAAACAAGAACATGGCCCCAAAGACCCCTAAAATTGAACAAAGGCATAACATGCCACTGCTCTACAAATTAGAAATAGTAGAATTTGTTCCCATGGAAATCTTCATGAACCTTTACTCTTTTCCTAAATAAGAAGAAATCTCTTTTCTATTTTTAAAAGGTACTAATTCTTTTGGACCCAAAGCCACAGAGAGACTGCTCAGTGTGTTCAGATTTTCTCTCCTGCCGCTGTGAGTGCCAAGGCAGAGCCCCAGCCCCTGCAGCCTGGCTCTCAGCTGGCTTGGAAGTCACTCCCAGTCGGTGCCAAGGTAGGTTAGTTATGAGAACACTCTTCCTGCTGCCCAGGAGTAAATCCACTTGTGCACTCACCACTGCTTCCATGCAGCAGGGTGACACAGCAAGCCCAGACAGCATTGGGAAGCCAAAGGTGATCTCAGAGCCTGCAGGCAGAGCCCCAGCTGTTAACAGATTATTGTGGGGACACACACACACACACCTTCCTTCATATCCATGTCCAGGCTGGGACTTTATTTCCTCTTCTCAGGTTTGGCCTCCCAGCTCATACATCCATCTCACACCACACTGCTCCCTCCTCTCCTGGAGCTCTCCACAAGTCCAGAAACCAGGCACCCTGGCATAAAGCAGAGTGCCAGGTTCAGCCCCTGGACTGGGGGAGGTTTGGGACTGTTACATGTACTTCACAGCTCAGACCCAGCTCACCATAAAACACTTTTGTTTTTCTCTCTCTCTTTTTTCCTTTCCCCTTTTTCTGAAAGATTCCTCCAGAGATAGACAAGGAGGAAGCATTTTTGCCTCCAAGAAAGAATGAAAATTACAACCCTATCTACATAGCAAAGGATACTTTACCCCTGGGTGCAGAACAAGAAGGCTGAAAGAAATGTAAGCTAACACAAAAATTATGAGCAACTTTGGATGTGGGTAGGTCTCTGGTGAGAGACCAGCATGCAATCCTTTCTTATTTCTTCCTCCTTTCTGTTTCTAAGATACAAATAGATATTCAGATCATATAGTGGGCAAGATAGATAAATAAATAAAGTTTTCAAGATTGCAGAACACATACAGCTCTGTGGTTGGGACTCTAATCACACAGGCAAAGATGAAGAATAAGTCCTGCAGAACTAGTAAGAACAGGAAGATGAAATACATTCAGTGCTGTGATAATTAATTAAACTACTTCAGTTAGGGACACAGGTTGGTGCCATTTCTTGTGCAATGTATTTATGGGCATATCAGTCTAACAATGATGGAAAGTGAAACCCTATCTGAAATACTGCTCTTCAACAGCCTGATAAGCACACTAGAACAGCTCTCATACACATAAGCCAGCTCTTCTCCAGCCCTCAGTTATTCTCTGCCAGCTGTTTAGTCTTCCATAAAGAATACCTACATTTTTCCTGCATTCAAACATTTTATCAAACTGCCATATAAAAGTCAATGGATATTAAAACACAGTAGTACAGTATATTCTTGCTACAGCCCCGAATTCAATTATAATCCTTCAAGACCCCAGGGAAAAGTTACAAGTGGAAACACTGTGTGCTAAAAAAAATGAGAAACGATGGCATTCAGCATTTGTAAGTTTATTTCTACTGCCTTTCCTCAGGAAAGCAGGTACAAATAATTTGCAGTCATGATATTGCTTTTGTTTGGAATCCCTCCTTTGCTTTGCTGCTAACCACAGGTAATCTTTAGTTTAAGTTGTCTTGCTTATGAGGATATCAAAATGTTGATACCCCCTACCTAGATGCTTCCAAAGCATTAGGCTTGTGAGTAAACAAGGGAGTAGATTCAAAACCCATGTTTGTCCCCCATACTAGTCACCAACAACTGCATTAGAAAAACAAATAAACAAAAAAAGGCTTTTTTACTTTTTTTTACTTCCCTCCCTTTTTTTTTTTTTTTGCATAGATACCTTTAAAGACTTTTACTTCGAGTGAATATGGGACTCGTCACTTGATGATTAATTTGCATGTTGATAGGCAGTCAGTGTAGCAGCTTTCAGATTAGGGACATTCCGCTGCACACTAAAAGGCACAAAGAACAAAAAGTGAATTTCAATCTTGCCCTTCTTTTCCAGTCAGTGCATTCCCAGCCCATGTCTATTGATGAGCAGTTGGAACAATACCAAAATGCAGTGTAAGATCAATCCTGCTGTTTACTTCGCTGAGCTGAAGGAACAAAGGACAGAAGAAAGGACTTAAACCCAGCTATAGTAAAAGAGTGGGGATGAAGGATGAAAAATGTGCCTGATGGGCAGTAGCACAGAGTAAACTCATTTAGAAAATAGGCAGCTCCAGCTGAGATAAAACCAATGATGATTTGTATTTTGTACTGTATCTTCAGGGGATAAAAGCACTTCTATCAGATACCATTGGAGGCAAACTTGAAACACTGCAGTAAAATGCTATGTTCCCTACCAGGGAGAGAATAAAAATTCCCATAATTGCAAAGGAGTGTTAAATATCTGATTGTGCATGCCTTTTTCCTCCCATGGTGAGATAACTCAACCCGGTCCTCTTTTTAACTTCACAGGACCTGTCTAATAGAATATTCAGCTGGATCCTTTTGTATTAAATGCAGCATGACACCATGTTTTACTTTGATAAATACTGATAATTGTAATTTGGGGGATTATTAGCCTTTAAGACCTTTTTTTTCTTTTTTTAAAAAATAAAGGAAGCTATTTCAAATGAGAAGGCACTCAAGTGCCTGAACAGACAGGAAGATGTGAAGAGAGGAAAAAGTTCTTCAAATGCAAATGCCTTAACAAACTGTAACTAATGAGAAGGAGAAAATAAAACACTCCCTTCTATTGCTAAACATAAATTATTCTAAATCAAAAATCTATTTACTTTTACTGAAAAGCAAGAATATCTGACACAATGAACTACCACCATCTCAGGCAAGGACAGCACAACACAGAATAATCGAGATGGTAAAAATGAATAGCAGGAGAATTGATGGTATCCTTGTTGATACTGAAATACAGGGGAATTTTGTTGTTTACTGATCACCATTTACAGGGTTTGTTCACCTATTTAACTCAAAAAAGTTCTTCCCGGAGGCTATTACTTGCTGATGGGGATGTGTTGGCTCCTCACACTGATCAGTGTACATTCTTCCAGTAAGGATAAAATTTGAAGTAATTTATTTGATTTTCTATGATGCTTCAGAAGAATCTTTGACTATCACCAAGCAGCAGATAAACAATGTTCCCATTTACAGGAGTAAGCACTAAGAGGCAATTATAAATTGACCTGCCTAGACACCAGCATACCAGAGTGTGAACATTGTCTTTGCACACAAGGAGCTGGTGTTGATACATATATACACACATATATATGTGCTTTGTGCAGTAGGGAAGGTTATTGTTTAAGGGAATAAGAGGCAGCAATAGCAGAAAGTAAGTAGAAAAATCTGAGAGACTTGCATAAACCTCATATTTGAGAAAAGCCTCCATGGTACATGCAAATGCAGCTGAGCCAGCACGGCAGGAAGGATAAAAGGGCTAAAGTTAGGTACAAACATCTCTACTGCTGACTCAACAGCTGAGATTTTTCTGTGGGTTGATGAAGATCCAAAACATTTTCTCCATTTCACCTCACTTTCCAACCCCACTGTTTACTCTGAAGTGACCTGACGTGTCTCTTTTGTCCCAAGATACAATAGCTAAGAAACTTGGGCCCTGATTCTGCAACTCTCTTCTTTCACTGTTATTCAGCAGCAGACGTCAAACCACTGCTGATTAAAAGCCAGAAGATTAGAATTAGAAAGGAGGTACACTCTGTCTTGTGTTAACATTGCTGCTACCAGCTCATATCTGTGCTAGAAATTTAAACCCTCTTTCTTACTAAAATACTACACCTGCAAGTGCTCTCCTGCAGTCTAACAGCCTGCCAGAAATTAGCCCAGCTGGGCAATAACACATCCACCTTGCCCTGATGAGAGAGAATAGCACTGTGTATGGACCAGTTCCCAGAAGAAGGAAGGTGTTTGGGTCTATTTACGGCAACTTTCTCTGAATTTAGAAGTATTTCTGTTCAGTTCTGAGTGCACTCTCTCTCCTTACATAACAAACAGCAGAGTCAGATAAACTGCTGTTAATTTTAACTCTCTCTTCAGAACATTCATACAAGCACAACCACCCAAGTTTAGAAAGAATCCTCTATATTTATCCATAAGCATAAATATTTGGTACACTGATGGATCTTAAATTTTTAACTATGTTCTTCCAAGCTTGAGAGTTCATGTTTCTTCAGAGGCAACACGAGCCAGTTTATAACCCTCTAGAAACTCACAGGCTCTGATAAAGGTTCACAGCTGAAATAACCCTTAATACAGTGGTGAAAATACAACATCATCAGTATAAAATAAGGCAGCATTATTCTAAGCAATCCTGTGTCCATAAATAGTACAAGATTAAAGTACCTATAAATTGCAGAGTCTTATTTACTTCTAGATACAATTACGTTTACAACAGATAAATGTCCAAAGTCTTTGAAATCTTAAGTCCCTGGTGTGAATTTCTGGATACAAAACTATACTGCATGTATGCATAATGCACATTCCTGTCAAGAATGTAATTCATAGGGAGTCTAGTAAGAAAAAACCTACCTCCTTCTTCTAGCTTTTTTCCCCACTGTCATTTGCCCTCTGATGGAATCCCTGACACTTGTCTTGAGTTTCTACAGTGCTGCAATTAAAAAAAAAAGAAACAACCCAGTCACATATTATTTTCCCTTCTAATTCAATAGTATCAGCAGGTGATGCTCAGGTCTGTAAAGCTGTATATGGCCACATCCCCCCACCCCGTTTCAAGGTGAGAGGAAGATGTGTTCACCTTTAAGGAATGGCCTGCTTGCACCCCCAGCAGGGCAAGCACTGCAGCTCTCAGAAGACCCACAGCTCAGAGCCAACAATGCAAACACAAAGCTAAATTCTTGGTAGCTGCCAGGCATTCCTTGACACATCAGCTGGATTCCTCAGGTCAAGGAAGTTGAGTCTTTCTGCTTTTGAAAGAAATCATCCTTTTGCAATAGAAGGGCAGGAAAAGAACATTTGAATGCTTTACGCTTGCTACTAAATGAGAGAAGAGCCTTAAAAGGATTGAGAGCTGCAAGAGAAAAGCACATCATGTGAAACACGGGCACCCAGGCCACCATCCAGCACTGGCAGGGAACATGTTCAGCACACCAAGGACAAGCCCTCTGCCCCCCACCCAAAGTTCATGCCTAAACAGGCACAATTAATATTTGACCTATAATGCAAAACAGGATTATGACAAATGGAATACAGCAAGATTCAGCCTCCTCAAAGAGTTTCAAAAGCTCAATGTTATTTAATTCCTTAATTACTAATTACTTATATCCTACTTACTTGAATCCCACAAGCAAGACTTTTTTATGTAGCTGACACATTTTTAGAGATTATCCAAAATTTCACAGACCTTGCCAATTCACAGACATCAAGTTAGTTCTCTGAACAATTTCCTTGAGTGAAAACAAAACAAAACCAAAAACAAACCCAACCAGATCTTGAAATTGCACTAATGTTTTTAGAATTTCCTCCTCTTCCTCAGCTCACCTCTTTTTTCAGTTCAGTGCAAACATAATATAAAGACAGAATGTAGACTGACTTATCTTTTTGAGGCTGGGTGTGTTGGCATCCTTATTTTAAAGAGAGGAAAAGTTCCCAAAGCTTTAGAGACCGTACAATACTAGAGATGGACTGGTGGTAAGAAATCAGGCACAAAATCCAGGCTAGGTGGCTTATCTTGACAGCTGAACCATCAGCTCAGTTTATCCCTGCATTTAAGTACTGTGAGGGGCATTTACTGGAGGAAACACTCAACACTCCAACAGCCTCTGCAAAGATCTTGGTGATGCCAACAACAGTGTTGGAAACAACCAGTTCTTGGCAGCTCTCTAAGCAGCTGGGGGGCACAAAGCTAATGCCCAGTTATCAGGAGAGATGCTCCATGAAATCTTACTTTTCATGCCCTGTCCTAGCATAGATTTTCTGAACCTTCCTTTACATTTCAACTGGCTTGGACCAAAGCCTATTAATTCCTAAAGATTTCCACTAACATTATTCTATCGCTGCCTCCCTCCAAAGAGCTCAAGTCTTAGAGCAGACACAGCTGGCCTATCCAGAGCATCCTGTCCTGAAGCATTTTGCTGTCAAAGCAGTGGGCAACATCATCTTCATCTTAGTGATCTTTGTTCTTCAAGCCAGAGTAGTAGACAGACATATCCTAAGCAGGCAATAAATTTTTTTAAAAGGCAGGCCATGAAAAAAAATATCTAGTGCCAAGACAGAGAAATTAAGAAGGGGGAGGACTAAGAGTCTGTCTAAGACGTTTCTGTAACTTGCATCTAAAGAAAAAAAACAAAAAAAAAGACTTTCACAACTTAAATTTCGACAAGAAACCACCTAAACAGGCTCTTGTGAGGTCATTACAGCGGTTTCCAAAAGAGGTTCTGGAGCACACAGATGACAGGCAGAACATGAGCTAAGAAACTGAGAATGGGAACAGCAAGCAACAACAGGTCAGAGCGCAAGGCTCAAACCTCTGCCTTTAAGGGGGTAACATGGAAATAAATAAATAAATGAATGAATGAAAGAAACCTGAAAGTCGGTGCTGACTTTTATCAGGGCCCAGGGTCAATGCTGTGAGTGACTGCTCTGAAAGGCTGCACTCCATCAGCCCTCGAACTGCTGACATCTGTGGCAAAATCAGCTGACAGCAGACCTCAGGCTGATGCACTGCACAACATGGCTCTGACCTGCAGGGACCAGCATTTCCAGAGCTGTTCATAGGACCAGCTGCCTCCCCCAAGACAAAACCAGTTTAGGCTCCAAGTATAGCCCATGAATCCCCTCTGTGCTCCACACCACAGCAAATCACTTGGATGAGCAACAGTGGGTTTCAGAACTAAAAACCAACACAGCACATCCCCAACAGCTGCCATTAGAAGGCTGGCTGCAGACTCCAGCTTCCATTACATTTGGATGACATCCAGAGTGTCCTGTAGCTACAAAGGCTGGAAACTTTTCCCAAACACACATTTCAATACCACCACCAAATGTTACTCTGATTCCTATTTCTTGATATCCCTTCCTTTGCTTTCTCAGCTTTCCCAAGCTTCTGTGTCATATGCTCCATCCCAGCCCAGACTTTCCCAGAATTATGGGGAGGAGAACTAGATCAAGGTGTAAAAAAGTAGCAATTTTCTAAAAGGCTAAATCATACAATGGATTAAAATCAGATGTTCAGGCTCTGCACAGCCAGTTCTCATGGAGTGTCTGCTGTGCAGGAATCAAAGGTTATCACTATCTGACTGATGTGATTAAATGAAACACGTCAATGGTGTGTCTGGCTCTGCATGTTCAAATGTCAAAATCTGTTTCCACCCTCCTGAAAAACCAAACCAAGAAACTTGTCTCCAATTACCACACCTTCAGCTTTTCCCAGCAGTGAGGTCAGGAGCTCCACAGATAAGAAGGAATTATCCCTCATGCTACAAGAGGTCTAATGAGTCTGATTCTGTATTTTCCAACTGAGCAAAAACTTGTAGCGGTCCAAAAAATAAGGTCTTCATCTAAGGATGTCAAGGGGGATCAGCTCAAGTCCCTAAGAGGGAACAGCATGGAGAAGTCTGCTCAGATGAACCATATACAGGCAGCAACACTAGGAAGACCAAAATAGTCTCTATAACATCCTGCATATCTCCAGATATTTACACATTTTCCCGTAGAAAAATGGTGAAAATGGCTGAAATACAGAGAAGAATTTAATTTTCTCAGAGAAAGCGTCTCTCTCCTCAGCCCTCACATTGCAGGCAGAAAAGGGGTTTGGTCTCAGACACATTTGCTCAGTTCGGAAATCTTCACAAAAAGTTTCACCATCATCAAAAAACAAAACCCCTGGAAAATTAAAAATGTGACGCTATGGTAAGAGCAAATTTACACCAAACTATCCCTCTACCCTGTAATGAGAGAAGCTAGGGTCAAGGGGAGATAATTAGCAAAAGGGGATTTGAAGGAAAAAAAAAAAGGAAGAAAAGAAAGAAGAATAAATCAAGGAGCAGGGAAGAATGAATGTCTGAGCTTTTCCCCTTTTGTACTTGGGGTCAGTAACTTAATTTTCTCTTACATTTGAGTTGTTTTTAATTTCCAGGAAGTCTTCTCAGATATCTTGAAACTTTGCCAAATTATCATTAAGCCAATATTTTATCGTCTCATAAAAATGCTACAGTATCTCCCCCACTCAATACATACTGCAGCAATAGATCTTAAATCAGGGAGGATGGGAATTTGTTTTTAAAATGACTTAACTATTTCAACCATCCCAGAGAGAAGGGAAAGCTTTAAGGGAAAATAAAATCCCTTTAGTGCTGTCCTCCCCAAATATAATAATTATTTTCCTGTGGCTCTGTTTAAAATATCAGCACCACATATCAACATTATGTTTGCTCTTCACCTTGCACAGCTGACCACAAATGAAGTATCACAAGAAAAATAGCTATTAAACTTCCATGTGTGAGGCACTTACAGACATGGGATCTACATAGAAGCTTCACAAATCCATCATTAGTCATGGTCTCCAGAAGCCCTGTAGGGAGGAAGCAAGAAAACCAAAAGCACACTGAAGTACAAACACTCCTTTGTGGATCATAATAACTTGAGAGAGAAAAGGGATGCTCAGACAGTTAACAAGTATGAGTCCAGCCCAAAATGGATGTTTGACAGCCCTTCCCTTTATTAAAACAGCACATTTTCAGAGCAGAGATTTTTTGCTCCTGTTGTCACTCCTTCAAACAAACAAACAACCAAACAAACAAGAAAACCAGTCAATAAGCCCAAATTTGGCCCAGCAGAATAGCCGCACAATTCAGTAAATATGGCAATTTGGTGAGGTTCCTTGTCATGGAAAAACCTAGTGAAGAGTAAAATTCCAGGTAAATGATGTATAGGAAATGCAGGGAACTTATCTAGCCCATCATTAACCTCATTCTGAGACAGCCCCAGAGGCAGTTCTTCAGCCACCAGCACAGCCAGCTGTCAACTGTGTCAAACCAGTAACAGGTTCGTTAGCTGGGGAGCAGTCTGAAGAGCCAGCCATAGATACAAATGCCTAAAAAATATTCTCAAATGTGGTAATTATGTCCTGCAGCTGCCAAGAATGTCCTCGGAGAGTTCACAGATATTGGTTGTACCAGTGAATCAGAGCAGATAACCACCGTAGCCTCAGCGGGAGAATTAACAACCAGCAAGGCTCCCTGAAACTTGGAGGGAGAGATTTTGAACCATCAGCAACAATTGGCATGGTAATTGTCATGCTGATTTAAAAACAGCCTGCTTTTATTTTTTAAAAGCATGCCAACCTAGCATCTTCCTTGCTTAATACAAAATTATTTTTAAACACGGTGTAGGACATGACATGATAACAGGCATGAGCTTCAGAGAGGGATCCACAGAGATCCTGGAAAATGAGGTTCCCTTTGCAGTCCCAGAAGTTGGGCCACTAAGTGTGGATGCAGGCCACAGACAAACCAATGCCAGCTTTTGAAAACACTCATTTTGAATGGTGACTGAAGGAACAGCCTGTGTGTAGCTCCTGTAAGAGCTCCAAAGGGATTTACCAACCAGCCTGAAGTTAGCAGGTGTTTCATGTCCATCTTGCAGTAGAAAAAATGGCTTGTGAATTATATTTGGCAGCTAGTACACGAGAGAGCAAACTTTTGCTTATTTCAGTGATAAGCAGCTACCTAGCAGGACTGATAAGGTGTGGTAATAGTGACAGGAAAAGTAACTGTTACCTCTGAGCAATTTCCAAAGGCAGAGATCAGAATAACCAGGGCAGAAGGAGTCACACCACAGAGCAGCCCCAAGAAAACCAAATCCCAGATTCCAGAACCCACTTACAAAACGCAACTTTTTAAATGCTCTTGTGCAAAGCTGTTGACTTTATGTTTTCAGTGGGGAAAAAAAATTAATGGGTTGGTTTCGGGGTTTTTTTGAGTTTTTCTGTGGTATCAAAAGGCTAAATTTTGCTAATCTGAAGTTTCCTTCAAGTTTTGATTCAACTTTTCATTTTAGGAAATAATTCAAAAGAAAATAACTCAAGGTTTTTCCTGTAAATCTCCTTTCTCTTTCCATCTTTGTTTTCATTCACATGCAAAATTAAAATGACTCTTTCTAAGAATTTGATTTTTTTGTAAAGAGCTTTAAATTATAGTTTCACTTACCACAAACCAAGGAGAAAAATCATCCAGATTTTACCCGGAGTCCTCACATTCCTGAAGTCAGAAGAGTCAGTATAATCATATGCAAAGTTTGCCTATCATACCACAAACCAGCCTTCCTTAAAAAGGCTACGACAATAGAATAGAGGAACAGAATGCAGACACATTTCACATATAATCCAAAGTACATCCTAAAACATTAGGAAATAAAGGATTATGAAAACTAGAACTTTTAGGGAATGCTCAAGTGAAGATAAAGTCTGTTCTGAGCATTTCAGAGACAGAGCCTGGAACAGGATCAAGATTTGATGGTCCCTGCTGACATGCAGTTGCAACAATCCTCAAAACTTGCAGTTTTAAAAGACAGGACACAGGAAAATCAACTACAAGCAATTAAGACAATCTGGAAAAGAAAGAGCTCGTCATTCAACATCAGCTGGATCAGGTTTGCTTTCCAAGTTTTGTTGGTATTTTAGCTTTTAGCACTGGTTTATTCAGAAGACCTGGAATGAAGACTCAACAAAAACACTCACAAAGCCTTTTTTGATGGTCAATTGCCAACATTACAGCATTCTCAGAATGCAATAACCAACATTTATCCAACTTTAACTCTGAGAGGCAAAAAACTCAACAAAAAAACCCTGCACACACAGTAACAGAAGAAAATCAGATGTGTTCAGAAGGAAGTTTATGTTCCATAGAATATTCAAAACACATGGGACACTTGAAGTCTACATCAGAGAACAAAAAGTAGAAAAAACCTAGCAGTAATTTTAAACCAGATATCAGAGTTTGTCGGTGTGACCACCACAAATAAGTGAGGAGCAGCACCCACATACAGAAGTGACAGAATGTCCAGGACCAGTTCTGACCTTTGGAGGAGGCAGGTGGCCATCCATACCCTTTGAGGCACTTCCTCCTACAACAATTTCTTTTCCACATCTTAATATAGCAGAAATTAGGCATCAAACAAATCTAGGAAAGAAAAGAAGGATTGAGCGTGATGAACTCAGGTAGAAGAGACCCTCAATTTTTAGTCTGTTTCCTCAGATTTCTTTCCAAACCTCTCGTTTCTCTGTAGTCACTAACATCTTTTCCTTAAATTTCATCTAAGTTCTATCACCGTTACAACAGCCAAAATAGCTACAAACCTCTGGACATTTGCCAACACTGGAAAAGCCAGAAATGTTTAATTGAAATTAAATAACAAAAGGATGGTATTCCCAATGGTCAAAAACAGATTGTTCATTAGGCTGTGACTCTTGCACAATGGAAACACTTGATAACATTCATCTGTTTAAAAATTCTGAGCACTTTTGTTAGGTCAGAGAGATCAGCTATTACTCCTGTTCCGTTCTTAACAATATGCACATCTAAAATGTTCTTGTCAATAGACAAGATCTTCTTGTCAATATTATTTGAAAAGACAAGGCAACATTTTCACATCCACCTAGGTGACATTAGATTTTCAACACCTGTATTCAAAAGTGATTTAGAACTTTTTAGCTTATCCAAAGTAAAACTGTGAAATTTGTGTAATTTTTATTTTCTTCTGTCCAGCCTCCAACAAGTTGATAAACAGAACTAGGATAGACAAACAGAACTCCTGAATCTACTGTAACAAGAAAGATTATTTTATTTAAATACAGAAAATGTCTACCACTCTCATTGTGAAGAGGTCACTAAAGAAGAACATATATGGCTCTGGCTTTCCATTACAGACACTTAGAGCCATGAAGATGACAACATGCTGTTAAAAATCTTAATTCTAACTGTTCCATTTCTCATTATTTTAGCAGAAATGTCCTTCCACCGATAAGCCTCTTGCATGCCTTCTGCTCACAGAGGTGGGATATCAGCTGAACCATCTAACCTTTGAACACTTCACATTCTCCCTCAACAAATGTCAAAAAGCTATGGCTGTGTGCTATCCAGAGAAAAATAATCAGCACACACACCAAGTCAGGTGGCACAAAATGGACTGCTCAAGAGAAACAAATAACAAATTCCACACTTCAGTTCTCTAACCAGAATCAATGCCCTAGGCTGATTTGTTTCCTGGAAAGTGCTCATTTCATGTGATTTCTTACATGATAATGTAATGTTCTTTAAACAAACTTTGTCATTAGAAAAAATTAAATATTTTAAGTCATCAGCAGTGCTCTAATTACTTCAAAGCCCTAAGGTTCATGCAGTCTTATTGCAGGGAAACAAAACAGTTTACAAAACAAGGATTTTTCTGCATATGAAGTCCACATGAACCTCAAGCACAGGGAACAGTGCAAAAGCAACTTGTTTAGATCAAACCTTTTAGAACACAAAGCCTGGAGCATTGCTTCAGAGCATTGTGATTAAGCATTGTTGATGGTAAACAGATCAGCAGCATGACAAAAGAAACCACCAACCCTTGCACCTCTCTCAGGAACCCCTTTAGAAACGTTTATAGACTTATAATTTTCAAGACTCACTCCATTTCCTAGGTCATCATTTCTTCCCAGTCTCCCCAGTAACACTCAGGAAGCTCAGGCTGTCCAGGATTCCCTCAGGGGACACAGCAAGCACACAGCCTTTCTCCTGTTTATCAGGATGCCAGAGGTTCAAGTTTGGCACATGGTTGCACCACTTACATAAAGATAATCTATTCTACAAAACTTGCATCAATTTGCTTTTCACAAGCACCAGGCATCTCTCATTGACTCTCTAATACTTCACCAGACACTAATCCAAGGCACAAGTCTGGTTTCTGCAACAGTTCCTTCTCCTCCCTCCTCCCACATCCCCTTTGCTGGACTTCTTGATCATGGATAAGAGACAGACACTAGTGGCTTATCATAACCTTTTTTGAATTTATTCACCCCGTAAATCTGCCAGAAAAAAACCAGCCACAAAAAGCTTTCCTCCTCACCCATGCCTTAGCCATGATATAAAACTTCTCATATCATATATAAGTTGGTGATGACCTGCTTTGGGTCTGCAAGTAAACAGCCTGTTTGCAGGAGGTATCAATGCTTTTTAGCACCTGCTAGGTTTGGGGGTTTGTGCTAAAAGGGCACACACTGAATTCCTGCTGGCTGGACCTGCCAGGCTGACTTATCCCATTTGCAAATGGGGGAAAACTGTTCTTAAATAACAAACTTAATAAAATTGCTGACAAACACAAATACCTTCCTGAGTACAAAGCACTCAATAGTTTACTGTCATTCACCAGCAAAGCACTTTGCAGCTACCACTGCCATCACCCTCACCAGGGCCCATGCTGGATCCCAACACAGGTGCTCTCCTCAGACCAGATCTGCTGTCCTGCTTGGATGGAGAGGGACTGTGCCCAGGTTGACAAGTCCCCACCTGACCCCCAGTCTTCCCCAGTTCCCTGCCAGCAGGTAGCAGTCTATTCACACCATGTGCCCAGTAAAGCACAGGCTTGCAGAGGGAACAGTCACATGCCTGAACATGTGCTTTAGCATTCTACTCAATTTGCTTTCAAAAATAAAGTGCCAAGAGAGTGAGGACTCCTCCACCAAAGCCAGGGGGAAGCCAAAAAAACAAAAAGCTATTCTTTCACCAACAGCGTTGAATGTACAGCTAATACATTTTCCACATACAGGTGAAAGTGGTCACTGCAAAGCTGCAACACTGCTGGAAATACTTTCATTTACATGCTTGGCTCTCAGAGCCAAATATTTAAGATGATAAAATAACTGGCCAAACACCGGATTTGGCTGTGGCTGCAATAAACATTTTTTTTTTCGGTTGTACTTCCCTTTCCCAAATGCTGCTAGAAGTCATAATTTATGTCCCCAAACTGGATCCATCTCTCTCTGTTTTTTTCCCTGGGCTTCCTACATTATTCCAACTATTGATTGTGGGAATTCATTTTCCAAGAAAAGGTAAACTCCTATACATCAAACCAGATTTTGCATCTGGCACTCCCTATGAAAGCAACTGGCACTTATTCAAGTGTTCTGAACTGCAGTCTTTGAAGCTATTGAAATCTTTTACCAGGTGCAAGCACCAAATCCCAGTTTCTATCCCAAGCTCCGATGTAGAAATGGAGCTCTGTGTATTGAGCAGCCACTGCAGCTTCTGCAGAATGTTGTTTCCTACCAACTCTTCCCAAAGAGATGGAATTATTTCCTTAAACACTTGCTCTGATTGTGCAAACCAGCATTCACCTTGAGACTGAAGCAGATGACACCATGTAGGTGAAAGGAAACATGACAGAGGCCACTGCTCCTCAGCACTTCACAAAGACAGAAGCGGCCTCAGGGTACACAACAGAACGAGAAACTTTTTTTTCCCCCCTTACCACTGATGTTTATTGATTTGTCCAGTTCATAGGGAGCATCCCTTAATGTTCTGCTTTCATGTTTCTGCTTTGTTGCATGGGTACAGAAAAGAATATTGCAAATTGATCTTTCTTTCCTGCCTTTGTTGGGAACGCACTCCTATTACGTTAGCTCCCCTGGCCTGTCAGCTCCTGCTCACTTTGCCAGTATATAATCAGCATGGCTAAACACTGAGGGCTGAGCTGATTAATTTCCAGCCTTAGCCACTGAGCCCATTGATGCACTCCCTGTTTGATGATCTGCGCAAGAGAGGACCACTTTTGATTGCTTGACCCTTGCCCTTAAACCTCGAGCTGTCGGCTCTAGCACCTGTCTAAGTTAACAGAACACACATTGTGTTTATTTTCAGTTTAAAAGGAAACCCTAACAATGGATTAGCATTCTCAAAGCACAAAGAGCCCGATTTTCTGCTCAGCACTGAACTCTTGCAACTCCCACAGATGCCAGATGATTTCAGGGTACTTGGTACCACCACAGACATGCCTGGAATACAAGTTTAAACAAAATATATCTCACTCCATATCTGGATACAAATTTATAAGCCATATCCATTAAGTAAAATCAAGACGGAGAAAAAAACCCCACCAATTAATTCACATCTTCATGCCTAAATTATTCACCTGAACTGGTTCAGTAAGCACCAACAGTAAAATTTCCACACACTACATTTAAAATAAAGTGTAGAGCATTCATTTTTTCAATGGTGCCAGAGATGTTACTGCTGTTTATTTCAGGTTAATAAACAGAGATAGTTTATATTCCAGGAAGGAGCAGTGAGTGATTAGTGTTAAGGCTGTAAGAGTCACAACACCTTTCCTTACACAGAAAAAAAGTTTTACTTATAAAGGCCCAGCATTTATTTTAAGAATGTTATCTTGATGTCCTAGGGATCTTTGGAATGAAAGAAAGGAAAAGAGAGAAAAAGAATGGCAAAACACTTAAAGGACGTTTGGTTAGCTTGATTTTTTAAATGTAAATACAGGTGTATAATTCTGTATATAATTATTATAAGTGAATATCTGCAGATGTGAGCATTACGGATCTTGTAAAATATAGATATACAATTTAACTGTAAAGGCTTACCCTGGCAGCCACGTTTTCACAGCAACCTAGAATAATATGCCTGATGCAGCAGGGGTGCACCTGTGAAGCAAGAAGAAAAAAGAAATCTGTATTCATGAGTGCAAATTGGGTAAAATTGACAGACTAGCAGTAGTGAGGTTTTGCTTCCCTTAAATCCCATCTTTACTGCTCATCCTGAAAATGCTTCAGGTAAAGGCTCTCTGGGAGGAGAATTTCTTCTGCTATTCCAGAGGTCATCACAGTGACCAGGTCAGACCCTGCTGTCCTCATGCCAGCTGGATCAGACTGGGGGAACAACTCTTCTCTGTTGGAATGCCAAATTCACTTCCAGGTGCTGCTTTCAGTCTTATGTGTGACTTAATCCCTGTGTGGGTGTTTGTAGAGAGGGTAATGGGCTCCAAGGGCACAAGGCCATCCACAAGCCTAGTCTCTGGAAGTGGATAGAGAAGACTGCTGAGTCCTCACAGCAGCCTCGGGGAAATTACAGAAGATATTTCACCTTACCTATGGTAAGCAAAGGTTTCATGAAGACTTCATGGAGGATCACAGAGGTAAAAACTGTATTCCCAGCCTATAAGTAGCTGTTTATTCTTAATACTTATCATCTTTTATCCTAAATCTTTTCCTGACTTGTTATGAAAAGGTCATATGTCCTTGACTTTAAATGGACTAACCGTGCAGGGTGTTGTTGCCCTCCCTCATAAAAGGAAACTTCTACTTCTCCTTCACTTCTCTGCACGTGTTCCTGACTGAATTCTTCTTTCTTAAACATGGATGGCCAAAATTGTGAACAGTGTTTTTTTACTGTGTTTTCCCACTGCAAAAACTCCATGACATATCTGAGCCTTGTGTTACCCACAGTAATTTATAATGGCCAGAAATTTATGATCAGGTTAACACAACAGAGATAGGTCTGATTCCACCATTATGTCCAAATGCAGCATTTTCCTGCTTGTGGAAGAAATTATTTCTATTTCTCATACTTGTGACTTAAAATTTAATGCAACAATATTATTCCATTTCTCTCTCTCTTCAATGACAATAGGTTGTCCAATTCTTTATGATGAAATGTTCATATTCTATCATTGCATCATTTCCAAGTTACAAGAATAAGTATCAACAGTTTGGGCTCGATGATTTCTGAAGAAAACAATAAATATGAACAGATTTAAAATTCCTTTCCTGAGGATGACCTCTCACAGGCTCCCTCCAGTCAAGCAGCTCCCTTTCAACTCTGCATTTTCAGCCTTCTATTTGGTCAAGTTACTGTTGTTCTAATCCCCTTTCACTTCACTCGAGAAAATTCCCTTGCAGTCATAACATTGTGATGGATGTTACTCGGAAATTTGCCAGCTGCTTTCCTTTCTTTAAAATCAAAGTTACCAACCCAAGATATGAGGTTAGTCTTGTGCAAACATGGGCAATATTCACAGATGTAATATCATTGTCCAAAGAGAGGATAATCCAAAGTTTCATAAGCAATGCCCACAGCTGAAGAGCTGATTCTGAAGGAATCATCTATTCCCCACAACTGCAGGTCCCAGGAAGAATGGTCTTATATAAGACACAGAAACTTAAAATGGTATTGGGAATTAGAGTGGAACAGACAGATTGGGAAGCTCATTTTCATGCTGTCATACAGCTGAAGACTATGGATTTGACAGACCCTTGGAAGGCCAAAATTGACTTGATTTCTTGCAAATTTTCTCTTTGTTCCCTAACCTATTGCCACACTGCTGAAGTCTACACTGAATAGTGTTTCAACCCACACGTGTGCTTTCTTGTTTTTTCTCTTATTCTTCTTATTCCTTTGGACATGCCAAGGTAGCTGTTTTCTACCCATCACTCTCTGAAAGGTGGATATATCTTCTACTTCTTGAGTAGAAGATATATCCACTTCTTCTACTTTATAGTTCATCTTAATTCTTACATTTCTAGAAAGCCAAAATACAGACTTTAAGGGCACACTGAGACAAAAATCACACCACTGGCATCAAAATTACACATAAATCTTCCCACCCACAAAAATTCTAGGATTCTTAAAGTTAAGGTCTTAAAGTTCACCCTTCCTTTAACAGGGAAGAGAGTGAGACCCAAACATGAGCAGAGTTCAGAGGTGTCTGGTTCAGGATGCCTATTTATCGGAATTTTTTTATTTGAATAAGCAGTAGTTTTTCTTTCCCTATCCCCTTTCCACTACTACTGTACTGTAGATAAACTATATAACTTCAGAATTTCAATAGTTATGTCAAATTACCATACAATTGGCTTTAATCCTACTTACCACTGTTTCTAATTAAAACATAATAAATAGGAAATTATATCACTGTCAAAACTAAAACTACATTGTTTTTTAAAAATCACTAGATACTTACAACACATTAATTGTCTTAATGCAGCTTAATTACATCCTTACAAGGAGACAATTTGAAGAGTGACCTATTTTATTCTCTAGATTTACATAATACAGCAAGCAATCAACGGTGTCCTGGATACATGAAGCAAATATTTTAAAGATTAAAATGACTGATGAAACAGCTACTTTTCACAGGGTTTGTTTTAATACCTTGTTGGGTTTTAACCTGAAAACTAATCAGGGTGAATAATGCTCTATAACAGCAATGTTTCCAAGGAAAACTGAATTTAAAGTTCTGGAGGAAAAGTCAACAAGACTTAGTGGAACACAGTGAGAGACACAGCACTGTCCACAGTCCTGTTTGAGACTCTAAACCAAGGGTTTGGGAACATAAGGAGAATGGGGGGGGAAAACATTTTATCACATTCCCCCATAAGACTGTTCTGATGCAAAAACAGCTTTGACTTAAGGATATACTCCTTTCCACCAATCATGTTCCTTGGCAGTCCTCAAAACAAGTCTTTAACTGCTTCTCTGGATGGGGTCCTTATTCGCAAACAACAGAGCATCCCACTGCCAAAGCCATCAGGAGCTCAATGTTCATCTCCTTTGATCCCCGAATCCCAGTTCAGGAAAAAATCCCTTCCCCAGAGCACTTGCACATGTGCTCAATTCCTTTGGGTGGGATGGCACCTTACAGTGTGCTGGCCAAGGCTCACTGCCCAGTGAGGGTGGCCTCAGGTGCACCAACTGCCACGGTGAGTTTTGGTACCAGTGAATACTGGTAAAACTTCAGCCAGGCAAAACTGAGCTCTAAACTCACCTGCTCCCATTAGAGAAACGCTTCAGATAAACCAAACTCTCAAAGCAACCTTGCTTCCTGGAGGAGTGCAGCCCTCAAGTGTTTTCTCGGGGACATTTATATATTTGTATTGGAACAAGACAAATGTCTACATTGACATGAAACCAAAGTCATGGAGATTTGTAATGGCTTTTAATATAGCAAATGCAACATGCACCCAAAACTCTCACCCTGCAGAAATCAACAGGCAAGAGAAGGCTCTATGTCCATAACCATTATCCAAGTACATCCTGGGGAATTGCTGGTATTTTTGCAAGAAGATCGAGGGTCAGGCAAAGTTACATTCAGGTAGCACACCAGAAAAAGAACATGCGTTGCTCAAAAAGAATTTGCATCCCACATCAAAAGAAATTACTGAGGCAGGTTTACCACAGTGGAGTAACCTCATTCAGCCAAAATCTGAACTCCACAGTGCGCCTGGAAGCAGTAGTATAAAACATGAAGAAATTATTGAGTATTCTTTATGCACTAAAAAGGAGTCATATTTCTTCACAAGAAAATCCATTAAAAAAAAAGAACTGATGTTGTTACACAATCTTTGAACTGATCACTGGACCAAGGTCTGAATTCTATCTAGATGCAGAAAATGGCTTTCTAGACTGACAACTGATTAGTATACAAGGATGATTATATGCAAATCTCCAATTTCTATTGACTTAATTGTGATCTGATGTAACATGTATAATTAACACATGCATTTAAAATAAATGTATATTTAATTAACATGCATATTTATAAAATGAATATTTATATTTAGCATATAATTTTGGGTGAATTTAGGTGGCACAAAATTGAGGGGTTATCATTACTGATGAGAGCTAGTCATAGCAGAACAGCTTTCACACCTCAGGCTCTCCCTGGGGATTTTAGTCCCAATTTATCTCACCTCTGGCAGGCCAGCCTTGGGCCTTCCTCCACTAAACAAAGTCTGCAAGTCACACCAGACAGATGCAACTCTGGTAAACATCTTCATTAAGGCTGGGGGAGGGGATCCACTCAAATCATAGTTTGAACAGGAAACTTCAACAGTATGACAGGCTGAGTCCAAACAAATCTGAAGCCAAAGGTCAGGAAGCTGGGCATCAGATTGTCCAAAAATGGTTTGTATTTTGATTATGGATACAAGCTGCTGTGTGACCCCAGCAATTCAAGTAAGTTTATTCCCATGAAAACCTCTTCTGCAAAACAGAAAATGTAGAGCTTTTGAAAATGAATTTGAGACACTAATGGCATAGCAATGCAAGGACATGATGCCTTAAGCACATTGGAAAGATCAGTGCACCAAACTCCAGCCGTGAGTCAGAAACCCTGATCTGGAGAGTCCATCCAAGCAGCCTCGCTCCTCGCTACTCTCCTGAACAACTGGGTCATAAGATTTATCACCAGGGCACTCACTGCCATGAGCACGTGGCACCAAAAGCATAGGACACTACAAAATATTTATGTGGGACAAAATGTGAAAGATGACTTCTTTAGTAGAGAATGTTTAAACTAAACAAGCAAGACTTCTTACAATCAATACGAAGCTCTCATTCTCAGGTTCCCCAGGAAATACACAGCCTCAAAAAGCAAGAGAAAGTCCACTGCTTTCCACAAACAAAAAAAAAAACCCTAATGGAAAATGAACAACACTCCCAGGGCTCTGTGTCTATATTTCATATAATCTCTTTTCTCCTTGAGGAAGAAATACTGAATAAGTACTGCTGAGCAGTGCTCAGTTGTGCTGGTGATCAGCATCAAATGGAAACTTACATGAAACCCAAACCAGAAATTCAGTCATGGATTCAAGCAGTATTCTGAGGCAGGGCTCAGGTCAAGCAACTGTTTGTTTCCTATCAGCCAGAGTCAGTATTTGTATGGAGACAATTATTAAATACCTAGTTTCCTTGGGAAAAGCAGGGGGAGAGTAATAGTGCATCTCCAATGGAGTAGTCATCTGTTCCTCCTCAGGGAGAACAGAAGTACATTTTCTTCTTCACATCCCAGAGAAAGTAGAACTCATGACAGCTGTTGCAAGGTTCAAAAATACCCCAGTGTGCCCCCCTTCTACAATATGATGGAGCACAGCCTCTTTATAAAGGCCTAGAATAGGAACAATTCTACCATGCTATTTTTGCAGTATTTCAATCAAATGTCATCTAATCCTAGACAAATACTTCCTTCCTGATATATTTAAAAATCAGGTTTAATGGTTGCGTACAGTGGACACAATCACATTGGTTTCAGAAATGTACTGACAAAAGGGAACATTCTGATTAGAAAGACACTGTGCCTTCCTGCACCCTGCAATGGCAAGGGTTACAAATACCCAAAATGAGCCAAAATGGCCTTGTGCTGCAAACACCGGGTTTGGCAGTGACGTACTCAGGCGAAAATCAAAACTTAAAAAGGAAAAAAAGGATAATCAAACAACGCATTTCTTCATTAGCAGGATGTGATCTTTCTTCTATTGCACCAGATCTATCAAATCACAGATTTTATAGTTAATCATTTGGATTGCTCATCTCCAGGAAGCCAAGGAATCAATTTACAGTTGCCTTTGTCCATTTCTTCTTCTGCCTCGCTCCCACACTTTTCTTACGTGGTTTTATTGCCTGTCCCCTCAGACAAATCTCTTCCCTGCTGCCATGAGTCTCCCATTCTGTAGCTTCTGTTCCCCAGAATGCTTTTTATTTCTCTCCCTGAATGCTCAACTTTCCTTTCTATTCTTTTCATCTTTGCCTGTGTCTCCTAACTCAAAGCAATAAAGAAGAACAGATTTAACAACTGTCAGGATGCCTTTGACAGGGGAGCATGTACACAAAATGAGTCTGCATTGTGCTAAGGAAGGAAGAGCCACAAAAGAGCACTAATATTTCTGTTGGTATCAACAGGTGAATCAAAGCTTTGTAACATGGAAGGCAATATCATTCCATTGTTGCCATGGTTAGTAAATAAAGCTTGTAACCATAATGGAACTGAACTTGGATGCTTTAGGAATAAGCCTTTTTGCCAGCCTGGATGTAACTTCAAATCATGGTCAAGGGTATTTTCATTCTCAAATATTTCCTGAATGTTCATTGAAAACGTGCATTTCCAATGGGTGTGTTAATTTATAACATACATACTCAAATAGACCTAAGTAGTTTGTAAAATGGCCCTTCAGTTACAGTGACAAAGAACTTACCAAATTCTATGTAGAAAACAAATTAGTTCCAGGGCAAATTGTCTACTAATACATATGCATTGTTCACCATGAGAACAGCTACACATTGAAATATGGTTGCCCTGAGAGCTGGTGGAATCTCCCTTACTGGAAACATTCAAGACTCTGTTTGACAGGGTCCTAGAAAAGGTTTTCAGCAGGAGCTCAGACCAGGTGATCAACAGAATTCCCTTCCAATACCTTTTTCATACAGTTTTCTCCTTCTGCTTAAGAGTTGAGGTACACTTTCTGAGGCACCCACAGATTTGTGTTAATTTTCTGGAGGCAAATATCATAGGAGAGGCAGGGCTTAAACTGACAAAGAGAGAGAGACTCTGAACCCCTATTCATGCCTCCTGCACAGCCCAGCTGCCTGCTACATCCTAACACGCTGCACTCCTGTTTGACTCATGTTTTCATAACAAAATTATTTTTGAAGAACCATCTGGGAAAGAGAAAAACCCACAACAAACCCACATTGAACGTCTCTCCGACAAGAATATTTTCTGTCCCATATAACACTTGGAAAGAAGGTGTATTTACACAAAATCACTGTTTACTAGTTTATATGCATCCCAGAAGGATCTCAGAAAACACCTACAAAGGCTTCAAAGGATCATAGCAAGACACATCAGGTGGTGTACTGTGTTGAAGAGATGCTTCTGAGGGGCTGAAGATGCAAAGCTTTTCCTTTTGTGTATCAGACTCCTCCGAACATCTGCTGATCCAGCAGGTACTATTTTGGTATTTCAGGTTGGTTTTATGGGGGTTATAATAGCTGTTCCTCAAAAAAAAAAAAAAAAAAATCACTATTTGTTCATGTGAAATTACAGGTTACAAATTCCCATGATTAATTTTCTAATTATTGAAATCTTCCCTTTCTTTTCTCTCCTCCCTGCCTCCCTCCAAAACAAAAAAAAAGCAACCTTATATATGATACACTAAATAACTTGAGATCACCAGCACTAACTTCATTTCACTTCAGATTAGTTGGTACTTCTCCCCATAGTCAATATTGCATGGAAAAACTGTTAACTTTGCCAATGCTCCAGTGAAATTACTTCTGCTCTGTCAGAAGATCTGGCAGCATACACAGCCTCAGACACACAGTGTATCTGTGCTTGGATCATTTGTATATAAAATTACTGGATTTTACTGCAGTTTGTTACTTTCTGAGCACAGCAAATACTTTTTACGTGCAGGATGAGTAAATGAAACTACACAATGTGGTAATTAGTTCTTGCACTTGAAAAATAGAGTTATAAATAAAGGCAAGAAGAGAATTTATAAATAAAGGGAAGGGTAGGGGGAAAGAGCCATTTGGTTTCAGATATAGCAGAGTGTTCAGTGCTATCATTTGTGTCAATACCCTGTAAACCATTTTCCTCTCTCCCTTCTTCACTGGTATCACTGCTGGTGGTGAATACAGCAGGAACCTCGCCTTGTTTGTCACTTGAGAGAAGAAATGGACTGGACAAGTGATCCAACAACAATTACAACAGCTCATCTAATTAGACAAGACAGAAGATGGATGTTCTTGGATATTTATTTAGCGAGGAAATCACAAGATAGGGAGGAGAAAAGAGAAAATGCAGACCAACACCTTCTAAAGAAATTGCCCAAGAGCCTGGAGGTGAGTTTAGGAAGCTGAGTAACTGATGCTGTGTTCAGGAGAGTGTGGGCACAGCAAACTTCCAGCAAAGCCCTTGACTTGTTCCGAGTGCTCACATCCACAAGGCAAGCTTGTACTCTGAGAACAACACTGTACATTTGCTTGAGAATGAGCACAAGCATTTTTACACAACAAGAAGATTAAAGCCAGCATGACCTTACAGAGGAAAAAATTCCAAGACAATCTCATATGATAATCTGTATTGAACAAAATGTGGTTTTACGATTTCTAATGTAAAACATGTTTTTAAACACCACAAGCAGAATTCCACTGCAGCACCCTAAGCTCAGGTTGCTAGTCCATGGGAACAAGGCCCTGAGCAGCCTGCAGGGCAAGAGGTGACTGAGAAGAGCCTTTAAGCATGTCAGCTCTGCCTTGGGAATCTCACATGTTGGCACAAGACTTCTTAGCTGCAGACACACACTTGCATTAAGTGTCAGAAAAATCCAAATTCAGCCCAAATGGTATGAAGTGCAAAAACTCCTTCTATAATAAGTTGGCAGCAGAAAAATTCATTAATAATTAAATAGGTGGCACAGAACTACAGCCTTATCTTGCAACATTGATTACAGATTGTAATGCTGATTTGGACACTAATACCTAATGGGGAGTATTTTTTCATCCCGTTCTGTTTTACTTATTTATCCTTACTGCTACCATGCTATTTTCTGCTGGTGTCGTTGGTGTTACTTCCTGGATGGAAAAACTAAATCCATATTAAAATACCATCAGGGCTTTTTAGGCACTAGGGACATTTAGCCCAAATACAAATCTACTAGTATAGGTAAGAATTCTCTGCTTCTAGAAATATCTTGTTCAATCATGAAATCTAAGGCTAGATTAGACTGAAATTTGGGTTTAGGGAGACCAAACAAGCAGCAGCTACTATTGCTATCCTCAGTAAAACACAAGAGGAGAAATCCACTCCACATCTACAGTATGATCCCTCCTGTTTGAAGATGACATGCAGCTTTACCCATCTGGATGGCTTTTTAGGTATTGCTGATAGCATGCCACACAGAAAGCAACACCTTATTGCTTTTATCTGCATCCCAATCTTGTAGTCATGCCTAATTATAGGGAATATGGACAAGCAATAAGCAATGAACACGTGGTCACCAGGGAAAGCATTAACAGCAGCAAGATCATGTCAACAGTGACTCAGGAGGCCTGACAAGAGCCAATCAATGAGGGATTGTGCAACTGTAAGCCCCTTCTTCAGACAACCTTCTCCCCTGCTATCAGTCATTACCCAAACCAAAGATCAGCATTTTGGTGCTTGTTGGAGGCAGACTTCACACGCTGCGTAGAAAAGCCCAGAGCTGGGAGCAGGATTAGTGCAAAATGAACACTTTGGAGAGGCAGCAGCTCCAGCCACCCCGAGGCTCCTGCATCTGAATTCCAGGAGCTGATGCCTTCCCCAAAGGAAAAAAAAAGGCCTTTCTGAGGCCCAGGGTACAGCAAAATGCTTCTTGGTGAAGGACCATCTCCTGGCCTGCCCTGGTGCCAACTTCAAACTTCACCTCAAAACAGAGAAAAGCACAACTTTTCACAGTTCTCTTCCAAAGACTGCACATCTCTGGGCTATGGGACCTCACAATACACCAGCACAGGTCATGAAGAACATGTTTCTGAGCAGACTGAAACAGGACATCAAGACTGATCAAATGCAGTAAGTGATACTAAGCAGGAAAATTTAATTTACAAAGGTTATTTTCCCCCACTTCTGAAAGTATCACCTCTTCTTCTTAGTATCACTTCTTCTTCTTGATTAGTATCCAGAATCACAGGTTACACACATCCTCTGCAGGCTGGGACAGGGAGCCAACTATGCTTGTTCAATGTTACTGAACTGATTTGATTTTGCATATGCCATTTAAAATTCTTACCTTTAAAAACAAACAAACAAACAAACAAAAGTTAGACTATCAGTCCTGGATTACACTCATTGGATGGGTCTGGTAATCTATTCTAGGCTAGAAAGGACACATTTACAATGTGCACAAAGTAAAATTTCAGCAGCAAAATTCCCATTGACTACCCAAAGGATAGAATTTTCAGCCAGCTTCTCTTCCATAACCAAAGGTTTATTACATTAATTATTTTCAGTCCAAATTTATAGACAATCTTCTATTCCAAACTACGCAAATTTCCAGACCTGAATTCCATCTGTTTATCTGATAAGAGCCATCATATTTTAAATAATAGGAAGTTGACTGAGAGAAGCACCTGCCCCAGGCTCTGCTTCACAAAACTCAACCAAAACTTGTGTTCCTCTATTTTTTCACATTTTTGCCTCAGTGTCAAGCCATACAGTAGGACTGTTGATAATCATTCCTTCTCTCATACATCCACCCCTTGACCTGCACAATGTCCTTTCACCTTTCTCCAGGGCAGTTGCAGGAATCAGACCATATGTAATAGTTGCAAATGCTCCCTTATAAGCACAAGTATAGGTACACCAGATCTGCCAGGGCTCTGAACAGGAACAAAGGTGATCCTGTTTTATAAGATATTTTGGACAACTGGAAAGAAAGTGCGTTAAAATGCCTAGGAAACATGGATATTCTCTAATGCTTGTACCATAAATAGTGTTTTTCCAACAACTACATTCGGTTTATAAATGTTTTTAGAGATGAGCATGTGTCAAATTGTTTTAGAATTCTTAGTGCAATGGTTATAGTAACATTTCTTCAACTAGGATGTTTTTTAAGTAATTTGGAGATAAACCTTCCCTCATCAGAATTTCCCACTCTGCTCTTACATGAACATAAAAACCTGAAGCCTTAAGATCTATCAAAGCTCAAGCACACAATGAAGGGAAAAATATTTCACAAAACTCTGATTCCAGTGAGACAGCTAAGGGATCTGATCTTTTGGTTTTTTCTGGTTTTTTTTAATCTGAGTAGGTCAAGATTTGGGCACACAGCTCCATGGCTAAGGTGGTTTCAGGACTCTCTGAGGCCAACAGTTTGGGACCAGCCTCTGTAGTCTGACCAATTTAAGATCTGCTTTCAGCAGGAACTGCAGCACTCAAGGCAGGAATTTGCCCAGGCCCTTGGAACACACAGGCCATCTTCTCCAGCAGAATGACTTGTCTGTCCTTCTTTTTGCTCTGCATCCAAAATTTCTGCTCCTTTTTCTTTTTTTTCCCAGAGAAAATGATGCCACAACACAGTTCCAATCGATGTTTGACACAGTATCAGATTCCTTGCAGTAAAAATACTGGCTGAAAGTCTCTTACATGCTTTCTCCAAGAAGCCTATGGTAGCACGCCTTGCCTCAGCAAACCATCAATTTAAATGATTGGGAAAAAAACAACACATAATAAGTGACAGATTTTTCAAATCAGATAAAGATGGGAACCAGATTATCTGTCTGTGGGTGATAGATTGCAGCAATAATAAATTCACTTTAAGACACTGGATCAATTTTTAATCAAGCCAAGAATTATTATTGCAGAAAGATAAAATGACCCATGAGGAGATGCCTTAATTTTCCACCAATCAAATTATAGCCTTTCTAAATAAGATGTAATGAGATCCATGGAATATCCAGGTTACACAGCCTACCTAATTACCCATGTTCCCTGTCATGTTGTGATATAGTAGTGGTAAACTGACCTCTGAATTTACCAAGATGAAAAGGTAATTAGTTTTTCCACAAGGCTGTAGTGAAAACAACAGCAATGACACATGTCACCTCCTTCCACCAAGTCACAATCTCAGAGGTGTTTGTTCTTAAAATATATACAGGATATGACCTACTGGGTAATAAACTACAGTCATTAAGTGAAGCATACATCTGACAGAAAAACAACCGCTATCTCCAAGTTGAGAATACAAGGTCTGAAGGTAAAGCAAATCAACCCATATTCCACATGAAACTTTATCAGTGTATTACCACAGAGGGTCTCAAGAGATAACAGAGTGTTTTCTAATTAAAGAGGTCACAATGACATATATAAAGGAAGCTTTCCTGAGACACAGGTGCCACAAGTATAATTTTCCTTCCTGTTGTCCTTAACCACACGGGCATTTGTTTCTGTGAATTGCAGTATGGCATCACTGGGAAGCATTCCTGAACACATCTGAGAACATGAAGGCACACCAAGATCAAACTCAGAAATTGTCATCATGAGTTGATAATTATTTCAGAAAGAAGATTCCAGTTTTGTGCACACAGAACATGACTAGTTATCTCTTTACTGAGATTTTGAAGGTACGATTAAGAACCACATTTGCAACAGCCTTTGGGGCCTGATACCTTCAACAAAGCCATTAGTAAGACTAGAGAATGAATTTTCTCTGGCAACCTCAGAAAGCAGGAAATCCCCTCAATGATTTGTCCCTGTCTATGTGCCCTTTCCTTTGGGCACCACTGCAGTTTAGAGATACAATGACAGACGTAATTAGCTCATGCAAAGAAAGCCATCATAAAATTAATGACCTACAACAATTCATTCCATCTGCTGCCTCTTTCTTACTAATTTATTAATAACACTTACACAAAAAAGGAGTATGGATTATAAATTTCAATTTCTCTTCTTTACCTGAAAATTTAGTCTGAGAGTCTTAAAAAATGATTCATATTATACCAAATAGATTTACGGCTTATTACTAGTAATGTGGCAGTACCCAATTGACCATAAAAGCTAACTATTTAAAAGTAACTCAAATTACCCCTTCTGAGCAAATTGGATACTCAGTTTACATAGCTTGCACTGCTTTTACAAATGCCCCCCCCTTCAGTCACCAACCCATCATACTGCTCTGCTTGGATCTTCTCCAGCCTGTCACAGACATCACACGGTGCAACAGCTTTGCAAGCCACGAGCTCATCAGGACACGAGTTTTCCTGCAATGGCAAAAATGTAGCGATACACGAAGAACAGGGAACGCGTTTTCCAGGAGTCCAGATAAATTCTACCCCTTTATTAAAGACTGTCAGGCACGGATTTCAGAGGAAAAATTACCCGAAGACCAAGCACTGTACAATGACTCTTTTGTGAGTGAATGTAGAGGTAGAAGTCGATGAACAGATGCCATCAGTGTTCGTGATACAGGGAGCACGAACTTTACAAAAACCTGTGGAATTCTCCTGCAAGGCATCCCCTGAGCATGCATGTGCTAAGCAGGCATCCACCACTGCTGCCTCTCCATTTTGTACTGCAGCACTTGAAAAACGTCATAAAACCCTGCCCAGCCCCTTCAGGACACACAGGAAAGCCTGAGTCCCTTGTATCAGGGCAAAAGTGGTATTTCATTCAGCTGGATTAGAGCTTCCCCTGAGGTCTGACACTCACACCAATACTGCAGGAATATAACTGCTGAGACAGTAAGGGTATTTTTCCAGTCTATCTCCTACTATTTATGCAGTTCTATTGATATAAAACCCACAATACATAGAAATGTCACCCCCTTTACTGCAGAGAAACAGCCAAATCAACACATCTCTGCAACAACATAAAGACCTGTGCAATAGGCAAATTCTGTGGCTTTTGTGGGACCAGGCAGTAGAGCAGTCAAATTTGAGGGGAATTACACATCCTAGACCGATTTGCAAACACTACAGAAAGTTTGTTTTAAGTGGGATCACTGTGTATTACCTAATACGTGATGAGGTAATGCCAAAATACTAAAAACCCTCAACACTTTTTCCAGCTGCTGTGGGGGGAACCTATTACTCAGGAGTTCAACAGCATCAGAATGCTATCTGTTGGAATAATTTCTCTTCGCATCAATGTTCCTGTTTAGATGTTTTGATCAAAACACATCCGTAAATTAAATGCAAAGGCTATATGTTGATTAGAACAAAAGATACATTACACTAAGATTAAAGTCTTGGTATTAAGTAAAATATCTGAGCACTAGTTCCTAGTTCTGTAATATTTCCATCTAATAATACTATTATCTCCACTTAATTAGGACATAAAAGTAAGTAAAGTTAATTTAAAAGGAAATTTCAAACAGTGTTCTCTTTTGATTTTCTAGTAAATTAACACTTTAAAACCTCTAATGGGCATCTTCAAAAGAAAATGTTATTAACAAAATATGTGATAATTAACAATTAAAACTCTCTAAAGTATACATTTCTTTAATGGCAATTGTTTTGTTAAAAAATATGCAAGAGTAGTGAATCCCACTCCCCTCATAATGTAGACATGCATTAGATAGCATAAACATTGGACAATTCCTCATGGATATCCATTAACCTAGAAATTGCTAGTATTAACTCATAACAAGATTACCTTTTGTGGAACTGGATTAACTTTTACACACTCCCTCACTCCCAAAAGGAGCTCAGCAAATGTTTGTGAGTGCTCCAATATTTCAAATTACACAGTTATTAATTTAAGGTAGGAGTATTTTCTCTGATCTTATCCCAAATATTTTAACCTCTTATTTCTCCTGTTTTCTAACACAAATTTTGGCACACCAAAAATTATTTGTTATCTCACACATAAGATCAAACTGGCAAAAGAAGACAATTTTTACCCTGTTGAAGTGTCTGAATTAAAAAATTTTGTGATTTTCAAAAGTTATGGCCTCAAGCTCTATAAGGAGCAAATATTTGTTCATCCTTGGGCTGTGTGGATGCACCTCCCACCTAGGAAAACCACCACGTCCTTCAGGGAACAAACTCAAGGACCTCAAGTACATCTTTTATGCCTTCTGTGCTCTCAAGAGATTTAAATGTTCCAACCAGCTGGGATAAAAACATGAAAAGCTTTGGTTACTTATCTGAGCTGTTCCAACCTCTAGAGTCTGCTCAGGGAGTGAGATATCTGAGGAGAGGGGCTGTGCTTCCTGCTCCCAGTCGGCTCAGAATTACCTCATGGGCTGGCACTCACGTCACTTCACGCAGGGTGCAGTAATGTCCTTTCATGTGGGAAAGCTCAGCACCAGGTGCAACAGCACTGCTGATAAGACAGAATAAAGCCAACTTTCTTCATGTCTGGCTTCCTCCCACATTACTTGGGAAAGGAAAAGAAAAGAAAGAGATGGAGGAAAACATGTGAACCTACACCATTAATAGCTCCTGTTTCATGCTCACTCCACAGACACAGAAGGGCTCCTGACATTTTTAACAAGCAGGACTAGTGGGGCCCACACCAGAGCACCACATGGGTCAGATTCTCCCCAAGGGACAGGGAGCCAGGACCTGAGAGGAATCCCATGGCTGAGGCTTTACCAGCAAAACCCTAGCTCCACCACACCTTGGCACGGTGGGTAAGGCAGGATGGCACCCAGGGTCATCTCAGAGCTCAGGGAGAGGAGGCAGGACCAAAATCAGGAGCACAAGTCCGAGCCAGGATCAGACCTGCTGAGGGCTACCAAGTCAGACACAGCCCCAAGGGTCACCAGGGACATCCACGGTGACAAGACAGGCCCAAGAGCACAAGTGAGCCCCCAAATTAAAGGTATTCCTGGCCAGAGAGGGGCACAGCTGCTGCTGAACTGGAGATTAAAGCTCCTTTAACCGAGCTCACCTCAGGCAGGAACAGAGCTTAAATAACAAATGTAGGAAGAGGGCTCCTGGTGATGCTGACTATTAAGATCTGATGGTATACTTGGGACACCAGCAACAAAAATGCAATTTCTTCTGAGACTGTAGTGACAGATCTCCCATAAACCCACCACCCTCTGGATCCAAGGGGACAAGGTCACATCCCTGCAACTCTTTGTCAAATCCATTTAGATCAAGATCTCACGTGCAGGTTCCTGCATCTACCACCTCACACTATGGCTCAAGAGTAAAGTTCAGCTCTATTGAGCTCCTGAGGGGAAAAAAAACTGTGTTGTGTTGCCCAGGCTCTCGAGCAGGCTCAGTGCTCCTGCCCTGGACAAAGCCATACAGACGACAGCCGTGAGCAGGAGGCAGCACTGGATTCAGCAAGGCCCTTGTTAAACATCACCCCTTAGACCCCTGTGATGGGGGACCCCAATGAGGGCACATCAGCAGTCCTGCTCATGCTGAGACCTTGCTTCTGGGCAGGTGGGAGTCCTGGGGGGCTGCAGGAATTCTCACAATCAAGTAGGGATATGAGAGAGTTAACAAAAACCAAAATTCTTGTTTCTCCAAAGAAAAAAACGTTTGCTCCAAGAACAAGAACTGGCTGAGTATTTGGTTTATTTTCTATTTCACTTGAGCCTTGCCAGCCACAGCTAATAGACATTACCACCTGAATCATGAGCTGATTTACTAAATAACAGCCATGACACTCTACTAGTGTAACCTCATAATAAGGCAAATATTTGCCACCATCTGCAGTAAATTCAAAGCATCTGCTGAAACTTGTATTGATGAAAGCAAACTAGTATACCCCACTGTAAATTCTTTTGATATTGTTATTACAATATTCTGTGATAAATAAAACAAATGCACAAATACAGCTCAGGCTAACAAAATAAATCAGCAAGGCTCTGCAATTGCTTTAATTATTATTAGAAAAAATTTGGTGTTTTTCTTACCTGTCACCTTACAAAATTATTTTACTCACCACTTAAAGAAAAGCTGTTTCTACTCTTTGAATACCGAAAAAAAATTTTTGAACAAAATCTCAGTGTTTGTTTCAGTCTTGACTGAATTGTTTCAAAATAACTCAGAAGTTAATCTCTGCTTTCACTGAAATCTACGCAGCTTCCCCCATTGCCTGTATAGGTAGAAGCTAGAATGACGTGCTTCACAAAAATTCCAGCTCTAGGTATCAATGCTGTGTTTATCACCACATTATCCAGGAAACTATCACCCTTGCACTAAGTATAAGAGATTCTCTCTGTCCACCCACTAATGGCAGCTTGGCTGATTGTGGGAAAGCCAGCAAATCTTGCTTTTTTGCTCTGTGGATGGATGAATTCCCGGGCATATTTATCTCCTGTGGAAGGGGTTCAGTTACAGCTGACTGGCCTTCATCCAGGTAATGATCTTTCCCAGGCAAGGCAGAAAGCTGGAGAGGGAGTCAGTTGCCTCTGGTACAAAGATGATGTGCAATAGCATGTTTTTGGAGGTCCAGTTGCCACACAAACTCCACCACACGTTTAAGAAAGATGCTGAATACGATGTGAGACAAAAATAAATAAATAAATAAATAAAAAACAAATTTAAAAGAGCGCTATTGGAAAGATGAATGAAATTAAATTGCCCATTACAAATCTTCTAACTTTCTTGGAGTTTTTGGAAAGGAATAAAAAGCACCATCTCAAAAGTCTTCATACAACTTTACAGCAAAAAAAGGCAGCTTTTAAACTAGTAGTGGTAACAGGAACAGCTGACACAGCCACAGGACCATAAATGACCATAAAATGTCAGTCAATAGCCAAAAAAAGACTAGACCACTCATGAACATAAATGTCATAATTTTGGATTACATCACTACAGAAGAAGGATTCAAGACACCTGCAATAACCAGATGAGTCAGAGTTAGCCATTTATTAGCTTTTCAGCTAAAAAAGATGAAAGCACTATGCTGTTTTCAAAGCTTAGGATACATGGACATGGGAATTTCATCCTTAAAGATGATATTGGAGGCCTTGAAGTGGGCACAGAGCCAAGAAAGAATATTCTGCTCTTGCTAAAGCTGGTTCAGGGAATCAGTCTTTTCCATGCCCAGTTACCGCCTTCTGCTTTTCAGACTAAATGCAGTCTATATCTGCTCACCTTCCACTGGGTATTTTAACCCATATTTTTAAGGTCTTTCAGGTTTGTTTCATATGGTATATTTCATGTAGTATATTTTTAACTCTCACTTCATACACAGCATGTTCTTACCTTTTATTTGTGATTTTAGAGCAAAAATTATTCCCTTTCAGCTTGGTTTTCTCTAGGCTAAACAAATTATACTCCCACAGGAGATAAACCCAGGGTATCCTAGGAACTCCTCTCCAAATTTCTCTTTTTGAACACGGTTTGCTCATACTGGCACATGGGAATATTTATAAAGGGGAGATCTTTTTCTCATCCGAGAACACCGTTTATGGAGATACTTCACATATTTCAATCATCTCAAAGCAAGTACCACATTCCAGTCTCCCTCCTACTTACATACTTCTAAATTATGAGTTTTCAATGGAAATAGGATATTTGTGAGTGTGGCTTTACATTTTTCACTAGTGCATTTAATGCCTTTTATTTCACTTGCTTTCTCAGGGTTATCTTAATTTTCCCATGGGAGATTTAAGGCCTCGTCTGTATATGCCAGCATATCTCATTTTTCCCTATCAATGCAAGAATGTTCCAATTTTCATGCCAGCATCATTAAAGAAAAATCTTCAACCAAATCCAGTGCCAAAACTCACTCAGGAGACCTTCATTTTGTAACGTGCTTTCAGCATAGCAATATTTCTTTTAGCATAACTGCTTGGTCTCTTACCAGTTCCACTCCACATTACAGCTCTAGTAGCTGCCGCCTTAACATTTTAAATTAATAATTGCCTGTGTAACACCATAGAGACTCTAAAGATGCTATACAGCAGATCAAGCTAATTTTTTTTCTTCAAGAAATTAGTTATAAAGAGGAATTGATCCAAGACACTCAGATAAAACACTTTTGGTAAAGTTATATTTCTCTTTTTACTAATCTTTCCTTCTAGATATTCTTTCTTTGTCTATTGCTGTTCTGGTTTCTTAAAACCATGACAATAACTGAGTCTGGAATTTGGGATACTCAGATCCTTCTCTGAGCAACAAAATTTTTTTTAAAAAAACAAAAAACAACTATGTAGATATTGTTATCTCTGCAACTCCTGCTGACCTCGGTGTTTGATCATGAGTTGTTCATTTTCAGCCACTACTCTTAAGCCAACTGACTGGTTTTGAGACAGTATGACACTGAAATTCCTTGAGTCTAGAACATGCTGCAACAGTTAAAAGTCCTCCTGGAAATAATTCGCCCTTACTAGTCAAGATTTAAAGGAAAGCATTCTGGGTTGCCAGCAAGATTTTCAGCTCAGACTACTATTGAGGGAGGTGAATTAATGGCTCACATGTGGACAATAACACAAAGTGGTCAAGTCCACAAATGGGCTTATATGACTTTTGCCCTAAAAACTTTTCTATTTGTATTTCTTCATCTCTAAAGCTACAGTTGCCCTTATTTTTTCTCAGATCACAATGACAGCTAAAAGCTGGGGACCTTTACAACATAAAGCTTCCATAAAGTACTCTGTGTGTCTACAGGGACCATAGCTAAAACTACTCTGGGCATTTGGTAAATTTTTAAGAATTAACACTAATAAAAATGATGGGTCCTCAGCTTCTGGAAGCACTATATCCATGTAAAAGTAAAATCAATGCTTTGAAAAAGCTTCCTTAACAGAAAGACAAACATGGAACTGTATTATTCTCTCTTCCAAATTTCATCTGTCTCTAAAGCCCACACTTCTTCAAACTATTTTTATTACACTGTTATCTTTAGATACTTAATTAATTTGTACCAAAGTCCCCAGTATTTTCACTCCTTAGCATCATGCTCAGTGTGGCCCCAGAGTAAAGAATACATATTCACTCTCTTAGAAGCTAGAGATCTTACCATATTTAACAAGAAGCATCTCTGACAGTAATTGGAGTTTTGTATCAAGGTAAATAAATGGTAAGATCATAAGAACAGACTCCAGTGGCCACATGCATCCGGCAAACAGTAACATCAGAGAGTGAATTTAACATACGGTCTCAGTGGATATGAAATTTCTGTAAACAAACAATGTGAAGAAAGCCTCACTTTTGTCATCTGTTATTCCCATTGAAGAAAAATGAATATTCTGTTTCATACTTTTCCTACCAGGTGGATTCATTATTTACCACAAGTCTTTTTTCCCTCAACATGTGTGCAACACTGTAATATCCTCAATGACAACAGATTTTTTTTCCCCTCAACTGTAGCATTCAATGCAAATTACCCAAATTATCCAATATGCTAGAATGATGGTACTTCACAAGGATACACAGGAAAGCCAGTTTCTCATATTGCTGGGAAAAAAACCCTCACTTCTCTCAAGATACAAAGGCCCCTCCTCATAGCACATATTCCCAAAGTACATGGCATGGAGTGAACAGCAGTCAAGGATGGGGACAGATACAGAGGCTCCAATCTTCCTGGTCACTGAGCATGTGAGGAGCATGGGGCAAGTAACTTACTCTCCAGTACACTGGCTATCCCTGTGCAACACAGAGATAACACTGCTTCCTCCCTTCAAACAAAGTGCTGGAGGCATAAAAATTCCTAGACTGAGAGGTGTAAAATCTCTTGATGATGAGGTAAGTGCCTTGAGCAAATAGTGGCTGGATAACTCAGACTGAAGTTTGAGGACTGTGTTTAAAGAGTTAAGCTCAGAGCAGAGAAGGCAAAGACAGGTATGAAGGGCTCCCCTCTACATATCCAGAAATCAGGGGCTTCAGCAAACACAGGACTGGCCTCTAAATGCTGAAGCTGTGCTAACATGTCTGCTATAGAGAAAGAAATACTTATTCTGACCTGGAAAGAAAAAAAAATAGGCAAATGCCATGGCTTTGAAATAAAAGAGCAAAAAGAAAGAATAGGCTCAGGAGGTTTTATAAATCCTCTTAGGCAGCCTCTCAATATTCCCCTCCCTACAACTTAAGAGCAGGGCTTTAAAAAATTTCAAGAAGGATGGTCAGACACTGTGATTATAGCCATTTCTGGCTTCATCCTGATTAGAATGGCAGTCAATTTTGATGGGAGTTAGCTCATCAGGTCCAAACAAACCTCAGTATAAATATAGCCTTATTATAGTACCTCTGCTTTGGAATAGCCATAGTTTGCCTTTTGCTAATTCAGTTATATTGTTCCTGAGTATCTGCAAAAACAAAGTAAAAATAGATTTATAGTGACACCAAGAAAGGGTCAGGGGGCAATATTCAGATGAATGTCACAATCAAGGAGAAACCCCTAAAATATTTTTAGAAGAAATTTTTGCTACCAAATATTCTAGTACAAGACAAAGAAATTAAAACTTTTGGAAGGATTTTGAAGTGTTGAATCAGCAGGGCAAAACTGGGGATATCCTCTTTGTACAACTCTGGGTTATGAAAGGGTCAAAAGCTCTCTTTCAAGGAAAAGGACAATTGTGAAGGAAAGAACAGGCTAGAATTGTTCAAGCTGCTCCACCTTGTTGTAGGGGGCTGACACGATCCCCAGGCAGCTGTCAGGAATGAAACAGGGCAGTGACAAATCACAACTACATTTGCCCCCTTCCTCCCTCAGACCTTTAACACTGCATGCCTAACCCCAAGCACTCTCCACAGCACTGCTGCTACCTTGCAGCAACCTATCCCCTGTTTATAAGATTCCAACAGTTTCCCAGCTTGGGAGTGCTCTTTTCCCCCAGCTACACAGCCTAGTTTGCAGTAGCTGCATTATCAATGGCTTTACCCTTGTCAAAGCCCACTCAACCTTTTCACAGCCCTATCACAAAGGCAGGAGATGCTCTTGTATGACCAGACGTGACAATGCCCCAGGCTGTATTTCCCCCTTCAAACACCCACCACAGACCCACGGCCAGCCCTTGTAGCCTTCAGGTATTCCCAGCAGGGCAAGCATTTCTATTAACTCAACATTCAAGAGGTGCATGACTGAGAAGGGGGGAGAGCAATCAAAGCATTTCAAATGCCAGAGTCCTGCCAAGTTCCCTGTGCTGGGCTGTACCCTGCTACATTAGTTATAACTGCTAGTAGCCACTATCAGCAGCTGATGGAGCAAAAAGCTACTTTGGAGGTTTAGAAAATTAAGATACTCTCAACATGCAGACAGAATTCAAGTGTGAAAGCCTGTCCCTATCTGCTCCTCTCCATTGTAAGATTCTAGCTCCCTACAATCCTGATAAGAAGCTGGACTCTCTAAACTACAGTTTACCTAGACTGAGAAATAAGCACCACAAATCCCTAGTTCCTGCTGCAAGTGTTGCCATATTTCTAGGAAGCTGACAAATACTTCTGTTTAGCTGACCCATCACTTATTTTGTCATTTAGATTGCCTTTGTTACTGGTGATGTCCAAAGGCGTTCCACGTAGAGCCGCCAGAGAAGCCATTGCTGAACATCTCCACATCTTGGGCCACGACAGGAGTGTGCCAGATGCACATTTAAAAAGCAGAGCATGTATCAGCCTCCTCATAGAGCCCTGTCAGGAAATTTGATTAACGGTAACGTGCTACAAATCCTAAGCAAAAAACACAGCCCCTCACAAGCGTTCTACCCAGATCAAAGCCATGTGGCCATGGATACTCAGCACCAAATGTAGTTTCTGAGGCTCTTTTGCCACTTGGAATGTTTCAAACCAAAAAGATTTCAGGCTAACAGAAGGTTTGGGAGTCATGTTTCCATAGCCTCTGAAGTTTCAGAGTAAAAAGCACCATACTAGACTCCAGTGGTTTGAAAAACCTGAAACCTTCAAGGAACACTATATTTAAATTATTTGGGATAGGGGAAAGAACAGGCTTTCCACTCCTGCTCCATGACCCACTAGTTAAGGGGCTAATGTGATAAAACAGTAGATTATAATAGGAGTCTCAATACAATTAAAATAATAAAACTAATGGTGATCTGTTTCAGATGAAGCCACTGATGAAAATAAATATTTCTCCTCATTTATTAACCACATTGAAGATTTCAGCCATGTAAAAGTGTGATTTACACGTATGGACTTGCATACATACAAGCAAATCTGTGTAGAGAGATCCATCTAATCATTAAACCTTGTCCTACCAGATTTCACTTGCTCATACCAAGGAATTCCACTAATTTCTACATCAAGAGGATTATATTAGAAGCAGCTTATCTAACAGAAGGAAATACCTGCTGAAATAGACTGTGATATGCTAGAAAAGGGTGTAAAAAGAATAAACAGCCTGAATAAATTACATACTACATAAAATGCTATTTGTCTCAGCAGACTTCACAAAGGGCAGCAACACAACTGCATGCAGTTGGTCATTTCCAACTAGGCTTCCTAGTTTTTCTGGAAATAAGCTCTAATTAAAATGTGGGAAGTCAGTGGTGTTATTGTTCATGGATCCTCAGGATTCTCATGAGTCCCATTTTACCTCTAAAATGAAATTATATGAAGAATTTTCCCATGACAAGACATATGTCTTGCCATGGTGTTCACAGCAAAACCTCATTTGCTCTTTCTTGAAACCGTGTGATCTAAACAGACAGATTTGAAAAGAGAGAAGGAGACCAAGTTTCAGCTGGAATTCATATTTAGGAAGACACCTGCTGTTAAGGTGAAACAAACACAAGAAGTCAAGCATTTCAAAGGTCTTTATCACTCTGTCAATTCATTTTCAAATCCTTTCCTGTAAAGAGTCTACCCCAATGCAAGAAAATCAGGCAATCTGCAAACACAATGGATCCTTTTCCAGGATGTTGGACCAGAACTGTGGGTGCCATAAATCAGTTCAGGGTTAGAAAGATTGAAATGCAAGTCCAACACAGACATACCTGTTCCAAAGGCTTATTCCCTGCAGTTGACATTGCAGCCGACCCTCAATAATCAGTATTAATGATTTGTATGACAGTAAAACTGAGTGATCAGCTGAAGAGCCATGGGACCTAACATCCAGTATGAAGGAAAAAGAAAAAAAAAAAAAAAAAGCTTGCAACCTAAGTAAAAGAACAAGAGAAAAGGACTTACCTTCAGGCTGGAGATTGAGAAGCATGCCACAGCCAGAATGGAGTGACTTGTGGAAAAGGAACTAAACCAGGAACTGGTTTAAACTAAACACAGATTTCTTGCATCTTTATGCATTCCCTGAACCATAGCTGATCATTTCTCACACAGCCTTGGAAGACTTTCACTTCCAAGTTCCTTTGAGGCTGCTGCACTTTGGCCCCATCCCACACAGCCCAGCATGCTTTTCACTTCCCTTCATCTGAGTTGGCTGCAACAAATGTTCATTCTGTGGCCCCTCTGAAGCACTCTGTGGACAGGCATCTGTTATCCTGTCAGAGACACAGAGCCCTGAGAAGTGCAGCTACTTTCTGCTCCTCACAGCAATGCTGACACCCCTGGTGTCCCATTAGTAGAGGAACAGTGTTTTCCAGCCTCACGGATGCTCCAGCTGAACAGCTGTCCTCCCAAGGAACGTGTGGCCCAATCGAGTTAGACACGCTCATTTGTAATGGCTGCAAGAGCCACGTGCCTCTCCACTTTATCTGGGGACTCTGGCAAAACAATTCACACCTACACATATTCCTGTGCCTCCAACTGTTCAGACACAGCTCAAAGTTATCTCACTTCAAGAATCCCCTCCCTTACACCGGTTGTCTTCTCTGATTCCCACAGTCTGTCTCCCTCTCTAGCCAGTTCCCTTCTTGCTTAGCCAGTCTTACAGTGACACCAAAGATGCCACCAAAGCCCACCCCTCCATTCCTCCTTCCTGTTCACAGTCTCTTTATCTCTGCACATGCCTCTGAGATCCCTTCCCCCTTCTCCCACAAATCTTCGAAGCTCAAAATGCACCATTAGCACTCAATGTCCTTGCCTCTGTTTCTGGGGAAGTTTCACAGCTCCAAACACCTTTTCTACCAGCAGATTCAACTGGATTGATTTCCCTTGCCTTCAGCTGTCCCACTGTCCACAAGAGATCCCAGTTGAATGCATGCCAGACTCCCTGCTCAGGGAGCTGCATTGGCCATATGCTATTCAGCCTGTGCATCGTGCTCAGTGTGATATTCAGCCACACACCAAGACTTCAGAGTCACAGTCAGAATTCACAAAGCATAGGGACACCCTCTCCCACCACACCTTTGATTATTCTGTCTGAATAATGCGTGGTTATGCAGCTATTTTCTTGATGCTGACTGAGATATAAGCAGCCTAATAACACTGCAGTATATTATTTTTCAACATTTGCTTTGATTCTGGAAAAAAAAAAGCCGTAAAAACTGTGAGTAAAATTGAGAACAGATCCTTTCAGCTGGTGTAAATCTAGATACTTCCGTTGACTTTTGGTGGATTTATGCCAGTTTCAAAGTGAAGATTCAACCCTTAAATAACAAGTCACATGTTTTGCACATCTTCCATAGTCTTAATAAATTATCTAACAAGTTCTCATTTAATTAAAACTTGACGGATATATTTTTGGGTGGAAGGATATTAATGGAGATCTTACTAATCCTGGACAAGTTGCTTCGTATTTGACACTGATCAATACTTGGAAATTAGAGTGGAAGAATAGTATGGTCCCACCCAAGTAACTGCCCCACTAACTTGAGCTTTACCCCAAAAATGAGCAGATGAGGTCACACACTAAGCATTTCACTCTATTAAATTACTATGTGCTGATTTTCTGCCTTGCTTTTCAAAAGTAAGGTGACAAAGATCACTGTAATCTACATTTAATGAAACATCATATCTCCTGTGTATTCTCATTGATCATATCTTTTTTTTTTCTTCTTCATTCTTAAGAGAATATTGGGCTTTTGAAATGACAGAGGCTCCTTTCCTTGAAGAAACTCTTGCTGCCTGCCAGTGATTTTGTCACATGCTTTGAGAGTCTGCTCCATTTGTAATTAGAGTCAAACTATGAGGGTGGTTTTGAACCACAGAAAACCTTTCCAGCAGCAAATCTAGTCAACATAATGCAACTTTAGTGTATTATATTTGTGCATTATTCCAGCATTATAATCTAGTGCAACATAATGCATTGCTTTCTTTAGGTGTCAGACTGCTGGGATTGTTGTTTTGCCAGGGGTGAACTTTGAAAATAGTAAAAGAAAAAAGACAAAAAAAAAGGGGGGGGAGGTGCTGACAAAACTTCATGAGAATCTGACAAAAAATGGCCAAAACTGCAGACAAGCTGAACCCCTCTTCCATTCCAGGTAGCACTCCTGAGTAATACAACTATAGTTATTGCAAGAAGATATTCCAAGTATTGATCACAGAATCCCCGTTCAAGACAAGTTTTTGCCCAAGACCTTTTCTGAATAGGGGCAGCAGCAGGATATCCCAGAGCCACCTTATTTAAAGATTCTCCTACATCATCTGTTCAGAATCTCCTGATTTAGAATTGTCGACATTGTAACTCTTCAGCATGCCACCATTTCTGTATGATTGTATGACTGTATCTGGTTGCTTGTTTCAGAAACATATTGGTATTTCTTCCAAGTTTTGGAAATGGGCTGAGATACTGCAAACTCCCTAATGTACTTTGCATGTCAGAATTTAACCAGCCCCCAGTGAAACTGCTGAATTGTGCTTTGACAAGTGTTATTTAATGCTGTGGTCTGAGGACATGCTTGTAATGTTATCCTGGAGGGAATCAGGTTCTAAGAGGACTGACAGTTCTTGATTTGATTTCCATTTTTTAATGCTCATTAGTAAACAGTTATTTTTTTTCAAGTTTTCTGCACCTCACCCCTAAATCAATGGAAGTCAAAATCTTCACCCTTTTTTGGAATGAAGAGGGTATCCAAAACAAAACATCTCAGTACTTGACTCCAGAAGCTAGGGCTTTATGAAAAAGACCAAACATCAGATTTCTCAGCCCTTTTTATCATTTGCTAAATACAACCAACCCAAAAAGTGGCCTTAACAGTCATATGTAAACAATAGATGGTCTTCCTCTCTACACATAAACAATGAGGGACTAAGGACCATCGAAATAAAATCACTCATGTCAGTAAAGAATCATTGACCTTGTTCACTGCTTTTGGGAAGAGGCAAATACAGCAAGAATAAAGTGTTCAGTTACATCAGTTCTGGTATTTACCAAGCACTTGGGATCAGGTGAATCAGACGAGGCACTGATTAGAGTAACTAAACATAAATTTTTCTCATTTAATCATAGAATATCCCCAGTTAGGAAGGACCCATCAGGATCATCCATCCAACTCCTGGCCCTACACAGGACAGTCCCAAGAGTCATGCCCTGCACTTGAGAGCATTGTCCAAATACTCCTTGAATTCAGGCAGGCTCAGTGCTGTAACCACTTCCTTGGGGAGCCTGTTCAGTGCCTGACCACCCCCTGGATGAAGAAAATTTCGTAATATTCAGTCTAACCCTGCTCTGATTCACACTGTTCCCTGGGGTCCCATTAATGGTCACCACAGAAAAGAGATCAGTACCTGCCCTTCCTCTTCCCCTTACGGGAAGTTGTAACTGCAAAGAGGTGTCCCCCTGAGTCTCCTCCAGGCTGAACAGACCAAGTGACCTCAGCCACCCCTCACACAGCTTCCCCTCATGGCCCTTCACCATCTTCATGTCTCTCTGTTGGGTTGTCACCAACAGCTTTACATTTTTCCTATATTGTGGTGCCCAAAACTGCCCCCAGGACTCGAGGTGAGGCTGCCCCAGTGCAGAGCAGAGCAGGACAGTCCCCTCCCCTGAGCAGCCAACAGTGCTGTGCCCCAGGCACTCCACGCTGTTGTTTCAGCTTTGAAGAACAAGTAGCAAGATAAAAAGGTCTGAATATAAAAACAGAAATATATTCTAAGTCTCTGAAATTTCATCTAGTTGGAAATCAAATCTGATGCCTACACGATTCTCTTCATAATGTCTCCTGAGGCTCTAAACCAGTGAATGCCTGCACACCATCTCGGACCTGATATTTGGGGCCTAGCTCTTCCACTGAAAGCCATCTTGACCACTGCTCTCACCTGTCTCCCTCCACCTGGGGAGAGAACAGCAGCAACCATCAGTCTGTTTTCTACACTTTATTTCTGGTTTATAGGCTATTGTCCACTGAAAGGTCTTTGTAGGTGTTGCCAGGAGTTTGAGCATTGAGTCTCTCTAGACCAACACCTACAGAGACAGAAAAGGATTAGCCCCAGGGCTGGCTGGACAGGAGAGATCTTTCATTCTCTGTAACAAGCCTCAGGCAAACAATCACTGCTTCTGGATAGAGCAGTGGAGTCTTTCCCTAAAGCACATTATGGTGCTCCCATACTATGACCCCATATGATGGGGCTAAAAGCAACAGCAACCTTTTGCTTCTCTTTTCCTAGGAGTACCAGACACTACAAAGACCTTTTCTTCTGTCCTTTACTCACACCTACCTGATCTTTCAGAAAGGTTCCAGTGCACACCTTTGACAAGCAAAGTTATTAAGATTAATGCAAGATCTGTACACAGATTCTCAAATAACTTCTTAATTATATATATACACAAAACCTGTAACATTTAAACATTTGCATCCATGCCTTCACCCAAAAGGCTCCTGAAGTATTTTTCCAAGGTATTCATTTTTCTTTTCTTGGTAACTACATCTTGTCAGAAACATGAAATGGAATATTTGTAACTTCCATTTATTAGTTCATTATGGCTAATGGACTCATCAAAGTGGTAGGATTTTTTTTCTTCTTTTTTTTACTTCATATTATCCAATCACAGACTGCAACAGCACAAAATACAGCCTTTATTCTTTATTTCATTCAACATAACAAGTATTCTGAGTAGTCCTTACTGACAATCTGATTTCTCACAAAGGAGTATTTGCAAAGTGAAAGATGGATATTCTGTGAAATATTTTACTTGTCATCAGTTTTGTGTTCTTATATCTCAGACTGAGACATCCTCTGACAGATAGGTTCAGTCGCCAGAGAAAAGACTAGCAGCTCCTTCCTCAAAGGCTGGACCACACTGCTCCCGTGTGGCTTCTGAGGAAAACAGAATGGACTGAAATGAGTCTGTCAACAGAGAAACTCCTCGTCCCCTGCTTCTATAAATCAGGCCCTTCATATATTTCTTAAAAGGCACTATGCATTCTCTTGAGACCTGACAAAATAAAAATGACAGTGGCAAATTTTAAGCAGAGGTTTTCTGGGTTTTTGAAGTCTGGTGTAATATTAGTGCCAGTACATATTTCCTTTGAGCAGCTCAACTCTTGGTTACTAGCACACAGCTAAACACACCAAAAGTAAAGAAAGAACTCTGCATCTGCTGAGAAGATCTCCTCAGATTCTAAAATCAGAGGTCTAGGCTGCTTCACCCACAGCATAGAGACCCATGTCCCAGGGGCTGCAATGAGGAAGCACCAGTTCCTGAGTGAAATGCTGCACATTGGCACCCACAGACATAGAACCATAAAATATCCTGAGTTGGAAGGGTCCCACAAGGATCATCCAAGTCCAACGCCTGGCCCTGCACAGGACCATCCCAGGAATTATGGGCTGACATTGGTCTCTGTCAGGCACTGTTAGGCATTTGGATGCTGTTCTTACACATCAGACAGTGGGAATGATTCCTACAAGGATTCAATCCCAAATGCAGCAAATATTTTTAGTAGGAGTGAAAATATTCCTCTCCTGAGATGTCTGAGAAGTCAAATGCTATTCATGACTAAATATCACCCCAGCAGAAAGCAGGATCAGGTCCTTCATTTGCAAAGTATTTAATCCACAATACACAGTTACATCAAATGAGGTGACAGATAAAGGTATTCTGGAATCTGAACCATTAACATAAACCACAACAGAAAAAAGACCTGAAAAATAATTGTATGCTGACTAGACTTGTTCTTCAAACATGTGTTAAGACCAGTAGCATTTCCTGTAAAGAGATTACATTTTCCTTGATTATTACACAGCTAATTTTACATTAATTCAGTGGATTCTTTTCCCATTGATCTAAATTGTTTCTTCATACCCAAACTATATCTGCAAATAGATGGTGAAAATAGCTATTACTTTTCAGAGCAAAAGTATTTTTTGACCTGTTGCATCAGAAAGGCTTGCCTTCCTCACAGCCAGACTCAAAAGCTATTTACCTTTATCTGGGAAACATGCAGACAGAAGAGGTGGGAGGTGGGGAGTGAAAGAGACCTAAAAGAAATAATTCCATATAGAAATAAGCCTTACAGAAGAAACCTCAAAGAAACCCCAAAAGCTAATTCCACCCCACTCCCCTTTTTCCCTTTCTATGGAAAACCAGATGATTGACAGCTCATATAAATAGAGCAGACGAGTTCAGCATGAAGGCAAGAAGGAACAGAGATTCCTATTGGATTGTGGAAGCAACAGCTATCCCAGAGACTGTTACTGTATCATGTCAGATTGCTTGCAGGCCCCATTTCAATTAAAAAAGATATTTGTGAATCAGACAGAATGTAGTATCTTAGAACGGAATCAGAGGATCTGTCAGCATTCTGGAGTGTTTACTTTTAACACGTACCAGGCCTTAACCACATGCACACAGAGAACAGAGCATAATGAACACAGACTTAAAAGTTCCAATGGTTCATAGACCCTCAAAAGGGATGAACGGCTCTGAAGAAGATGTTATGGTGCATCAAGCAAATCCTCCTTAGTTCACACAGTTATTGACCCGAGACATCACAATTATTCCTTCAGAGCCATTAAGGGTCAAATGTGTTAATCCCACTGCCAGCACAGATTATTTGTTACACATTTTAGTGGGTAGGATAAGAAGGATGTCATATGGCAACTGCACGCACTCGTCATTTGGAGACTATCTCTCATCAGTCTTGATACCCAGGGCCTTCCATTACTGACAAGACACAACAAGGAGTGGAACATGAAATCAGGGCAGCAGGGAGAGGTACAAAGCCACCAGAAGGCAACATGTCCTCCTGGGACAACCCAGCTGCTGTCCTTCCCTGGTTCAGCTGTGTGCTGACTGGCACAGACCTGGAGAAGAGACATATTCCTTTTAAGTGCAATATGTCCACAAAGCACATAGAAATATCTGTATCTCTTCATTCACTCTAGTACAGGGAAGCACTGTCACCAAACTTTCCACTGGATTGCAAAGAAGTGTTTTTGTATCATTTTACACATGCAAAAGCCAGAGGCAAGCAGAGGCTTAAGCAGAGACAAACCTAGGGCTGTACCAGCTGAGGGAAGGAGCTGCCTGGAATACTCAGCAATGCTTGGTACAACACTGCCAAGTAGCCAAATCCACAAAAGCTAGCATCTAACTGCAGGACATTTCCACGTGCCTCTCAGACCTCTTGGATGAGCACACAAATCTCTCAGCTGCCTATTCCAAAACGTTTGTGCACATTTTTCATCAAGAGACACACTTGCACCCTCCTTTGCGGGCACCACCTTAAGGAAGCAGATCATTCCAACTCCAGGAGCAAAACCCACAGTAAAGAAATCAAGTCTTCATCAGCCTCTGACAGAAAAATGATGATGTGTAGTAGCTGTGACACAGATCACATAAATCAGCATTTCTGAAGTGACTCCTTTCTTCCAGGGGCCAAAATTGTTATAACTAGCTACTTCAGACTTATTAATTCTCTGTATTTGCCTTTTCTGAAAACAAACAAACAAAACAAAAAAAACACAAGAGCAAAGATAGTCAAGGTAGGAATTGCTTGAAATGCCTAAAAATAGTTTAAAACTATTGTTTAGGTCTCTCAAATTTACCCATGATTAATACTCTCCTGAAAAGTTATGCTAAACAAATTTAGGCTTCATTGGGCTAATGATTTTCTACTGATTTTGCCATGATATTCTTCCTGACAGCAAGGACACAAAGTGGGCTCTGCAGCAGTGGAGGTACCTCAGTGGAGGTCAGTGGGAACTATGCCTAACCCCACAATCCATCAGCCATGGAACTCTGCCCTTGGATGCAATATGCAAAATATTGGAGGCACTAAAGGAAAGGGTCCCCTGAACACCGTAACAATGTGCTTGTAACACCATGTAACCCAATCCATCACGGCTGCAGTCTTCTGCATCATTCCTGTGGCATGCAGACACCCCTTAATCATGGAATGAGCAAAGAGGATACATATAAAAATAGCACACAACATGAAGATGAATATAAACCATTTACTGCATCATCTCTCAGAAGATGCAGTAAAGAAGTACAGAAGACTACCCTGAGGTTCCTGCTTTGCTATTTGTGAGCTGCAGTTCCTCATTCCACAGCAATGCCATTTGTTACCTCCACTCATGTTGTACATTACTCTGTCCTGTAGGATATACAAATATATGCTAATATATTATTAATATGATGACACAGGGCCTCATTTTCTTGCAATTTCTTAATACTCAGTTGGTAACAGCTGCACTGCAGCTACTGTTAAATTGTTTTACAGTAGCTTCCACGGAGCAGGATAAAGAAAAAAATAGTGTCTTCATTTGGGGCTTAAATTGGCCTCAAAAATGTCATCAAAATATTGCTTAAAAGATGCATTTTTGCAAAGTGTGGGAAAATGCTTCAGTCTTTAGATTATTCATTTGGGGGAAGGAAAACAGATTTTGGCTATGAGCAACCTCAAATTGCATGCAAGCCAAGTATTTATAATTTCCTTCACAGATAACTGAATATTACAAAGACTGTGATGGAGATAGGAGGCAAATGAAGGGAAAAACATAGGAAGACAATATTTTTAGTGAACACCATATGAAATTTTACATTTCCTTAGTTTTGCATATCTTTAAGGGGAAGGCAAGAGAGTACTGCAAACCTGTAAGCAGGCTATCGACCTGTAAAGTCAAATTTTATAGCAGCATCAAAACATTTCACAGCTCCTTAATAGTCCAAGTGGGGAAACTGGATTCTCCATTTTCAGCTATCTTTGCAAAGACAGTGAAGCTCAGATTCAGCAAACTACTTAAACTACTTAAGTATTAAGCAAGAGCATTATCTCAACTAATATGTATGCAAGAAGTCAGAAGATTTGAGTTAGGCATGCCTTGAAAATATTTTTTTTTTTTAAATATAACTCAGTTGACTGAGAACAGATGTGAAAAGTGAATAAATACTAATATGGGGGCTATAACCCATTTTCCCACCAAACCCACAAATCCATAACTATACTCAGCCACACTGCGCAAACAAAGATTTTCGACTCACTTGTTATGAACAAGAAATTCAAAGCCATTTTTTTTGTGTAACTGCTCTCCTGTGATGGAAGAAAAATTCTTTTATGCTTTTATCTTGAATTCACAAAGTCCTGTGAGAGGGGATTGTTTACATTTGGCCAAATGTTTTCATATTTGTGCCAATTTTAAAACCACAGATTTGTTCTTTGCAGTGATTATCTATGCTGAGATGATGACCATGTTTTGTGTTATTCTCATCTACTTACAAGTATAGCTAAGGTTTCTACAAAAAACATTCCTTTAAAACTGTAAGTAAGACAACATCATTTACCTAAAATCCAAAATAAACAGAGGTACTTGGTAAAGGCCTTCCTCTGTGGTTACCATTATTCATGATAAATGTTTTTAGTTTACCCTAGATGGCAAAACTAGAAACCAGATTGCAGCTTTATATTCAAAAGCTAGTCAAGCTCATGTCACTATTTATAAAGTAATATGAACATCAGTCCCAGGTACATGCTGCTGGGAATGCTCAATAAAGATCGACACTGCAGATGCATTTTTAGTTGGTGAAATTGCAATAAAGGAAAGGGCACTGAGAAAGGGCTGGTCTATACCATTCCCTATTTCCCCTTGGGAAACTGAGTCCTCACACCATTTTTCCCTTCCCTTCACTAAGTATTTCAGGTTCTCAGGCACAGATTGGTTCACACTGATGCCCAGGTCTAATCTTAGCACCATAGTATCAGCTACAGGAGATGAAGTATTCCAGCACCTCTAAACGTGCCAAGGCAGCAGACACTCCAGCATGAACAGAAACCAAAGCCTGTGAGCAGCCCCCTTGACTTCAAAGGGAAGTGGCCTGAAGTAGCAGGGCTATAATGGCCATAGCTGTCTTTAGGACACAGGTAAAACTACGACACAGATGCGTAAAAATTAAGTAGTGTAACTCAGACACCAGAGCTCCCTCAGACACCAGTCAGTCAATTTTCATTACTAGAAGGAGTTTCTTGCTGCTCTTACCTACAGAACTATTTCCTGGTCATGAATCTTTATCATTATATACTTTAATGCTCTTGGTCACTGAAATCACCTTTTGGGTGTTTGTTTGTGAAAAGAAGGCCAGTCACTAAGCTCTATTTTCAGACATTAACATCTAACCATGCCATTAGCATTCTACACCCTCAGCTCCCTCTTGGTGAGCACAGGGCACTTTAAAGCTTCTGTATCACAAAAGGTCTCTTCCTTAGTTTTGTCAGATGTTATGGGCAGGCTGATGAAGCTGTTTCCCCAGGACACTCACTGCTCTGGACTGAGCACCAAAAATGGCTTGATTTGAGAGCTTACCCTCCTTTCTCAGTTAATCAGAAATTGAAAACAATGCATGTTGCTATGTTGCTCCAATAACCTACTTCATCTTCCCTTATAGTCTTCAAGAAGTCCCAGAAATGGAGGGAAAAAAAAAAAAAAAAAAGAAAAGGAAAAAAGAAAAAGGACATGAAAGCAAAAATTGAAGAACCCTCTCTCCAGANAAAAAGAAGAAAAAAAAAAAAAAAAAAAAAAAAAAAAAAAAGAAAAAGGACATGAAAGCAAAAATTGAAGAACCCTCTCTCCAGAAATCCATTTCAATAGGAAGACTCCTGGAACACAGCAAAGTCTGCACAGCAAATCCAAATCCCACTGGGTATAAAGCATCATGTGCATAAGGGCATAAGGCCTCAGAATAAATGGTTCTTTATGAAATGCCCCCAAAGAAAGACTACTCAAGTAACCTCTGAATCAAGAGATTTTCTGCAGGATTTTCTGCTTATCACTCCCTTTGCCGACCAGTCCAAATGGTTTTAATCTCCCTTTTCTCCCTGTCACAGGACATAAACGTTTCCACTGCAAGTTCTGAGACTTGAGTGTCACTCTGAGCTGCACAAAGCAGATGCTGAACTGACAAGTTCACTGAAATTTCTACCAAATTTCTGTGAAATGCACCCATAAATAAAGTCTGTCAACACTTGCTGTTCTACACTGATTGCCAACATCTCACTATTCTCAAAATAAATACCTCCTACAGATACTTTTAGTTGCCTGGAGTACTAGATGTTTAAATATAAGTTAAAAAATATAATTTCAAATGTGGATTGATGATCTTTACTCACTCTTAAAGAACCAAAACCCATCAAGCAGGTATGAAAGATCAAATCAAAGTCAGTTTCTATCTGTTTCCACTGCTGGGCCTCAATGGTCTTCAAACAGTCGCCCATTCTGCCTCAAGTTATTTATGACAGCTGCTTTATCATGCAGTTATACACTCAGTAGTGCTTTTCCAGGTTTTCTTAAATCCTACGGAGAGAATAACTCTTCCATTATTTCTTGTTCCTAAATGTCTGAAAATCAGAAGCATTCAAAAATTAATTCAGGTTACATAAAAGCACAGCTTGAGCAAAATTCAAGCAGAATAGAACATATATTCCATTTCAAAGCAAATTTTGTATCCTTTTTAATTATTTTTTTCTTAATAGAATAAGGAAGAGTTTTAAGGAACAGCAGCATTCACTGTTAGTTATAAACCAGTTAGCAGGTTATAGAATAGGCAGGGAAGGCACACATACACCCACAAACACCAGTTCATGTCTCAAAGCACGTATCAAGTGTCCTGACACTGTTACAGACAGGAACACTGACACTGAGTTATCGCTCTGAGGAGCAGCACCTCACTGAAGGTGAGTAACTCTGCAGTGCAAGACTGCCTTTACCCAGCTAGCACTCATCAATGGTACTTGTGTTACTAATCACCTGAAGAACCCACCCAAGGTTTGTAATGAAGGAGACAAACATCAAAACAGCCAAGAGTTTGCATTTTCTCTGTCCATGGGTTCATCATACATAGTATAGTCTTTCCTATTACCAAAGCTGTAGAGTTAAGCGCTTGCAAAATCATCTACAACAGCAGGTCTACATAGAAAGAGGTAATTTCTGCCTGCCAGCTTTTTAATTTAAAGTACTGCAGACCTTAAAATTGGGCTCAGGCTATGCCTCTGTTGGCTGGATACTATCAAACAGTCTGAGCAGCCACATAACATTTCAGATAGACTTCTCAGCATAAGGGGAAAGACTTTTACAGTACAATCCCGCATTCTAAACTCCACCATAAAAAGGCTAAAGTTAAAAAACACAGCTACAGTTCATCTGCTGATAGACAAATAGGTCCTCTTAGATTAATTGGTCTCACTCGATTGCCCCAGTGTTACTTTTAAAGCCAAACTGAGCACTGGCACAAGCAAATGAAACTGTGGTACAGCTTGTGCCATTCCCAGTCCTTTAACCGGAAACTCAGAGGCCAAAATCCCATCTCCAGCAAGAGAGGCACGAATCTTCAGATTTGAATTCTTATCTTTCCACTCTCATCCTCCCATTTGATAAAGCACAGAACATCATTACAGTCTCTTCAATGAAAGGGAACATTATTTCAGACATGCAAAAACAGGCAACTTAATTATGACCCTTCTGATGAGACAGTTTCTGGATTTTCTATCAACATGCTCCCAAGCCCATTCCCAGGGGAACTCAGTGGTAACATGAAGAGCGTGACCGTTTATTTGGCTTAAGGAACACATTAATTTATCTGGCTTATAGAATTTAAACATCTGACGAATGACAGTGTGGTTGATTTTATTCATCAGCTAATTGCTTTGCCACCTGGAGCTGCAGCTTTATATATTCAGCTTATAAAAGATCTGAAAAGGATCTCAATTATTCTTTAATTTGTTCCTTGAATTTAAAGTAGGAAAATCTGGCTTAATCAAACATTGTCTCAATTCTATTGGGATATGTCTAGTTACCTTATAACAAGGTAAGCTTTCATTTAATCATATGATATGATAATTCCCCACTTTCAAGCCAAGTATCCTCTTAGTTACAATCAATTTTCCACTGAAAAAATAAACATTGTCTCTTTACTGAAATCCCTGTAGAGGAAAATAGTCCTTTTAAAGCAACTTGCTGTTAGTACAACCACCCTAGGAATTTTTGCATTGGAATTCATTAAACCCCCTCATTTAGCCCTGACGGGTAAATTGTGATATCCTGATTTTTCAGAAATGACTCTTCACACACAGGATGGTTTTTGGCATCGTTGAAAAAGGCTGATAATGAGCATTTGGGCAGAATGGTGGGATAAGCAAAATCTGGGGGTTAGCTTTTATTTTGCTGCATAAAACAATTTTATGTAGCATCCTCTGAAAATTGACTGCCCAATAGTCCTTGTACTTATTTTGACAGCAAGTAACAAAGGGGTAAGAAGACATATCAAGCACAAAGTAGCTTTTCTCCAAAGTACAGTTAAAATTCTATGTTTCCATAAGAAGATAGTACTAAAAATTATATAACTGGGTCAGAGCCCTGCACAGTCATGTAACATTTTCCCACAACTGCACACCCCAACAAAACACTTCAAACACCAGTCCCTTTTCATGCTTTAACAGGGAGGCTTAGATCTACAATGAGTTTTAGAAAGAGTGCAGGAGAGATCACTGGCAGTCTGAGTATCTGAGTGAGGGCAGTACTGTGGAGTTGGCTACGTGGAAATACCAGCTCAGTTTAGGAAGCCATCACATGGAATGTGTAACAAACCTAAGTGTGTGTTTGCATAGGAATAACTGAGAGGAAAAAGAAAATGAGGAAAAGGAAAAAAAGAAAACTTGCAGAGATATTGCAATGAATTTGAAAGGATGGACTGCTGATACATATCAGTCTTAAAAAATGAGGAGTCCAAAGGCTAGTCTTGCTGGAAGAAATATTCTTCTGATGAAAACAGCATAACAGGCACTGGAGAAATAATTAGACGAGGAGATGATATGAGGAAAAACAGTGAAACTACTTAAAAGCAAAATTATTTGTACCAAGTCCCAAAACACTATGGAGACAGAGGCAAGAAGGGATAGACTGGCCCTGCCAGTGGCTTCTACAGACACTGAGAGCAACTCGTGTTGTAGCCAGAGCACTGAGGATGTGTAACACTGGGCCACAGTACCAACAGCAGCGTAGAAGGAGGAGTCTGAGTGAGGGGGTAAAGCACCTGACACAGCCCCATCAGGGTGGTGGAATGGTTTGGCCAGGTAAACATGCTTAGGAAAGTTCTCTGACAAGGAAGACAAAAAAAAAAAGTGGCCCACTAGAGGAAGCAAGTGCAGATCTACCTAATATGATACCTATTTGGCATCTCTGGCTTTGATAACATATGGCGCAGCTGCAATAGCCTTTCATTTGCATAGGAAGCTCCTAATTTTGCATTTCTGGAATTTCATAGTTCTCTAATGCACACTACTGGCATTAGCAATACTGCTTTATAGTATTAACACTAGACAATATATTAATTGTTTTCACTAATACTTTTTGAATTTGTACTTAGATTTGAGCAATTGGAGCAACTGAGATACACTAAGTGGGAGCAGGCACTGGTGAAGTATTTGGAAGACAGGATTTACTTCTGCTGAAAGTAATTTCACCAGAAATTCAGATTCTCACTCTCTCTGGAAGACTTTACAAGCAGACAGAGATCTGTAGGACATGGCATGAATATAAAAACTCAATGGCACTCGGAATTCAAAGCCAATTGACTTGAGTAAATAATCTAGAAGAAACTTGGGATTTTTTTCATGAGACAAGTGTTTCTGTATCCAAATGTTTTGCTCTGGATTCATGAGGCAGAGTGGAAGCATTCAGTGAAGGAGTCTGGTATTTGGCAATACTTCCTTGAGATCTCCCTGGAGCTCTATTCTGTGGGAATGTCAACTTTGTTCTCCTCTAGCATCTGACACACATACGAGGTTGAAGCAATAGCTGCCTTCTCAATCGGCTTTTTTCAGTGAATTCAAGCAACATTTTTAGCATTGAAAAAGTCTTTTAATCAGGCTCATTATGGCTTCAAACAAAGCTGGGTCTTGGATGTGCTCAAGCTACTGTGAATTCCCAGTCTGTTTACTCAGAATTATGAAAGAGGGGCATATTTCTAAAAAGAGGGGGGAAAAGTATTTCCAAGGCTAACACCCAGACATATTTCTTGCCTTACAAATATTAAAGATTGAAATATGTTTCCTCAATGAAACCTGTGATTTACGTGTCATGCAACCCATAAACCAATCTATAGAATGGCAAACTGAATCCAAATAGGTGGAAAAGTCACAAGAAGAATTTAGACTTAGGCAGTCTGCAAAAACTACATTTCAAGACAGTATAGGAACAATAGAAAAAATTGCAGTGTGGGTATACTACCAGCTAAATATTCATTCTTGCTTCCCACTGAACTTGCCTTTTCTGCCAAGTAGGGTAATGCAATATGACCTACAAAGCATCACAGAGAACAGAAAGTGATAAGGTCTGCCCTGGCTTTTATACAGTGTCAGCATAAGAACAGAGAGGGTTTTTTAAGAGTTTTGTAAGAGTCTAAAAGCGCTATGTCCAACAGAATGACTCCTGGCACATATCAGAAATACCAACTAGATACAACTATAAAACACCATAAGGAACAGAAATTAAGTATCCTTTGCTACAGCTGTTAGATCATCTAGCAGTGCTCCCCCCACATTTTGAAAAACTGTCCGGAGCCAGTCCTGAGAGTCATATCTAGGTCATGAGGATTCGTATGTTTGCATATGCCCAGCAAATACAGACAGCATATTTGGAACTCATGTGTACTCCTTTGGCCTATTCCTTTTCTCTCATTATGAAAATAGCAAGGGACAACAGTAGCCCAGTTAGGTTTTGGCTAACATCATCAGAGAGGCTGGCCTGGCCAGCAAGAAGCATGTACTTCATGCTCCCAAACATATGTCAGCAATCAAGTGAAGCACTCAATTACAGCTATTCAGTGCTCTCCCAACTTTTCAACGAATAATTTTTTCTTTTCTTAAAAAAATACCTACCCATGGAAAACACATGTTTAATGGGAATTTGGGACAGTACTTCCCTTATTAAAAAAAAAATATTATTTTCATCTTCTAGCTTGTTTTCTAGCTCTTTTTTTCCTCCTATTTTGCCTCTTNGGGGGAGGGGTAGGGAATTAAAATTTAAAAAACTCACAGAACAGATCTTTTTCCTAAGTTTCCAAGCTCCAAGTACTGCCATAGCAAGCAATACTTCCCAGGCTTAAATTAAACACCACTGCCAGTGGTGACCTCCTCTCCCACTGCTCTGCTTGCCAGGGTGCAGCCAGCTCAGCCTTAGAGACCCTGACAGCGCTGGCAGGAGATGCTGAGAGCTGAAATCCCCAGGAGCTTGAACATTTTTTTTTTAAGAACAATCACTTCACATAAAAGTAGAGACTTAGTAGAGGGATGCAACTGCATCCCTCTGTTCTCTGACTGAACAAACTGTACTCTTAAGCACATCCCTTAATTTTAGTATAGGCCAATAATATCAATAGTGTAATTGTCAGGGGTAATAATAAACTAATGGAATGAGAACAACCTCATCAGTTTCTGTTTAAGCTCAGAGTTCCTCTCTGTTCAACTACTTGTCACACAGAAGACATGAGAAAAGATAAGGAGAGAGAAAGAAAGAAACAACTGGGAAAAAACACTTAAATTTTCTCTGCCAGCATCCTACTGCAGCACATACAGGCAGCTTTCTCACCAGCAGAGGCACATAACTTTAATTCCTTGCACAGCAGTCTCATTAAAATGGATATGTCCTGAATGGACACAGCTAGAATTTTATTCACAAATTCAGGTATACAGAGTTCAGCATCAGATTCAGCTGTGCTGATCAGAGGAATTTATAATTCTTTCAGCACCCGTCTTTTGATAGATACTATTATTTCAAGCTTACAAATCTGTCTTTCACAAGAATTTAGTACCTTCCCACTCTTACAGAGTGGATTTAACCCTGAAATAAAGCAGCACAGGAAAAAAAAGGACATTATCAAAAGAGTTATTTCCAGTAGAGGAACACAGTTCAATGAATTAAAAAATTCCTTCAAAAAGCAAATGTTTATTTTATGTCTACCTTACTGTGGATCTTTGTCAGAAACCTTGACAAGGTAAGGCTGAAGACTTTGGAGAGATCAATCTGAAAACTGACCTGTATCCTGGAGAGAAGAAACCCAAGAAAGACCATTTCAACTAAAGCAATAAAAAAGCAGAGTTGGAGAGGCAATGCTAGTGCATGCACACAAGTCAAGCCAGTATTTTGTAGCAGACAATACCCCAGCAGAGAGCACAAAACTCATCATCCTCATGCTATATACAGCTCAGATCCAGGATCATTACATTCATTTATGGGTGTGAGATTATGAGGATAGTTACTAATTAGGAGGAACAGAGAAGTGCTCTGGGAACAAAGGAGTTAAAATAGTGAGACTAGAACCTGCACTATCTACACATGGATAAAAATTAATTTATGCTAGATTTATTCTCAACAACATTTTAAAGATAGCTGAAATGAGGCAAATCTTAGTCTAAAATGTAAAAAGAGCTTTTGTTTTTGTTGTTGGGTGCTTGCAATATAAGTCAAGGTAAATAAGAGCTGTGACCAGCTCTCGGACAATAACTTCAAAGATAAGATACTGCCACATACTGGAAGCATTCAAATAGCTACTTTTACATGAGGTGATCTGAAGTTCAGCCCCTCACTTCCCAAAGCAAAGAAATCTGTCCTCTGGGGTAATTCCAACTCTCCTGTTGACTACGTTTCCATTTTGCAAGCCCTGCTTGAATATTCAGATATTAAAAAAAAAAAATAAAAATTAAATATCAGCACTTAGGGAAGGCAATTAAATGGTTGGGTATCTGGTTTCATCTCTTTTTCAGGGTCTCAGAGAAGATGTCTCAATAAAAGAATTCCAACTCCTTTCCACTGTGATCTAAACTTACTTGATTACGTCCCACAAAAACTAAGGTATTATTTCAGCAGTCCACACAAGCCTAATCATGTAAAATAGAGCTCCCTGAGATCTCTCTTGCCCTAACTCTACTCAGACTAGTATCCACACTGTCTTTAACTTGGCTTTGTTTTCTATCACTGCAATCCCCTTCCCAAATAGTCAGATTAAAATCATTCCAGGCATGGGATTAGTCAGTTGTGGAGTTCTCTCTCATGGCAAGTAACTACAGTCATACTGCTTCAAGGCTTTAATACAAAACTGGAAAGATACTGTAGGGAAAATCTCACCTCTAGGAAGGTCAGACAGGCCTCAAATACACTGCTGAAAATTATTGTTGCATTCTATAACATTAAGATTTAATGTCACACAGGCCCGCTGATTTCCTCTGTTGTGGATCTACTCTTCAAACTATCTGTTGATTAAGTTAGGATGAAAACCATTATTTCTTCTTAATCTCTGTATACATGGAGAACATTAAGGCAAATGTCATGTTTCAGCCTTTTCCTTAATTTTCACAGATTGTAGCCAAAGCCAGAGAGCCTTATTTTCCTCCAGCATATGGGGGTAAAAAAAAAAAAAAATCCAAGGTGGTCATGCTTAAATTAATGGAATTGTACCCATATAAAACTGGTAAAAGTAAACTGAGCCCTGAATCAGATTTTCAAGCTTAAACAGACTAGTAAAAAGCTCATGCAAATCACAGTCCATGGAATGTATGCAATAGCTGCCTCATCAAACCAGGATGCTGTGTAGAGATAACATGACACTACAACCATGTACTCGGTTACAACAATATAGGCAGCACTGTAATTACAATAATGACCTCCCAGAGCTATTGTGTCTTTAATTAAGCCTTTAAGAGTAGGCATTTGCCACTTAATCCTAACTCACTGTAACTACTGCAGCGTATCATCTACATTTTCACAAAGAATTACTGTGTCATATTTCTGTCAGAAAGATGAAAGGGAATATTTTAGTTCAAGTGGCATTTGCAGAATGAAATTGTATGAAATAAGTGGCCCATAGATGTCCTTTTAACAGCACTTCAGACCAAGCAAATGCTTCTGTTCTCTTTCTTTCTCCTACTACTCTGCTTCTTCCCAGAGTAAACTGGGAGAAGGCAGGCAGGAGGGGCTACACAGAGCCAATATCACACCTGATTACATGGATGATAAAGCTGTGACAACAGATTTTAACCAGAATACAGCACGCAGCAGCAGCAATGCCTCAAACTAACAGTTTTCCAGTTTAACTCTTTACTGCTCATCAAAAACAAACCAGCAAATAGTTCTTATTGGAGCCCACCAGCTCTGTCTCCGCTTTCTTTGATTGGGAAAGCTTCCCTGAGATCCCTTTCTATTCAAAAGTTTTCTCAGCTAAAGTAATATACAGTGCAAAGGAGCGTCGTTGTGTTATTTTCAACATCATTAGCAAATTGTTCAGGGTATTTTTCTAATACTGGCTCTAATAATGAGTAATTCTTTCCAAAAATATGCATGTGAGTATGCAAAAGAGTTGAGGAGTTTCTGTCTGTTGTCTGAATGGCACCACTGTTAACTCAGACATAGGGACACTGAGTAGCTCTGTCGGTGCTAGTTGACTTTAACAGACTCAAAGGCACCAGAGATGAGAACAATTTTCTGCCTGTTTATTTGAGGGATTCTTATTCTAACTAGGGAAACCTGACTCAGCCCGATTTCCACATCTTTTCAGTGTCTTCTTTGATATGAGTACTTTCATTTCACTATACTATTTGCCTCCATCAACTCAAATGCCACATCCAAACAGTCTGATGAATGAAAAGAATTAAATCAAAAACTATGGAAGTAGTAGGGGAAGTTAAAAGTGATCATTACCCCCTTGTGTATTTCTGTATCATCCAGCACAAAATACTTCCAACACTGCCTTGCCATTGCACACCAGAGAAGAAAAAAACCAAGATTATTTTAAATTTTCTCTGCAAACCAGGCAGGGTCCTTTAATCAACAGTCAGCATCAGTTCAAACCAAGCACTCTGATAATTGTAGCCTTTCCAAAAGCACCCATATCCCAGTATCCTACCAGACTTGGGCATCTTCTCTGAGCCTTCTATTCTTTCTCCAAGCAAGCATATTCAGTTCCTTCCCTGGCTGGCCTGTAAAATACAGAAAACAGAGCATTGTATATATTAATATGCTACCTGAATGACATGCAAACAAAAAAAAAACAAACACAAAAAAAACCCAAAAAACAAAACCCCACCAAAAATCTTTTTTATCTCAAGAAACATGAATTTCTCTCCCGCAGAATCCTATTTCATTATTGTCTTTCAGACATTTGTCATGCTTTTTCTACCCTTTTACAAGATCTTTCATGAGCTTGAAAAATACTCACTGTTCACGTCACAGGATAGATGTCAACTGCTGCCTGAAGTTTCTTTCTTTCTCCTTTCCTACCCTTTGCTGGAGTGTTAAAATCGTATTAGCTCCCCAATCTGATCTCGATAATAACCCACAATGGATTACAAGAGCATGAGAGAAACTGATGCTGAGTGGCTCTTTTCTGCCACTTCAGGTGTAAGTAATATTACTCTATCAGGTACACAGCGGCAACCTCTTAGCAAATTCTAATCTCCTGCCCACACACCATGCAAGTCTAGTGAAGTAATCAAGGCTGACACTGACTGGTAAAAACTTGATCAAAATTACTTTGCATTATAGCACCCAATGCTTTTATTCATAGTACAAACCAAATTCTGCACAGACAAGTGGAAAGGCTTAGTGGTAAATACCTGTTGGTCATGACAAGCTGCCTGTAGAAAGATACGTGTTTGAATGGTTAAAGGTGTTTGAAATAGTTGATGAGCATGTGTGGTTCTTTTCTGCCACTTCAGGAGTAATTACTGTATCAGGTACACAAATGCAAACTCTTCTCTTTGTAAGGAAGTAATTTAAGCTGTTCTAAGGCATTCAGAAGAGTCTACAAGTTTGGCCTATAGCTGGCATTGTCTGGTGGTGCATCATTCAAAATGATGGCTTCAATGGCTTCCTACTAGCAATAACAAAAACAAGACCTTTTATTTTATGACTGGATTGAGGATGAGAAGGGAAATACCTTTTTAATTCTTTGGTATCTAACCAAAGAAAAACAAAGACCAAAACAAAACTTCCAGTATTTCTGCTCAGTACAAGATTTTGTAGTACTCTGAAACTATGCAGTTTCATTTTTTTATTAACTCCTTCTTATGGGCAGATAGTTTTTAAATTAAAACTCTCCAAAATATCCAAAAGCTCAAAAGAAAAATACTCTGTATTTCTCTAAATGAAAGGTATTCCTTCAGCATTTCAGAGTGCTTCTCTTTGTGTTTCTGCTTTTAAAGAATGATCCACCACCCTGTGAGGATACAGCAATGTGATAGACACATCCTAAATTACTTCTCCAAGGTGAGAGAAAGGAGGTTCAGCCCTAATGAACCAGCTCTCTCGCCAACACTTTTGCATATCACCCTTAGCCAGACCCTTCTCTCCAGGCTTGATGTGAAAAGGTCACTGGCCTTTTATCTAGAGAAGACAGACCCTGCGAAGTCCAACCATCTCTTCATTTCATGTGACACCAAAGCAACAACCTCTGCTTCGCTGCTACAAGGCAGGCACCTCCAAATGCCTGATCACATATCTTTCTACTACAGCTTGACAGGCTTACAGTGCGAAGGATGTGTTAGAGCTCATTCCATTTGGAAAAGAACATCTTTGACTGATGAAATTGTATCTCTCTCTCTCTCTCTTTAGAAAATGTACTAAGTAATTGGAAGTTCTTCGTGACAATTAGAATCACATCCCAAAACTTGTCATGGATTTCAGCAAGCTTTGGATCAGGCACATATATACCAAGTGAGACTGTTTGGGTTTGATTTCTTGAAGGAATTTAGGTTGAGTATGCAAATGTTAAAATAGGTTCAGGCAGCAGCACAACGTGACTGACATGCTCTTATACATCCACGCCTTCAGCAGTATGGATTTCCTCCCCCACACACAAACAATTGCCCCCTTCTTTAGAACTTGTTACAAAATATAATAATATTTTATTAATAAAATTCTCATTTCTATGCAAGAGAGATTTTTTTTAATAGCACTGGGCTGAATCAATCTTTCAGATACTATTTCTGATCAAGCTCTGAGACAGTTTATTTGAAAGTCATCCCTGGAGTGTGAAATGGGTATCTTTACAAAGATGTCTGAAATTCTATTCTCTCATTGCAAATAACCTTATCACAAGAAATAACCTTATATTCCCTAGAAACAGAAGGAGTCAATGATATTTTTTTTCATTGTTTTAAAGATCTTTTTCCTACTATTTTGGGGGAAATATTGCCAGGAATTCAGTTGATCAAACCTATCTGACCACAGCAGCATCTAGCTCCTAAAGACAAAAGGAAAGCAAAAGTCCAAATTCAGCATGTGACTAGTAGCAAGAAATTAACAGATTTATTCCAGCCCAAACTCAGCATCAAGTTCAAGCCATCATGGATGGGTAGAGAAGAAGGTGCATTTTTGCTGAGGAGAACACAAAACCTGTGCCTTGTGAAAGCTGTGCAGCTCACCAGTGACAGCAGTAAAGGTGGGGAATGGCTCCCCACCCCCAGCATTCAGTGGCACACATTGTTATACACAGAACTGCTCTTGTTGAGTCTGCAGTGAGCCAACTGGAAAGCAGACAGAAGCAGGTACTGATATTACACCAGAACATATTGTCACTGCTAGAGCCAACGTACCGTCACCAAAGCTGCCAATTATCCCCAAGTCACTGATACATTATTTTTTTTAATCCCAGGGAACAATCTTTTGCTGGAGGCTTTTTCACACCCATGACTGAAGTATCCCTGGTGGCATGTTGGCTAATTAAGAGCAAAATCCATCTCTTGATGAAATAACACTGCCACTGAAAGAGATTTCTACAGTTAGGGAAAAAAAAATGTTTAATCAGGCTAGGAGGAGCAGCATCCTAACACTTGCACTAAGCACGGGAAAGAGGTCTATAGCTAGCAATTAACAATGATGAAAAGGACAGTGATTTAAAGCATATTGCCATGACATTTTTATCAAAGTAAATGAGTTTGCTAGGCCCAGCGGCTGCATATGCTTATTGTCATTTAATGTTTGGATAGCAACACATCAGGCACCAAATATCAGGAGGTGCCGAATTTAATAAGTCATTTTGACACTGGCGTGAAACGAACAAATCAGCATTCTGAGGAATGTGTTCACACTCTGAGCAGACAGGCAGACATCCTAAGCATGTGAGGTGACACCAATCAACAAAAAAAATGGGAGGCGGGAAAGAAAGGGAGTGAGAGATGAAAGCCAGGAGAAGAAACAGGCAGCGATACTCCGATGAAAAACTAGTTCTGTCCTGTCTGCTGGTTTGCCTGATTGGTGTCAACAAGGCAAATTTCTTTTCACTAAGGCTGAGACACACTGCATATCTTCGATGGCATAAATCTCATGTATTATTTAAGCCCTACATGGATTATCTCAAATGAACTAAAATTAATGCCATGGAAATCTTTCAGGACTTTTCATTGCTTTAGTGGCAATGCAAAATTCCTGCCACGTGCACGGTTAATCAGAGCTTGTTTTTCAGCACAACAAGGCTGGCTCTGCACATGTACTTTGAGAGCCTCTCAGACACTTTCTGCCCGAAGCCCAGAGGAGTTGTGCCTGTTTGAGCAAACTAAGGCTCTGGCTTTTCATGACTTTCAAAGCACCAGCAGCAGTTTTGATCCCAGCTCCTCCACCCTCTGCAGATTGGCTGCTTGCTCTGTCCCTCGCCTTCCAACCCTATTTATATTCTCTTTACCTCAGGGTATGTCTGTAGTGCAGAGGTACCTGAGTTAGCTATAGAACTCCCCAGCTCAGGTGCTGCTGTAGATGTGGTTGTGCAGGCTCAGTGCAGACTAATTTACCCCCACTGTCTCTAATTCATTTAAAGTTACTTCAACAAGGCCTACCTGAAAGACTCATTCCCCACCACCCTGACCCTGTCCTCACCTCTTCACTTCCAAATATGCAATATTTCACCACTAGTCTTTTCATTGGGCTTGCCTTCTTCTAAATTAGTATTCAAAAACCAAAAGAATTGTTGGTACAAATTCAACAATCCATTTTCAGTTTGAGATTTATCTCAGACTGTGCCTTAACAGGGCTGAAAAATTTCCTTTTCAGCCAGTCCTGAATGCCTAAAAATGCACATAAAAGAAGTCTTGGAAGACAAATGCCATCTCCTTGTCTTGCAGAGCATCAGAAAATACATTAGGATATGATAAAACAACTGTTATGATTAAGAAAAATGAGGTATTAAGGAATATAACCTGGAGTAGGAACAGTATTAAGGAGACATGGTGGAAAGAGAAGAAAGGAAAGAGATGAAAGCATCCTATTCATGTTCTGTCGATTTCCAATCCACATAAGTGAAAATAAACATACTTACCTTGCATATACTGCTTAGACTTACTCCCCTTCCCTATGTGGACTTGTGTTTTTCCTTACAAAAGATAAAAAGTTCGAGTTGATTGCCAGATAAATACATCAACAAAGCAAGAAAGGTAAAATCAGATATCATTGACACTGGAACCAAGTAACTCTATCAACCTGTGTAACCCACATTTGATGGGGTATCCACAAAAAAAATAAGGACCGCTGCTATTTTCCTGGGCTGATGGGAAATAAGAGAATTCAAGAGAATAGTGCAACATCAAATGAAAAACAGGCTGAGGTGATCTCCTTACTTTTTGGAGGAGGTCCCCAGATGCTGCTGCATCTAATCCAGTCAGAGATTACATCAAAAAGCTGGTGGTCATCCAGCTTTTATCCCTCTTCTCCTTCCCCAAAAAGCAGTGAACAAAATAAATTTTCTTCAGCACAGTTTCAGCAGTGAAGCGGAAGATAAACATTTCAGCCATGAGCCTCCTGCAGGAGATGGTGCTTCATGCCCTAGGGAGATACAGGGCACAGCACTTCCCACTTCAGCAGGGTCATGCTCACCAAATTACACACAAGTGGGGCACAGCCTGGGAGGCATTTCACAGGCCTGAGGGTTTGGAATTCACTAGGATCTCTCTGGCAGCACATGACGACTCTGGGTTAATAAAGTTAAAAGTGTGTTATATTGCTTGTTAAACTTTTCAATAAGGACTGAAACAAGAGCAAGAGAGGCTCTGGGACCACAAAAATCCTAGTAACAGGAAGAACTGTATACAATGCTGGACAAGGAGCAAGGAACATGCAGCTGTGAAAGACCAGGGGAGCAGGATTATTGAACATGCAGTCTTGCAAGTGTATCTGAGCCATTCAGCCACAATGTGCTACAGCAGACAGAGGGGAGCACTGGTGCTCAGCCAGGTATGAGAATCTTCTCATGGCCCAGAATACATCCCCCTCCCAGGACTTAGCTGGCTAAGCAAACCGTTCAGCTGGCTGAGTTCAAGATCAGCTCCATCACTGATAAGAGCTGCTGTGCAGAAAGCCAGAAGCAAGGACCTGCCCCTCATTTCCCTTGGGAACCATTTTTAAGCTGAAGCTTTACCACAGGTCCCCACCTTTGCTAACTGTCAGGGAGCTCTGCAAGGCACAGGAAGCTGAGAACAAAGAGGGCTAATAAAGAAGGTTCCAGCACTGCTCTCACCAACACAGAGCTGGGGCAGAAATTGGCAGGTCCAGGTCAAGAGGAGGGCAAGAGGCAGTGATCAGTCAGGCACAGCCCAGTGATCACCCAGCAAATCCGCGGTGCTGGGGCACATCTGACATGGAGCCAGGAATGCCAGTGAGCAGGGCAGGCTCTGGGTCAGAGCTGTGTCAGTAGGAGCCCATCGCAGACACAGCTGCTGCAAGGCTGTGATGGAGCACGGGTGGGGCTGGCAGTAAAGCTTCAGCTTTACAGCAGCTCCCAAAGAAAAGGAGGGGCTGGCCATGACTTCTAGCTTTCTTCACAAGAGCTCCTATCAGTGAAGGAGCTGAGCTTGGACCGTGCCAGCTGAACTCTAACCTAGCCAGATGAACTCCTACAAGAGACCTGTGCCCAGGTCTGACAGCTCCGATGGCTCAGGCCCTGCATCAGTCGTCTCTCACTGCTACTCACAGGAAAGAACACGAGAAAGAGAGGAGGGTGTTACGGACCAGCCTGTCTGCTCCACTGCTATTCAGTGTAAACTCCAGCAAGACTGAGGCAGAAGAAAAGAAAAATTGCTGAAGACAAAACCAATGTCTGTTACAGCTAAGTTTAAAGGTCACATATCAGCTGAGCAAAGTAAGTTCTCAAACCTCTGAAATGCAGTCTCTTCTCTGCACCCACAGATTGCAAATATTTCCTAATTTTCTGTAGTGTTCAGAAGCCAGCTCATCCACATCCTGAGTCACTGCAGGAAGAGGAGATAGAGCAAAAGGCAGAGGAAAGGCTTCTAAGACCTACATATCCTCAATTCTTGTTTAACTTTAGGGGACAGGAAGAGATCTAACTATGGATTCAAACTGAGCATCGGTTTGTTCTTTCATCCTTCATGGAGAAGCTTTATCCAAACATCACACCAACACCACACCTGTCTTCAGAAGGCAGCAGTTTGCACAGTCCAGTTTAAAATTACTTGCATCCCCTGGAATGTGTAAAAGGTATAATAAAATTTTTACTATCTGAAACTATAATAGACTTTTCCCTCTTGGTTTTTTTCTTCCCACAGTCTCTCCTTAGACCTCACATTTCAATGTGTGGGCAGCAGAGCATTTTGCCACCCAGTCACCACATTGCAAATTAATATTAGGCAGCAAAGGCATATCAGTCCAAGATTAAAAGCTACCTTGGAATCATTCATATTTTGTTAATATATTTTCCCTCCATTTAGTTATGTTGGCACCAACTCCATGCCCAAGAGGGCAGTGCAGCTCTGGCAGTCTGATGGGAAGCTTCTTGGTTTTCTGCCAGACACAGCATGAACACTGCACAGAGCCCTCATGGCCTTGCAGAAGAGTTTTTTCTCCCTGCTCTCTGAGCTGATGCTGCCAAGCTTTAAATTCAACACTGTCCCTAAGCCTGCATCGCCAGAGCTTTGCAGAAGAGACGCTGCAAAAAGAGACCTATGACAGTTTAAGTAGGCACCTTCCAGTTGGGAAGGAGCACAAATGCACAGATATATCCCTTTGTTTCTAGATTAAAATTAAATAGAAGTGCTACAAGAAACACTTTCCAAAAGACTTGTGGAGTCTGCAAAACGCCTCTACTTTGTTTTGTGTGCAGTAACCCATTTCATGCCTCCTTTTTAAAATACTGACTCTTCTCTACTCCTACGTAGTTTGTTATGTTGCCTCACTCCAGTCGTGTTGCACCTGCTAAATATGCTCTAAATCAGGGACACCACCCAGAGAGTTTGAGCTAAATAGGAACAGGAGAACTAGGCCCCAAGGGAGATTTACCCTCTGCATCGTCAAGCCCAAACAGCTCTATCTTGTCATTCTTTCAATTTGAGGTGAAGAAACCAGAATATTAAATCACACCAGGAGATGCCCAAGCGTGTCTGATATTTTTGCCTTCTTTTTCCCCTTGGCCTACCATTAAAAAAAAAACAAAATCAATAACAGTTTCCCTGTGATTGGGAAAAAAATCTTATATGATCCAAATGTCGAAACCAGTGACAAGTGAGCCATGTCAGGGAGTTTGTTTTACTTAAACAGGTACCACAGGTGGAACAGAGTGACTTCCACTTTTAAAAAGAATGATTCAAAATCAGTAACAAAGCCACTGAATTATGGAGCCCAAATATAAAATTCTTTGCATGTATCAGGAATCATATCATAAAGAGCAAGCAAAATAGTGGCAGACAGACAACTTTATGGTCTCCTGTTCATTTCCCAGTCAAATTAGAATGAAAGCTGCTTGGTTTCTGCCCCAGGCTTGCAGTTTTTGGAGTCCCAAGCTGCAGTCTGTTCATATATGGTACAACAAAGTCTGGCCCATTTCTAAGGAACAATAGATTCAAAAGGTGTGAGCTACTAAAACACTTTGGTGTTACTGCTACAAGCTGCAGATATTAGTTAAAACTTCTATAAGGACACTGTCAAGATAAGAAAGGTCAGTTTAGAAGCATCTACCGGTTGAGTCTAAAAACAGAAGAAACATCCTCTTTAGTGCTCCCAACTCTCAAAGCAAACATCTGCTGTCTGAGGGGACAGGACTGTTTTCAGCTGCTGCTCTGACCTCCACGGACAATTTTGCTGCTCTGACATTAGCTGAGGAACTACATCACCCAGCAGAGAGAAGACAATGATGGGAGAACAGAACTCACCAAGAAATGGAAATTAGGTGATGGAACTGTCATCATCACAAAAGTCATGAAAAATGAAAAGCAAAAGGATAACACAGCCCAAGGAATAACACAAAAAGACCTCTGTATTCTCTTCCTCTAGGTCTTCACTAGCAAAATTAATTCAGTTTTCTGAAGACCATGCCCAGGCATTGCTAATGCACAGCCTTTTGCAGTATCCATTGGAGGTAAGAATGCATCATTTCTCCTTCCTGCTGAAATAGACTGGGAACTGCCCTGTGTTCTTGAATTTTTCTGCTGATTTAACTTTGCTCTTTCCTTTAAAATATCTTTGTTTTCATGGATATTTCATGCTGGCTGAGGAAGCTATATGACAGGAAATTACATTTTAATGATGAGTACACAAAACAAAACAAAAATCTCATATGGCAACAGAAAGGCCAGAACTCTGAGTTGAGAAAGCCAGCATCCCATACAGCTGTTTTCTGGGTCCTAAAAAAGGATCCAAGTTAATGCTCTACTAATTATACCCAGGTGTAGAACAAGAGCTGGTTTTCATTTCTTTTCAATTCAAACCACAGGACTGGTTTCCAGCCTAGATTAATTTGTCCAGGGGTCCTTTAAGGGGTGTGGTTTAATTTGCATCTGGCTTCAGTTCCAGGGTTCCCAGCAGTGGCACTTCTCTGAACTCTTATCAAATTTATTGGGCACTCATGCATAACTTAATTGGGCACTCATGCAAAAATTAATTGGGCATGCAAGCGTGAAGAAATTGGGTTCTCATGCATGAACCAATCGGGCACCGATGCATGAATTAACTGGGTGTGCAAGCAGGAGCTAATTGTGTGCTCAAGCAAGAGCTGATGGGGCACTCAGGCATGATCTCATCGGGCACTCATGCGTGAACAACTTGGGTGTGCACGTGTGAATGCAGAAAAGCCTGCAATTTCTGCCCTATACATTCTACCCTCCGCCGCTGTGAAAAGCACATAGGAACTGTTTCTACATCTGTCCATTATAAACTCTACTTTCGACATCATCACAATCTTAAAATACACTAATTACAAACTCTACTCTTAGCCCCGTGGACCAGGCAGTAGGAACAAGCCCTGTGTGCACACTTTGCCCAGCACAGCACTACAAGCACTGCTCATAATGAACAAGAGCCTCCCTTCTGCGCTGAGCGCTTGTTAACACTTCTTTTAGCGGGCTTCTTTTCTTTTAAAATAAGAGACCTTCAGCTCAATGCACTGCGTCTGCCGTGTGCTTCTGGAGTCTCTGGAGATCTGTTTCAAGAATGCAGTCGGTCCCCCCACACCCCAGAGCACAGCAGCTTTCCTGGAGTTTCCCAGGCACACAGAGTCTCCATGGATGGCACTCCTAAATCCCTGGCTGTCAGCCACAGGGGCAGGGGCTCAAAGCTGACCCCATCCTATCCTGTTCCAGTCACCTTTCCATCCTCAGGACCATGTCCCATTAGCCTTGAACTCTTCATTTCCTACCTGATTACACACTGTTTGCACCTACCTCTCCAGACACAAAGGACATATAACACAGTATCCCAAATTTCCACTATCACAATCAATACCCTTTCCTCGGTCTCAAAGTCACTTAAATTGTTGCAGTCCCAGGCCATGTCACATTTGGGTGCTGCCTGCATTTTCCACTAATCACTATAGTGCATGAAACCACCTCTACCGGGGGAACATTTTTTTCAGGAAGTTAACACAAATTACTTTCTAATCAGGTTCAAGCATTGAGAGAGAATAAAATACAAGAAATTAAGCACTTAGAAAGCATCTTTTCTCCCCCTTTCCTAGACTCCACTTAAGCTAAACGTACCTCCCTAAACTTATTTGCACCACAAGTTACATTTGGTTTGCACCAATTATCTCATTGATCCAGCGGGCAATGCAGGAAGTTGGGGTTGTGTCCACAAAAGTTTCTTCCATCTGCCACTCCTTCATGTATCTTGCTAGGTGTCTTCCAGCCCTCTGGCTTCCCAGTGTCACTCTGCTGGTGTAGGTCACCCATGGCCACATTCAAAATCCCCTTGCCCTGCTGTATGTTTTCTTGGGCTGCAGTGATCCAGGAGTGCATTCCTTGGGTATGGAGCATCCTCTTTCACACATGTCTTCTCCAGCATCCCCACACACTGTCTGCACTGTGGGGTCCTCTGAGGGCCTGGCATTTTGGGACAGCATTTCAGCTTCACAGCCAGCTGCCACCCACACAGAGCAGTTCATGGCCACCTCCCATGCTGACTATGCTGGAACCCCTGGATGCCAAAGCCCACCAGGTGTGTCCAGCGCAGCAATGGGGAGAACTGATGGTGCACTTGGGGGATGAACTCATTGGGCGCTCATGCATGTACTAATTAAGCATTCATGCATGAGCAAATTGGGTGCTCATCCAGATCTAATTGGACTCTCAAGCGTGACTTGATTGGGCTCTCAAGCATGAACAAATTGGGCGCTCATGCGTGAATTATTTGAGCAATAAAGTGTGCACTAATTGGGCACCCATGCGTGAAGTAATTGTGTGATCAGGCGTGAACTAATAGGGTGATCATGCATGCGTTAATTAGGCACCCATACCTTGCATGGACTAAACTGGCACTCACGCAGGGGCTCATTAGGTGCTCATGCACAAACAAAGTAAACCCTACAGTTTAATCTCAATACCTTCCACCCCTTGCCTCCGCAACACACACATTTAAGAGATGTTTCAACACACAAACATTACCATCTCTACTTTCAACATTTTCACAATCTTAATATACAGCAATTATAAACTTCATCCGTCCTCCCTGCAGAACAGACAGTAGGGATTAGCATTGCAGCAATGCTCTTTAAAATCTTGTTCCTTGCCCCACAAATCATGTGGAAACATTTAGGTTGAAAAAGATGCCTAAAATCATTGAGTCAAACCATTTAACACTACCAAGTCCACCACTAAACCATGTCCATAAGTGCCATTCCTTTGCAGTCAGACCACCTTATCCATCACAAACTCTACCCTTTATGCTGGTGGACCAAACTGTAAGGGATTAATATCATAACAAAGTGCATATTCACTTAATAAAATTCTAGCCCCATCCCAGGGAGCCAAACTACAGTGGTTATGAGTCAGGTCATCATCAGAGACTGAATTTTGATTCAGAAGCTATTCCAAGCTCTACTCCTTGAGTTGGTGGATTAGATTATTGGGGTCAACCTTATCACTGACTACACCTACTCTTCACAAACTTCAAGCCCCATCCCTATGGGATGTAGGGATTATATTCAGCCTGAGTATGTATTATTATGCCACTCAGGGCATACATTGCAGGGGGCACTGCATTCATGCATGAGCATCCCATGAAGTCACACTGGGATGCCCAGCTAGTTCCTGTTGAGTGTTCAATAAGCTCATGCATGAGCACCCAATCAATACATGCATGAGTGCTTATCCAGTTTATGCATGGGCACTCAAATATTTCACACCTGAGCGATCCATCGGTTCATGCACGAGGGCCCAGCAGTTCATCCTCAAGTGTCCAATGAATTCAAACGTGGGTGCACAATTAATTTACAACCAAGTGCCAAATTAATTTATGCCAGACCAGCCAAGCAGTTCGTGCATGAGTGCCCAGTTAGTTCATGCATGAGTGTCCTGAGAATTGATGCTTGATTATCCAATTAATCCCTGCATGGAGGCACAATTAATTCATGCTTGAGCACCCAATTAGCTCACACATGAACATCCAATTGGTTCAAGATGCCCCACTCACTCACACAAGACTGCACATTCAGGTCACACATGATCACTGAATTCATGCATGAGAACCTGACCATTTCATGCATGATGGCACAGCTCACAAGCACCCAATTTACTCCTGCATGAGCACTCGGCTGGCACTTGCATGAATGCCTGATGATCTCATGAGTGACACACTGGACACACGTGGCAGACTTCAGGAGGGCTGTGAACTGCTCTATGCAGGTGGTAGCTGCCTCTAAAGCCAATGTAATTGTCCATGGCATCCCAAAAGGAGCACACAGTGCCCCATCACACATTTATTTACAAGCAAGCAGCAGACACAAAGAGAAAGAGATGCAGAGTCACATGGAGGGAAACACAACAGACAAGGATCACTTGGGGCAGAAAGCCCATCAAAACTGAGAGTTAAGGAATTGCAGACACAGGGAAATCAGAAGGCTCAGTTAATACTGTTCAGGATGTGGAGCAATGTCCAGAACAGTTGAGCCATTTGGTACAACATTTTATTGCCCAGGTTGAGAAATACCTGTGTTGCATCAAGAGAACACTCTTCACACATTTTACATCTGGAAAAAGCCCTGCAGCTATTTGAGTCATGAACCCATTGGTACCTCCAACAGCGGTGGTAATCTTTACTTCTACTGTTGTCATCATCTGCTTTGTATGCTAGAGTATAGTAAATAAATGAAAAAAAATCTATTGTATTCTTAGCTTTGTGTTTGGCAAGAAAAAGGTATAAAATTTGTAGCAAGTGCTCAGCATATGTTAACCCAAATAACCCCGCAGTCCACAGGGGTAAGGGGTGATATATGTAATACATATGCATTCAAAATGCTGTGGCTTAGTTATATTTGTTGTAGGAGCAGGGAATGAAGTTTTTAAAAGCATGAATTCAGACTGTTATAAAATTAATCCATACAGTCTAGCCCACTGGGATGAGGGTTGAAATTTGTGAAGAGTGCATACGCTCAGACCATGATAAAGCTGACACACATCCTTGCCTATTGATCTTCCCAGCCCTAATGATCTTGTTCAGGTACCTTCAAACTCTATTTCTGATGCACTCACTCATTGTTCACACCTACTACCCCCTCCAAGATATAACAGCTGAAACACAGCCCAAATGTCCAATAGCACACTTCCTGCTGCTAACTAGCTTTCACCAAGGGGGTTTTTACTTAAGTTACAGCAAATTAATTTAAATTTCTAATCACTGATTTAAGTAATTAGAAAGAAAGCTATTAAACCTTCCACAGCCTTAACCTTTCCTCCTCACTTCCCAGTTTAAGCTTCCTTAGTTTTCACCATGGTTTACACACTTCCCATCCCAACCTCTCTGGTGATGGGCAGTGCAGGAGGGTTGTGTTGCGTGCATAATATTTTGCCATTGCTCTCTGTCTTTCACTGAGTTTCTTCCACATCTTGTGAACCCCAGGCTTCCAGCCCTAGCATGGACTGGATGAAGGGCAACATACCATTCCTGTTCTAAGGACACAATTAAGTGTTTTTTTTTTTTTTTTCAACCAGTGAAAACTGCACTTAATATCCTTAACTCTCTTCTCATCGCAATTATACAGAAAGCCTTGCAAATGTTCACAGTATTCACAGCAATATAAAAGGTCAAAGCCTTAAGAACATGTATAATGGTAAAGAATAATGCTCTATTCTTAAAAAATGGTGCAAAACCAAAACTGATTTGGTGCAATATTCACTACACTGCATGAGACAAAAAAAAATAAAAAAGAATACTGGTTGTAAAGCACATCTCAGTACCTCCAAGACTATTCTTATACCACTCCTGCCACACAAAGCATTCAGCAATGCAACCTGACTGCCTATACCAGAACGATAAGTTCTTTGCAACAGGCAGCCTAGATTGTATTTGAAAGACTGGCCCATTTACTGCATGCTTCTGCCAAGATATATCTTAACTTACAGCTGACTTTGAAAAGCAAACCACTTAGCAACTCATAATATGATTTCTAATCTCTAAAATCCCACACTACCGACTAAAGGCAGGAAGCTTAGGCCTTGAAATGCCAAAGTGTTAAAGAGTTGCATTGACAGAAACAGCATTTGTTTTGAAAAGTCTTCAAGAGTATTGATACCAGATCAGGGCCCATCAGAGTCTGTCAGCTGAAAGTCACTTCTCATGCTCCTCTCTGTGTTGACTGTTATACTTGCTAAGATGTCTCTCAAGCTATGCAAAGTCAGGAGGGAAAAAGCTGTAAACTGATCAGAGTGCAAACTAAGCCTGCTTTTTGGCTATGTCTTACCAACACAGAACAGCTGGAATTTGTGGCCATGGTAGTTGTAAAAGCACTACTGTGTGATGTTAGGACTGTCACACTCCTAAAGCCCTCTCTATCAGGAAAGGCATGAGTATTTCCTGACAGACAGGAGAATATCTACCAGTCAAAGGTTTGCCAAAAAGCATCTTCTGAGTCAGAAAGGAATGACGCTTCACACTGTTGAGATTTAAACCCTGTAAGCACCACTTCCTGTCCAAATACATACAAATCAGTTTAACATGGCAAATAATCATAATTTAGCTCAGCTGGCATCCCTGTCTTTAAGGGAGCCTCTAGAAATTATTGACAGGCAAGAACCAAAACTGAAGGGCTGAAAAATGGGAACTGTTCTTCATCTACTCCTCCTCACCTTGCAACATAACCAGGACTGACAGGGAAGAGGGATGGACAGTCTGGGCACACACTTGGAGGCATGCTGCCTCAGTGGCCCCATGGAGAAGAGACTGCCCCTTCTTCCACCAGGCAAAAACGTGATGCCACCCCACCTCCCATGGCTGTCCAACTACATGAAAATGCTGTTAGGGGCCACTCCATTCCATGCAGTGCAGGACATCTGTGTCCACACTACAGCAATGCATAGGTACATGGAGGCTTTACATGGCCAATGAGTCTCCTGTGCTCTGGGCCACCACTCTGGGCCATAAGGCTTTACCACACTCATCTACATTATGGGCAGTCCCAAAATCAGCATGGAAAGTAAATGAACACCATATCACATGATCCTGGTGTTTAGATGTACTCTCATTCCCTACCTCAACCCAAATTTCGCATTCTGCTACAAGCTGACAAGATAATTGTTAGGTAATTACACTGTCTTCATTTCCAAGTGAAGCAAAGATATAGCAGCAAGAGAATGTACTAGCATGATAAAAATTGCATGTTTGTCTGCTTTTCAAAAATTGTCTGGCTGGCCTGTATATTACGAAATAAGTAGGAGGCTTAAAAGAACTGCTGGCTGGAGACTGCTTCAAAGCTCTGAAGGACATCTGAATCTGCCATGAGAACCTAACAACATATGTGCAATGCTACAACTTACAGGCCTAAATAGATGAGAAACAAGAGGGGCATGTATATATGGTATATTCTTTGGGGCAAGCTTTGGATAGTCCTAGTTTATGAACCTTAGCAGCAATACATCCAGAATATCTGGAGAACACTCCAGGCTCCATTGATTGAGATGTTCTGAAGCTTCTTTTATTTTGCACCAGTGTGTCTGCAGCTTTTCACCAGTCTTTGGATACTTCCTCCATCAGAAATAAAGTGCCAGAAGAGAGGTATCTGGAGAATCTTATCAGCTGAGTGGATGAAAAGAGCATTGTGAGTAGACCAGACAATTTCAGAATGCCTTTATTTTAAACAAAGGACTGTTGATACAGGACTCTAACCAAAACCCAGTCATGAAGAAAGTTAAACTAAAAAGCCTGGCTGTATATTGCAGCACTATATTTCACAGTTCAATAGCTTTGAAAAATAAACTAAGATTCTTGGAGGAAATAGATAAAAAGTTGCAGCAGTGGATGATTTTAACAGTAACAGGGTCTTATTACTGACAGGAAGGATTCTTGGGACATCTCCCCAAAACCAGGAAGACTACAGCAAGGCACCACAGCATGCTTAAGACAAAGAACCTTGCCTCATCTGCATAAGGGTGGTGAAGTTTCTTCAGCCTGCTTGGTATCACAGCCCAAGAGCACCACTGAATATTGGTAACACAGGTAAATTGCAATGTTCAGATAACCCAGGGAAAGGGTTGGCAAGCTGAGGTCCAAAACTTTGGCTGACATGAATCAGCCAGCCCCCTCAGAGTTAGAGTAGTTCATTCAGCTTAAGACTGAGCCCTGTTTATATATTGTCTTCCTCTTCAGAGCAGAAAGTGAAGTTGCCATCACAGAAATGCTCTTGAGGTTGCCTTGCTAAAGCAACCTTGATGAACCTTGCTATTCATCACAACAAGAACATTTGAGTGCTGCAGTCCCCAATAAATCAAAACATGCCAGTATGTCTGTAATTCTTAATCAGCACTCTTGAATTTACACTCTCCTCAAACATCCTTAGAAAAAAAAAAAAAAACAGAGTGGACGCCAATTTCCCTACTGCTGCAAATGAGTGAATTTCCACTGAAATTGAGACGCTTGAGCCAATTTAAACAAGCTAAAAATTCGGATCTTGTGCTGTTTCTGCTCCTGCTAAGAGTGGTTTTGAGATCAAGCAGAGTTCTTGCAGGATGAATAACAATGAAGCAGTGATCTCCTAAAGCAGCTTTCATGCAGAGGTTTGCAGTCCTTGGCAAAGGAGATCTCAATACCCACAGGTTTTAATTCAGGCAAAGGAAGAAGTGACTTGTTCAAGTCTCTTAGCAAAACAACAGCCAAACAAGGATATGCCCAAGCCCTGGAGACCAGGCTTCAAGGTGCCTGTTTCACAATTATGTTTAACCAAATAGCTTTTCAATGAGGGACTTGGAAATGAGGAACTTTTTCATTTTTTTTATATTGCTGAAAACCACAGCTACCAAACTGAGACACATTTCTGAGCTTTAAAAAAAGGCTGCTTTCAACATTCCTAATTTTCACTGCTTATAAGCCATGACTTAACAGAATGATTTTATTTTTTTTTCCCGTGTAGTTGAATATGCCCTGTATCTAGAAGGTAATTTTGGCTTTAATCTGCTCTAAATGCTAGAATGTCGGACAAGTGAAGCATTTGATGGTGATGATAATGAGTAGCCCATTAAAGGTAATTTTTAAAAAGTTAATGAGCTCTCACCAAGGGACCGACACGTACTGTAATGAAAAATGTTTGCATAAAGAATATAGCTTTCTTGCTATTTATTTTACTTTATAGAGAACCTATAAAACTTTTTAATATGCCTTCAATTAATTCAGCAGTTTAGATGATGCTTGAGTTTTATTTTCATTCTTGCTTTGCCATGGTAGGTTACAGAAATTTAGTTTCCTAAGGAAAGCAACTGATATCTCAATTAATCATTCTCTTTTACCACCATATTCACTATTGAATGTCCAGGGATTCAATTTTTTTTTTTTCCCCACTGCCTAATTAAGGGAACTCAGCAACAAAGTGATTTAGTGATAATGACTCTTGCCATTTCTTTAGCTGTGTGGTCACTGTTAGCCACTATTTGAATTTACCAGCATAAATAAAGCCCTTCAGTGACTAAACAAAGTTAAAGTAGCAATAAATTAAGCTTGCCATGTACACTTGGTTAAACCTTCAGCCAACATAAATACAAGCAGCCTTTTGCTGTGATTTGCTTGGTACAATGACATCATACATTTCCAAACAGAACATGAAGACCACAGCCAAAAAGCTAACACAATTCCCTTACGTGAATCAAATTACAACAATCTAGAGTTTGTTGCACTGACTGTTCAGTTTCTGGCTTCTACGCCATGTGCTCTCATGTGACTGCATTATAAAATAATCTATATGGTGATCTCAGTTTTGCATTTTCTGCATGATTACATTTTGGCAAGGGGACTCCCCATGTCATCGCTCTCCGCAGGAATGCTTTGAAAGTTACTGAAAAGTCAGAGTTTGCCAGCTCCGAGTCAAATCAAACCTTCTCCTCCCTGAACCAGATCCTAAGAAGAATAAAGGCTACAAAGGGCTGTGTCCAGAAACAGAGAGAAAGGCAAAAATCAAGGGTGGAGCTAACCAGAGCTAAACCTACCTAGAGCTGGTAAAAAGGGGCTCTGCCTCTTCAGATGACAGTTTTTAGGTGGTGAAGCGATCAACAAGGGGATGCAAGAGGACAAAACTGCCATGTTATCTTAGATTGTCTCAAAGGAGGTCATTGACCAAAATTCTGCTCACCTTCTGATCATTAGAGCCTCTCCTAGGGAATGTGTCAGCACTGCAGGGCAACCCAGAGCTCAGAGGCAGCTGAGCTACCTTTACAGAAAGCAGCTGCACTGTTGAGTGCAGTCCCTCAACAGCACAGCAATCCCAGGAAGGGCTCACCCAGCCCTTCCTTGAGCTTGGGTCAGGGGCACAAACCTCCACAAGGCCAGAACCTGAAATCTTCCTCCACAAATCAGGCTGCTCCTCCTGAGGGTTGTCATGCCCCGCAGGGCGGACTCTGGCCAGGTGCAGCTGATGAAGAGCAAAGCACTGAGCTCCTCTTTGCATGAGAAAGGGAGATCCTCAGCTGGCTGCCACGGGCAGTGCTGGTCACCCTGCTCACTTTTGCATCAAAAGTATCACTTTTGGTACACCTGCAAACCGCCCTTCCAAAAGCACAGCAGGCAGCTTTGCTGGACTACAGCACAGAAAATTTTATATTACTGCTGCTTAAAAATATATAAAAGGCAGAAGTGTTGGTGGATGCCAACTAGGTTTAACCCAGAACTACAATTTGCTTGTGAAGTGTCATGCTCTTGTTTTTGTTCTTTATTACGATTTCTTCACTAAATAGTGCAAAACAATTAAAGTTCTTAATGCAAGAAAGAATCAAATAAAATATGGCATCACAGATATATTATTGTGTAATAAATTTTTTTAAAATAAATGAGAGGGCATACCTCTCTGAGCCCATGTGCATGACAAAGGATTAAAAACAGAAAAATCTTAATAAATAATTGGTTTTAACTTTATGGTATATCCATGAAAATGGCACTAAGAACATTTTCCCTCAGCCAGTCGTGTGCTGAGCTGTATAATTTTACTTCACTTTTTATTTATATTTTCATCATGAAAGTCTTGCTGAAAGAAAAGCACTAGAAAAACTGGGTGAGCCTAGTCTTCACAACACATAATACTTTTACAGTATTTTAAAAATTAAGAGATAAAGTCATTCATATATCATCTTTTCTCTATTACTTTATTCTCCAAAGCCTATGTTGAGTAATAATTCTTGCCTACTAAATCATGACATATCAAGGAAGAAAAAGATTTCACATTGGTTTACTCCCTTTCCTTTTGAAAGATCTGTAAAGGGCTGAAATATCATCCAGGCCTCTATGACGCCAATCAGCACAATGCTTATTAGGCACAAAAGAGAAGATGTGATCTATTTTTAATTAAGCCATCTTTGAACAATGCAACATAAAGAACCTGGCTTTCGAATTGCAAGGCAATCAGTGAATGGATGGTGAGTGAATTAAAAGTAAACGGGAGGAAGAATTCCTAATACAGGAAAGGCTCAGAGAAGATTTAAAAAAAACCCCAAAAAACAAAAACATAACTTTTCTCAAGGAAAGAAAAAAATAGGAAGATTTTCTTGTTATAAATTTCTAGGGTACATTTCATTCCCTATTTTGACTCACTTTTCAAAGCCACATCAGGTTGTTTGTAGAAACAATTTGTTAGCAAATCCATGGTTTGCCTCTGCCTGGAACATTAAAAACTGCAACATATATACAACACTTACTGATGTTTAAGTATCAATCAGATTGTGTATTATTTGAGCAGAGTACACATTCAAGTCCACTTTACACCATTATGGAACAGACTAAACAAACCTGACCTCTGGGGTGACCTTCATAGGATCCCTAAAGATTGCAAATGTATAGTAGGCAGTCACCATGAGACTTTTACAGCCTGGTAATGGCATGCAAATGACACTCTGTCTCTGTAAGGCAGCCAAATTCTGGGGTTGTATATGAGACTAATTTCCTGAAGAATTTGGAGAAAATGTGATACTTTTCCTTTTATGTATGAAATTCCCATCTCTTCCTTTTACTAGAGGACTACAGGGAAAGCACTCACAAACTTATCCCTGAGCCGTACTGTTCCCTGTAGCAGCACCTCTCCAAGCCCTGCAAAACGTAAGCAGGGTGGCCATGAGTGCCTGGGACACAGAGAGGCCACTGTGCCCAGCCCCATTTCCACATCCAAGGACACCTGCTGAGCACCTCACTGAGCTCTCTGTGTGAAGCATTCTCCTCCAGAGCCCAGCTTCAGGCAGGAGACCAGCAGAGATGCTCTGAATTGCCCTGGGAAGGATCCATTCTCCCTCTCCTTTATACAGCAGACACGGAAACCAGATAGGGTTGGCTCCTTAAAATCAGTAAATAGGAATCCTACTCATAGCCTTCAGGATTGAATTTTTTTATTTTATTTTTCTAATTGAATATACAGAATGGAATGCCTTGAGCTGGAAGGGACCTTTAGAGGTCACCTAGTCCAAACTCCCTGCCATCTTTCACTGACTCAGGTTGCAGCTCAAATGAAGTCGTCTAGTGTGTCTCATGCCAGTGCAGTGGGTGAAGGCTTAGCTATGGTTGCAGCACCACTGGGGATTAAGCTAATTTTCACAACAGCAGCCACACCTACAAGTTCCTCATCCACACAGTTCATACCTTTCGTGGCACTTTCAGCACTGTAGCTGTGTTATTCCAGTTTTGCTTCAAGGCTTCCACTGCAGCTGTGTATACATTTGCCATAAATCAGCTTATCTGTTCCCACTGAAGCTCTTAGCAAAGGAAAAGAGACAAGAAGGGAAAGGTAAATGTGTCTTCCATAAGCCTTTGTACTTCTATGTACACTGGCTAGTAAAGGACCAGGATCATCCTGGCATGACACAGAGGAGCCCACTTGTGGCTCCACCCTGGGCTTTGAAGAAACAATCCCCTTTAGTCATGCTGAGGACATCCCAAAGGACAGCCTGCCATGGCCACACTTCCCCATTCTGTTGTTATGAGAGCTCATAGATGGACATCTGTTTTAAGATATTCTTGTGACCAAGGGACTCAGGAGGGTTTTTTTCCTTCCTGCCTGGCCATAAGACTTCTGCTGTCCTTAGAAGTCCTCCCTAACACTAGCTGTGCTTTCACCAGGTTGCTGGTGTGTTGCCACAGTGTACTTCTATTGCAGCAGACCTCTCATTAGGCGTAGAAACGTTTTAGGACACAGACTCTCATTTAACAACATGAAAAGGGTCTCAGTTTATTCTTCCTCACAGCTCTGCCATCCTGACTCTGATTACAGCAAGCTCCTACTGTAGGGTCCAACTGCAGACTCTGACTGCTGCTTATCTCCTGCTGGACTATGACAGCAAGTATTAGTTCGCAGACTCTGACCCAGGCCTTAGCTAGCTCAACTATGACTGCAGGCCCCAACTCCATCAGACCCAGACTGACCTCACAGCAGATCTTTTTGCCACCAGCAACTCTCATCCTTGTTTCATTCTTCCTCAGGGCCCTCCTCATCAAAAAAACCCCCCTTATCAAAAGGCTCCTAGGCCCCCTTGACCAGCCAACCCACCCCTTTTATCACACCTATCTTTATTAGTCACAGCTTCGACCCATCAAAAGTGAGGCTGTTCCTCTTCTTTGGTAATTAGCACAGCTGTGACTTATCAGGGGCAAGGTTGCCTGTAATCCCTTCTTTCACACCACATACTCCATGCACAGACACATCATGGATTGCTGAAAGCAAAATCTGAATCACACAATAAGCTGAGTTGGAAGGGACCCAAACAGGAGTGCAGCAGCCCCATTTTTTTGCATCAATTTTCAAGGAGTGTATTTCTACTCATATAATTGCTTTCACCTGACCTCCCTTGGTATGAGACCCAGGTTACTACCTGGAGACAGGACTGTACAAAGGCTCACACCAATTCATTATTTGGCCCAATAGGTGAGGATTCCTCTGTTTGTGGTGATGGCATTGAATGGAGACACTGGGAAACGTCGCCAAATGTAACAAAGCAGGGTTAATTTAACAGATCTACTCTGTGGGGCACTTAGGCAGACACGGAGCTTCATTTGAAATATGCAACTATCTTCAACGTGCTGCTGTTTAAGGTTAACCTTACATGAGGACTACACAAGGGCTGCAGGGAGGAAATGTGTTGGGCTCCTATGCTTTTTAACAAAATAGACTGAGGGAGATTTCATCACTTTCAAGACCCACTCTAGTAATTTCTTCCTTTTCCTGGTGCCCCTCTTTCTTTCTTCTTCCCAGAATCACACTATTAGTAAACGGTTTTCTTCCAATATATAACATTACAAATCTATGTGTATTTTCCTTTCCTCTGCAGTTCCGGCCTCTTCTAGGGAATTAAGTTATGCATACTGCATGAAAATAGGACCACAGGCTGGGCCCCTACAAGCTGCTAATTGAAAACCTTGTCAAAAGTAGGAGGAAGTGGCAAGAAACTTGGCAGGCCCTCCTGCTTTTCATGCTGTACTTAGCTCTTGGTACTTATGAATGGCAGCTCTGCAGTACTTTGCAGAGGTTTACAAGTTGTGCCAGTGCTGTCTCTGCAATTATAGAACAACACGTTCTTCTCTACGAGCTGAAAAATAGAAAAGAGCATTTATATTCAGAAAGCCACATCCTGTGTTTTTCATCCAGGTAATACTGCTGTTGAAATGGAAGTGAAGAAGACAGCAGACAAGACTCCGCACCAAACTTATTAAACATGCGTGGCTACCAGCTACAGAAGAAGCTGATGAGGAAATATTATGTTTTGAATAAAAAAATACATGTGCTAGAGTCCTGGCAAAGATGATCTCACTATGGGGTAGTAGGCACCTGATCTTCCAGGTCTCAGTTGACTCTTGCTTTAAAACACCAACTCACATGGGAGCTGAAGAATTCAGTCCCATAAAAATTACTACAAATTACCTGATATGAAATGCTTGCATTATGAAAACAGGTATGATTTTGCATCTGTTAATGAGGATAATGACTAATATATTCAGGCACTAGACATGACAGCTGTCTGTATGTTTTCAGGGGCATTTATTTTTAGATGCCATTTATCTCCAAACATATTAACTACTACATTCTTCCCAAGTGCTTCAAATCTCCAAAGCTTAAGGATGCAGGTTAAATTTCTTTCTGCTTCTGTATCACTTGGTTACATCACTGTCTCATTATTTAAAAGTTCTCACAAATCTGCTACTCAGATCCTCAGCTAAGTGTCATGGTAAAGGGAAATGGCTAATGCCAATGTGAAACAAAACAAATTCTAAACCACAGTCCACTGAAACACTGCTTAAATGTAACTGCATTGCTTGCTGCTGCATTTTAACTAGTTTAATCACTTGCTGACCAAGCAGGGCTTATAACTGCTAAGGAATATATGCTTGTACTTTTCTCCTGTTTTTCAAAACCAAAGATTTGCAACACAAACTCCAATTTTAAGACAAAAGTCGCCCCATTAAATCTTAACAGATGTTTCTCAAGTTTAGAAGATTAAGAAAGATTTCAGCATCAAAAATCAAAGAAAATATTCTATGACCTTAAAAAAGGATAAATCTCAAAGCTCTAAACAAACCAAAAGTCCACTTTGACAGCTGCATCTGACTGAATTGATGAGATGCTATTGATGTTTGGATTAAACTATGCCTCTGTGATCAAGTACTCAAACATGGGATAAAAGAGGAATATATGCTTTAATCCCACCAACTAATTTTGTGTAGGCAGCAGTTGCAGAAAGCAACGGTTACAGAACAAACGTTGGAAGTGGCTTCACTTTTGCTTATTGACAAAGCTATTTTTATTTCATTAATTCACCAAGTATACTACCAGCGTTTAAACTAACACAGGGAAATCTATATCAAGCACAGTATTCTCCACAAACAAATTACTGAAAATTTCAAAGTCATTAAAGGTAGAATCAATAGGATATGATTCTGAAGGGCTAGGAAGATGCAGTGCTAAAGTATAATAGAAAAATTAGATATCGATTTTCTAATATAATCTTGATAAACAAAGTAAACAACACAGGAGATTCCAGTTCGAGTTTTATAGCGTGTCTTCTCCAAAAAAAGGAAAGGTTAGAATACACTAAAGTCATTTGTTAATTACTGTCTTTATCTATCACTCTGTAACCTTAGATCTCTAGAGGAAGACAACCTGGCGTGTGCTTTCCAAAACTCCTAGCAAGAGGAAGGGAAGCAAAGCTATGCTCCAGATGCTGCATTACTAGGAATCCAGATGGGAGAAACTCTTAACACAAAACCAGCCACCTGGATACCTGGATCCTCATCTGACTACAACTGGGAAAGAGCTCTGGGGTAAACAAGAATCCAACCTGTATTGGATAAACAGTGGCATTACATCCACTGCTGTGCTCTGGGATGCTTCCTGGGGTTCAGCCTCATTGTGAGAAGGATAATATGTGAAGGAATGGGAATGATTTTGGCTACTTGCAGAAAGTCCAGTCCCACTGTGACACCAGATTGCACCATGAACTATCAACATATTAAGCCCTGCAACTTGAGCAAACAGCTGGGTACATCATTTTCTGGAGTGGAAAGGCCAGTGTTGAACAAAAAAGACTCTCAGGAAATAGGGATCCCAGATCTTCAGAAGGCAGGCACAAAAGGAGGGAAAATTCAGGGGTAGTAAATTTGTGTTCCAAATAAAGCTTTCCTGCTCGTGCCCACAAAACAATATCTGAACATTTTTTTCACTTGATACACTCAAGAATGTGATCCTGAAGTAATTTACCAGAGAATTACACCATTTTAGGGGAATTCTCATCAGAACATATTTATTGTGAGAATACTTTCACTAAAGGGCAGAAACACACGCTGATCAAAAGGATACAGTAAAGGTAGGCAGCTATTCCCAGAGCAGACTCTGTAGTGGGGTGTGACTCTTCTGAAGTGAGTGACAAACTTCCCAGTGGTTTCAAAAAGGATCAGACATCACCTCTAATTCTTTACTCTTCTGCCTCTTTTTGGTCACTTCTGTTTCTCTTAGCAGCTTCTCCTTCCATACATGTAAGGAACACCTACTTTCAGATCCAGATTTGCATGCACTGTTATTTTATTGGGCATGCATGAGAAGAAGTAATGTTATAGTTCTGAGAACTGTTTCTGAGAAGAGCCAAGCACCCCCAAGCTGAACCAAACTAACCCATACATTTGGCAGGAATAGGCCTAAATTAACCAATAGCAGCTGCCTTACACTGAAGAGATGTGGCAAAAGTGACAAATGATAACATGAACCATAAAAGTGAAGAATGAAAATAACAGATGGTCCCTTTGCCTGACTTAAAAACCTAAAAAATGTGTATTTTCAGCTTTGGGGTAGTCTAGACTCTCTACCATTTCTTCAGGCACAGTGAGATGCACATTTGCAGGAAGAGGTTGGATGTAAATAAAACTTTACATTGCTATCAGTTTAGTCTGTGTTCCCAGTCACGTGATCCTAAAGGATGCAAAACCACACAATAATACAACTGGAAAACAACAGATGAAAAAAATCTATGTGGTAATATACTATTTCTATAAAAGTATTATATTTCTATGTTGTAGAAAAGTACATAGTGTATTGGCAAAAAGTTCAAGCCCATTTCTGGTTTTGGATTTTTTTTAGTATTTTCAGTTGGGTAAAGTAAGTATTTGCAATTTCTCTTCAAAGTCTTTTTAACTCACAAATAGATCTGCTTATGCTTCCAGAATCATAAATATGAAACCAAGCAACACCACTGGTTATGATTTAAATAGCTGGTCTGTGACTATTATGCAAAGACAGGTTTTGCCATGACAATTATACTTAGGTAATTCTGACAGTTTTCTTTGTGTTGCTAAGGAATTCTGTAAAGAAACCCAATAAAACCACAGTGTACTTCAATAGCAGTGACAAAATTTTGTAGCCACAATACTGAGAATATGGTCTAATTATTCTATAAACACACTTTGATTTGTTTACTTCAGTGTCAAATTAACTTCAAATATGTACCAACAGTCACTGATTTGATACGGTATACAATGCTGCCAGTGACTGCTTTCATTGTGGTGTGTGTAAATCTATCTCTTTTTAAAATGAGTTCATTTTTGAAAGAGTCTCTGCTGTACATTGTGAATACTAAACAGGGAAACACATGTGCAACTTATTTAAAAGAAAATTATTTCCAATTAATTTTGCTCTGATCCAGCATATTTTGGCTCCATTTTATTTTTCCTTTTGAACAGTAGAAGAAATATTTTTTTAGAAAGATTAATAAGTCATGGCATGGAGAAACAAATTATAATCTTACTGGGGAAAAATGAGCTGAACTAACCTCATCTCCATCCATGCAGTTGCCCTGAACAAGTAGATTGTGCTTCTTTAAAAGAAAGATAGAACTTTGACTGTTATAACCAATCTATAAAAATGGACAAGATCAAGTTTTTTGAGCAGTTGCAAAGAACAGATCCTGAAGAGATGCACTGAAAAGCAAATTTTTGCACTGTGGTTTACATTTTTTACAGTATTTACCTAACCTATACTCCAAAGAAAACATCACTGGCTTACAAATATACTCTGATGCGGGATTTCTTTTAGGGAGCTCTTTCCAGGGGTTGCTGCATACCATGACTGTCAGTGGTGGGAAGTAACATATTCAGTAATGGCAGCTGCTTCTCTGCACAAATTACTTTGAGCACACCACATCTTAGAAAACGCTGGTTTGTATCATAAAGTGCCTTTCACAGAGAAGGATCTCCAAACAGTTTATAAGCTCTGCACCATAGAGAGAGGTCAGAAGCCCTCCCACTGTACAAGGCCAGCTCAGAAGAGAATGAGGCTGCCAAATGGCATCTGCAAAAGTAAATAAGATAATTAGGCAGAAAAAAGAAAGCTTGTTATTCCCGCATTCTGCCTGTGTCAGAATGTAAGCGGGCAGCTGTTTCTGTCCATTTACTCAAGTAGTATGGGAGGTGTGACATTATCCAGTGGACCAATACTGCTGAGGTTGCTTCAGCCCTCTGTTCTCTACATAAACACTTGCTGAGGTATCTTGCCCCTGTTCTGCCATGAAACACTTAAGGATCTCACAGAGATCCCAGTGACTGGATATTGTGGGAAGGATTTGGTCCCAGGGTGCTAACATGAGTGCAGTATAATCATCAAGACTCCACAGCAGGCTCCAGTGTTCCCAGCAGTGCACCTCAAATGGCACTGAGCACGGACACAAGGACTTATGCCTTTTAAAGGACTAAAATCACCAGGAAGAAAATACTGGATTTACTGTCACTAATCTGCAACAATCTAGGGACTTGTGGAGAACTTGGAGTTTTAATACTTGTGAAGCAGAAATTGTGGAAATTAACAATGAAGTTCTGGAAATTAGAGGTTATTTTTACAAAGCCTCTATTTAAGGGATAATGTTCTTGGCAGAGAAATATACAAGGCAATAAATTGCATTAGTAGGTGATTATATTCCCAAAGCAAAAACTGCAGTATGAATAAGTAACCACAAACACCATTATTACACCATTATACAACAAGGGAAAGGATAAAAGCCACAACACTGTGCCTTCTAAAAATATTCTATGCACACACATTATTTCCATCCACTACTAGTGCATTTAAGAGTATTGTGTTTTGCTGTTCTTAGTCTTTCCATATTTACCTGAGTAGAACAGATAAAGTCTAAAGGAATTCAGTTCATAGGTGGGCCTTGGACACCTGACCCATCTGATGTGCATTGGTAAGGATACAGAGTTTGTAGATCAAGTTCATGGGCAAGGAAACATTTTCAGCTTCTCCACAAGCACAAGTGTATAACAAGAAATAACGGGGAAAGACCATCTTCCCAGAAATCTGTGATCCAACCCTCTGCTTCCACTTGTGAGGATCATCCCTGCTCTAGAACTGAGCCCTAGGTCAGCCCCTCAGGCTGACTGGGGTGGGGAGAGCAAATCCTTCCTCCTCATCCTTAGCTCTCATTTCTTGAAAAAACCTCTCCTTCCTCCCACTTATGCAGGGTGAATTTCATCCTAGAGAAATAACTCTCCCAACACACAGCCCACATGGTTAGCTGGAGCAAAGCAAATGAAGAAAATACAGCAAGAGCTGTATCTTCATCTTTCCTGTACTTCATACTCAGCAGCTCAGGGCTGTGATGGCTCCTCAGCTATTCCAAGACTGCTAAGAAGTATTCTCTTTTCTCCCTCATTATGTAGGGCTGAAAATTTGTAACAGTTTCACCACCCATGAGCCTCGCTGCCATTATTCCTGCCGCTGTCACCTCACTATAAGCCTGCTTTATGTGTATGGAGCACGCACTAACCCCAGGCTACACTTCAACTCACTTGGAAACAGAGAGGGATGCCACACGGCATCGCTATGTGCAAATTCACAAGAAAATTCCTCCTCTCTTACAGTTTGCACTGACTGCCAGTAGGTTTCCACAAGGGGGAGGTGTAATGGAGCTGGTTTTTCCCCATAAATCTCTGCTTAACTTGCAGTCTGTCTACCTGGCAGTCTATCTACCTACACTGATTACAGAAAAAGGGGAGGGAGGAGGTCTGCTGGAGCCTCTGCAAAGACAAGCTTCACATTCAGGAAGACAAAGTTCTCTGGCCAGCTTCTACAGCCAGTACAGGGAGACTGATTCCTCTAAGGAACTGGTGAAAACTGTTACCTTCTGGAGTCTGGAGCCCAGAAGGAGGATCTATCCCTGTTTCCAGAATTTGGGCTCCCTACAGTAGGGTTATCCTCCGTGAACATCCATCTGAAAACAGTGACAAAGCTGTGTGCACAAAAATTCCCAGGCTCCACCTCCACCATTAACTTCTCTCTAGCTGATTTAACAATTTTAGGACAACACTCCAAAGTGTCTTCTGGTATGGTTTTATGGATGCAAAAAGTGAAGGGCAGAGGTGCCAGGGGTCTGGTACGTTTTACTTCAGCTGGCTTGGCTGAGGGGAGACCAGAAAGATCTATTAGAAAGAAACCTTCAGACTCAGCCTATCAAGAGGATGCAGAGCTGGTCCCCAGCTTCAGTAAGTGGCAGCTGCAATAATTCCTGCAGGAACAGCAGAAATACACTGCACCACACAATGTGGTCACCTGTACCAAGTAACAACAGGATTTGAGAGCCTAGACTTTCCTCTTCATACTCTTGAGGGGGAATTTTTGGATTTGTCAGGTTTGCAGGTGACCTGAAATGTGTATTAAGAGTGCAATTTAGCTATAGTGTAATGAATTTTAAAGAGCCTAATTCTTTAGATTTTTATTAACTCTGCTGTAAACATTCTGGTGAGAGCCGAATGTTTCCAGGGTTAAGGCATCTATGACCTCCCTTGGCAACCTGCTTCAGTGTTTCACTACATTCATCATAAAAAATGTCTTCCTTATATCTAGTCTAAATCTACCCTCTTTAAAACCATTACCACTTGTCCTATCATAACAGGCCCTACTGAGAAGTTTGTCTCCATCTTTCTCATAAGCCCCCCTCTAAGTATTGAAAGGCCACAATAAGGTGTCCCCAGGCCCTTCTCTTCCCAGGGTGAACAGGACCAAATCTCTCATCCTGTCCTCAATGGAGAGGTGTCCAGTCCTTTGATAAACAGATACACAGATCTGCACTCCTTACTTCTGCAAAAGAGCCTATTGAAAGCCAAATTTTTCATCTTTTATTCATGTATTGGATTTCTTATTTCTTAAGGTGAAACAGAAACAACTCTGTCCTTGCCTTAGCAGACCAGAAGACTTCTTTGTACCCAGGCTCCCCACAGTAACTCTTGCACAAGAGCAACAGGCTCTTCTCATTTGGGCTTTTAACTTCTAGTAGTACCTTCAAAACCTCCCCACCAAAACAACAAAGCTATTGCTGCCAAAGAAAATTGAAACTTTATTATTTGTTCCTCTAGGAGCCTTTCTGAGAAGTCTGGTTGATTTTGAGCTATCATTTGCTAACTCAATAAACTGGTCATTGGTTGACAAACTCATCTGGCTTTACCTTTAGCGGTTTAGGGACAATGTATAGGCAGGCAGATGTATATTGCAGGCAGAGTTCTAATACAGAAAAAACATCTGGATTGTTTTCAGCTCTCCCAGCTGCTTGCAAGGCTTTGGATGCAACAGAAGCAGTATTAAGTGAGCAACAATTACTACAAGAGCTAGAGTTGGTCCCTTGTCAATAAGGATGCATTTTTACCTATGAATGGGTTTCTAGGCCTTAAAATCTGAATCACATGTGCCTCTGTTACCTGAGAACTGGAGAGAAGTAAAGCAAAATCCAAAGAAAACCTGTTTGGAGGAAGGTCAACAGAAGTACCTGAAGGTAATGTAAGTGTTTAGGATGATTTAAAAATAATTTTCTTTGTATTTTTTTACTTATTATAAAAGCCTACAAAAAGGAATATGCCCTTGTGAGTCTAACTCCAGACTTTTTTGCCTTTTTTTAATATTTCAAGGATAATTCTAACTTTTTTTCCAAAGCCAGGGACCCACAAGTGTAAGACAAATACCAGCAGCATTGACAGCTATCCTACCAGGATTGTGTGCAAGAACAAAAGGCTGGGGATTTCCAGCACATGCATTTGGTGTGTCAGACACTGCATGGAGTGCTGTTAACCCCAGTGTATGCTTTGAATTTGTGCATATTGGCCATAAACAAACACCTTTCTGGTGGACTTCTCTGCTCACAGGGGCCTTGTGTCACTCGTGTCCCCATGCAGGCTGACCAAACTGGCTTTATGCATACATTGCATCAGGCTATATTTCTGCTGAAAGTCACACCAGGGAAAAATAAATAAGTAGACATCACCATTTTTTCTGTTCTTTTATCCTTAGACCAGATACACTTGGGACACAAAATATGCACAAAAAAGAAATTTTGAGGGAAGATCTGTTTAAAATATTAACCCCCTTACAATGATAATGAAGCTTCTGTGTCTTTCTCCTCACTTCACTCTGATGTCTTCCACTTTAAAGCGCACATTCCATTGCTATCAATGCACTAGGCAGTAACATACCTTCCAAATCAGCTGATGCCAGCTGATGGTGCAGATAAAAGACCTAAAAAACACCGAGCGTGTTAAATTGCGCTGGGAATTGTTGGGAGAATTGCTGCAGATTATTGTCCTGAGATTCAGAAAGGGAAAAAAACCACCACCACAAGTAACAGGTAAGGATTTCTATTTCTGCACCTTCAGTAGAGCAATTTGTAGCTGACAGGATCTGACAAGCATCCCACTAGAAAAAATTACTCCCACAGATGAGCTTCAAACCCATGGGATCATCAAGGCAGGGGATGAGGAGAAGCATGTGGGTGTAGGGGGACAGCAGGAAGTTCTCTCCTCATTGAAGTGCAGTCAGGTGCAATAAATATCAGCAACTGTGCACTGACAAACCATCCTACCAAGGTCTGCAGCTAAGATGAAAGCAGGAATAATGTTCAAAATTCAGCATATTCTTAATTCCTGAAAGAGCGCTGTGGACTGTCCTGTTCCTGTCCTGTCCTGTTCCTGTCCCATCTTATCCTGCTGATGCACTCCAGGCATACACCAGTGCTACCAGATCCTTCCATATGTGCAAACTGAGATCTGATGTAAAACTGATTCCTGATCTCCCTCCAACAGGAGGGAAAAAGTCTTTCTGAAATCGAGAATATCCTGACTCAGTTCTGGACAGGTGACTTACTAGAATTTCTCCAGGACCTTTTTCTTCTCTGCCTGCTCCTGTGTGTGGACCAAAGCTTGTGAGGGTGAGGTGCTCATAGCTAAGAGCTATGAAAACAGCCATTCAATAGGAAGGAAGGCAAAATATAAAGGATAATTGAAAAAATATGGTGGGTACAAGGTAATGAAAGATCCCCAAGATCATTTATTGTCTGATACAAGGCTCACAAAACTATCTGTAAGACAACAAAACTATCTCAAATGCTGAAGGAGCTGCTTACACCATCTTGGATCACAGCAGGAAACATACCAGGAGACAGCCTTCCACGTTTGGTTCAGGAGCAATTCTTTAGATGTAGAGCATTTGTGGGATGAGCTCTCCCTGAGAAGACATTGAGATATGAAGTCAGGCACAAAGAACAGGACAAACAGAATCTGATCTTCCCAGAAAATCCTGTAGTGCAGTGTTGTTAGCAGGGGCTGAAGACAACAAGCTGACCTTTTGGGTAACCTATGTCAGTGTTCAGGGTCAAGGGATCAGTCACTACCACTCATTCACTCACTCACTACTAAATCTAAAATACCAAGTATAACAGCAGAGAAGGGGGAGACAAATGGGCATAAGCAAAATAAGGGGTAAGGACTGGGGAGAAAATGCACAGAAGAATCTTACTGTCCTACAGATACAAGGAAGAAGAAGCTCAATTTCAATGTTCTTCTACAGTAATATTTACATAGATACCTTCAAGGCAGATATGGAAATATCAAAAAGGTAGCTCAGAGTGTGGTGTCTTGCTTCAATCAGTACCTTAATAGACAGTGGATGTCTAAGATAGGAGTTGGCTCTGCAGCTGACACTAGAGACATTAATGGTTTTGCAACACAGTAACAGAACAGGAGATGAAAGTGAATTGGAAGACAGAAATGAGATTTGGGGTCACAAAACCAAAGGGCCTCTGTACCTGAGAGGAAGAAGGGTACCTTGAACTCGGCCAAGAGCCTAAAGTCACCACGAGAGCCCATGCTAGAAAGAGGCTGCTTTGCTGGTGAAATTCTCTCAGTTGTGAGTCCACCTGCCGACTCCACAAACGCATTAATAAAAGCAGACCGAGACAATTTAATAAGCTCACTTCTGCTGCCAATTCCTTTTCCTTCCATTAAAAGAAATAACCCATCCCTCTGGTTCCAGTCTGCTAACCAGCTGGCATAAAGCCCAAGTGGGGCTCATCTCTCTGGCCCTGAAAGGCGAGAGGTGAAATCCAGTCCTTGCTTAATACGAACAGTGTAAAGCCAATTTAAAAGTCTTTATAAATCTATCTTTGATCGAAAAGAAGATGTTGTTTAATTGAAAAGTCTCCTTTTCTGGAACAGATGGATTTTCCTCAAGCTGCAGGCACTTCAAAAGGATTCCCAGTAATGTCAGAGCTTCTTAGGTTTAAACTGTCAGCATCGGAAGGGCTGCTATGGGCTTTCGTCTCCTGCAGGTTCCTAAAGACCTCTAGTGTATAAAGATCCATTTCAAGTAATAAAAATGCTTTAAAAATACAGTAGGGAGGGAAAACACTAAGAAAAAAATCCATCCAAATAAAAAGTTATCATGGTTTCTGATGGGGACTAATTTCCACAACAGTTAGGGGTTTTTTTAATATTAATACTTTTGCTTCTTTTTCCTTCATTTGCATAATGTAAGCAGTAATGAGGTACCCATTGCTGTAGACACACAAACCCATGTTTTGGACTTGCTGCTTTACCTCAAATGCATTGCATTTAAATGAAGACGGAAAATGCACTTAGGCAGGCATTATTATTCAATAAAGTGTGCCCTGTCATGTCTCATCATGCTTGACTAAAACTTTGTAACTCTGGCATAGCTGGCATAAAAATAGGGATATGCCAGTATCTGGATGGAGACATAACATTCTCCTCTCAGGGAGCGCAGACAGCAGTTTAACTGAATTGATGCCATACCCAAACTCCACTGAGCCCTCAAAATAAGACAGACTGTGTTTTTTTAAATTTCAGACCTGCCTTCTGCACCTTAACTTTCATGACTCATATGAGGATTTACCTTTTCTGCATATATAGCTTTAAATTCCTGGCACGCACTTTCTTCAGAGACCATCAAAAAACATAGGCAACTTGCTTTAAAAACAATTCTTCCACACAATGGTGAGGTCTATTCAAAATTAAAGTAGATGAACAGACACATCTGATTCTCAATTCCATAGGCTGCTCGGGTTTAAGGACATCAGATTTAAGAACATTTCACTGTTGGACTGGAGAGAGATGTGCTCTAGTATCTGACAATCATCAGGCAAGCTCACTCTCCCTCTTTCCTCAACTCTCTGCCAGGACTCACACAAACTACATTCAGCTGACATGGATTCGACCACATCTCCATGTCCTGCTTTTCCTGCACATGGGCTCTAAGAGACTTTCTGTTCAGCAGTTCATGTAAGCTTTGGGACTTCCCCTCCCTGGACTTAGCGTCTTTAAGGTGAGGTCCTCTGTGAATCTCATCTTCATGTTTCATTATGCTTAAATTTCTCACTTGCGCAATACGAGCCACAGGACTTTAAGGGGTTATTTGAGAGGGAAAACAGGGCTGCACAGAGTCTGTAGGAATGGAAGTGGGACACCACAAAACACATGAGAGGAAAATCTTCTAAAACATATGCGCAGAGACATATATAATTTTGGGGTTCCCTGTGCATCAAGATCCATAAGGAATCTTCTGTCATGTCACATCATATTAGATATAGCAGTGTATTCCCTTCACAGCAACAGGGTTGGCTGGTTTTCTGAACATTCCTGTAAATCAGTAAATTTGGGAGTGAGGGGCAAGGGGTTAGATTAGGGCAAGTAAAAGTTTATTTTGTTACCAATTACTTCTATTGCTATTGTTCTCCTGTGCTATCCCTGGTGTAATTCTCTGAAGTTTTTGGACTGGCAAGAGGGACAAATTAGGCTCAGTGTACTTATTTTTTTTTGTATTTGATACTCGTGGCTGTATTTATATCCAAAGCAATATGTCTCTTATTACAAACATAAGTCTTTGTAATGGCATAAGCACTGAATGCATAGGACATTTAGCCCATAAAAATAACGAAGGTCTGATTCAACCTTCATTGAAATCATCTACAAAACTCATAATTTCTAATGGAAACAGAATCAGGCCCCAGGTTTTCTGCCCTTTAGAGGGGAGAGTGGCATTAAGAGTTAGTGGTAATATCCCCATATTGATGAGTCACTCACTTTGCAGTACATAACATTTTATGAAGTAGAGAATCACTTTCCCTAAGCAATTACAGTTTTTAGACAGGATCTCGGGCACTGGCAAGTTCCTTTGTTTAACAGCCCACTCCTGTGTGATGCTACAGTCTTTCTTAACATGCCTGCCTGGCTATTTGCTAGGGTAAATAATTTGTAAAATGTGGTTTCTGTGATAAGAAGAGATCCCAGCTGGGTATTAAAGTGTGAGTTAAGATCTCAATGAGTGATGGTTTCCCTTAAACTTCTCACCTCATTTCTTCAGCTTCTCAGTTAGGGGCCTGTCAGTAACAAGAGCATCCACCTCTGAACCGTATCAGCCCTCCTGAAAGGAGTCCCATTTACCCCTTGTCCAGTGTTGAGTGTGAACAAAAACTGCTTATCACATATGTAATAACACAAGCAAATGCAACTACTGCAGAAATCTTTAAAAACTTACGCATGTTATCTCAGCACTGGCAGAAATATAGACATTTCTTCCACCACATTTTGGGAAAAATTGCAGACTACTAGCAAAATCCCCACATCTCTCCAGCAAGACTGCTAAGAGCTACTGTGAGCTCTGCCCACAGGAACAATGGGCTGTACTAGGAGCGTAGCAACAGCTGAAATTTATGGCTCCAAGAGTGGGAAAAGTATGTATTGATATCACCAGCTTAACTTCCGTCATTGACATAGGAAGATTTCGTTATTTAGGATGAAGGCTCCCAGCCACACCTCTGTACAAGAAAGAGAAGAGATGTAAAAATGGACAGGCCATCTAACGGTGCTTGACAGGGCGCTCCGGGGGGTGGCTGTGTCCTTTCCAACTCAGGAACACTTTGCAGGACTTAAGCAAAGCATTACCTTGGCCACTCGCTCTCTCTAGTGGCCACTGTGGAGAACAACCTGAGCCGCCAGCAGCGTGCACAGCGCTTCAAATGTTTCTGAAGGAGACGCACTTCCAGAAAAGAAAGGCAAACCACTGGCTTTAAACGGAGAGTGTTAAACACTTGATCTGCCACTCAAACCTTTGTCATCTCACCATCACGCTGGGGAGGATGTAGGAAACAGGGCTGATTTTCTTCGAACAAACCTCCTTGAACTGTTCACTGAACCACCTGCTTCAGTTTGTGACATGGTCACGGTGTCCTTGAGACGCACTGCTAATGCACATGCAAAGAATGACTTTCGGTGGGAGAGGGGTGTGATGCACACAGGGGAGATCCCAGCTCTGGTGAGCTTTTGTGTGGTTTCTTAGAATATGGAATGGGATCTGCTTAAAGCCCAAGAGCAGCAAAAATGTTGCTCCTATAAATTAACTGCTATAGGCTCTACAAAAATGTAAAAATGTCTTTTTAAAAAAAAATATTAAGGCAATTATTATAACCCAGCACAGTCTTTTCAGCCAGGCTTTCTGATACAAAGCATCTTCCTCTTCCACTACAGCTTCTGCTCTTAAAAATTTCAGATTGCCCAGCAGCACTGTAAATCCATTCCTAGCATTTCACAAGGAAGGGCTGTGTTGGCCTTTGGATTATATTCCTCCAAAACTGGAAAAGGCAACATTTTAAATGCAAAGAAAAAATTGAGTTTATAGATTAGAATTTAAAACAAGTGGAAAATAGATTCAAATTAAATGACTTACTGCATAACAGTCTTGGAAAAGACAGTGCCAAGGCTTTGGTTTTAAATAGAATAGTTTTGTTTCATTTCATGTAATTTTCTTAATCCAGAGATTGAAGTTACAAGGCAGTACCTCAGTCTATTGTTTAATGACATTTATAACTCTATAGTAGTATTTTGAAAAATATCTGCTCGGGCTTAACATTTCTGACTATGAAATAGACAATACAGTGATGTCATGAATACAAAGTTAGTAAATTATAATCTGTCACTTGGCTTTAAATAAGTGTATTTCTTCAGACAATAGGTATGATGAATGTAAGTGCAAATGAACCGTGAATCTCTTCAAATATTCTTATTTAGATTCATTTTCCTATGAGTTTTCATTTAATTTCTATCACAATCTCTTTACCATAAATCAAAGGCAGCCCAGTCTTGTGGCAACATGTCTACTTAATATAATGAAGAAACACCTACAGTCATTAAAAATAGCATTTCCATGATCCAAGGTTCTTTTATAGCAGTAGAGTCTTGTGTTTGAGGCCATATTGAGGAGTTTGCAATATTGTCGCTTCTTCTCTACCATCAGATTGTTACTATCAACCACCAAAACTGCATTTAAAACCTTTTACCTTTAATACTAAACCCAGGTGACCTGGAGCAATAAGGATATGATTCTCCTAGTGCTAGAACCTCAGCTGATCTACCTATCAGCACCCACCTCTTGCCCTGACAGCACGGAAATGAGTTGGTATTATCAAAATAGCCTGTTTGGACTATTGGGATCAAGCCTAAGGCCTCTGAGAATCCAGACCTAGGTTCTCTGTTCAGGCAGATCCTCGGGGGACAGCCTGATCCTTTTATTGCATTAATGCTAATAAAGATACTTGGTTTTTAGCTATCCCACTCGAGTCCACAGTCTCCTTGAACCTGGCAAGCAGCTGGTCCAAAGTTTCCCAGCCAGAATCCTTGTGCTCCATCTGGCTCACGCTGTCCTTTGAGTTGCAAACTGCACATCTGCAGCAGGATTCCCATGCTGCTCATGACCCCCTAAAACCCTGCTGCTGGGTGCCATGGCCTCAGCTGAGTTCGTGACCCCTTGAGAGAGTAAATGCATCCAAAAGACTCCTGGCACGCCCTCTGTTGGGAACCACTGATTTAAAGCCCCACACAAAGCCCCAGGGTCTCAGGGTTGCTGCAAAAACTGGTGCCACAGTTCCTTTATGTTGCTTCTCCCTCACCTGTTTGCCTCCCAGTACCTTATCAGGTTTTAATGTTCTGTTTTCCTAACCTTTGTGACGTGCAGTTGATCGACTTCAGCCCACTTCCCAAGGTGATCCTGTTGATCCGTGGAGCCCCCTGTGCCTCTCTGCTGACACTCTGCTATTGGAAACCAGCAGAATAGGCAGAAGGCAAGGAGATAATCAGGCAGCCGATGTGGTCTGAATATGAGTCTCGTTATCTCTTTATACATTCTCTTCTCAAATTGTATGACCTGCATTTCAGGCACCCTTGGGCTTGGGATTTACATTTTTAATATCAGAGGCTTGTGACGCTGTCCTCTTGTTGGTTAATTGGTATCAGAGAGCAAGTGTTTTCCCTTCCACAGAAATAAATCTCCCCTAAAGCTGCAATTGCTCATTCTTTTGTTCCATCCTCATTTGAAATGGGTTCTCTAAAGCCTCCACACCATGCTAAATAATCTTCAACTCTCACTTTTTAAAATCTGTTGGTTTATGCCTTAATGGCTTTGATGGGCTTTGCTATTCAGTCTTGTTACTTAAACCACTTTCCTCATATTCCTAAACTCTGTGTTTTCATTCATCCTTACCACAGTGGACTCTTTGAAGCTGAAAGGATTTATTTATCATCCAGAATACTTTTCCCCTCTGATTTTGGAAACATACCTTTTTAAAAGACAATGTGACACAGTTCAGAGTATTTTCTTGGTCTAGAATATTGAATCTAAAACAAACCCATTTTGTGTTCTGATTTGCTGAAAAATCCATCTGTACCTCTCAGGGAATAATTTTTCCGCGGGATCTGTGTCAGCTCCAAACAATAGAAATGTTGCACTCACCATCAGTTTAATGTGATCTGAAATAACATTCTGTCTGAATTCAGTAGTTAGTGGTGTTAATAAAAGCTAATCAGTAGCAATAGTGAATTTCTGGAAGATTACTGCACATGAGCTGTAACTCTCTGTCTTCAATATGCATTGCAATTTTAAATTAAACTAATTTGGACACACATAGGAAATGTCAGTCTGGGTAACACTGTGTAAACAGACTGAAGTATCGCAGAGGAAGATCAGGAACAAATAAAATTGTCTGTGTGACTTTGTTCTTAAATCAATGTTGACACTTTTGCTGCTCCTACAATGATAATGTAACTTCCAGCTTTCTTCATGTGCTGTCCTTATTGTGCAACCATGGAAATACTGAAAAGAGTAATCATCATTTTGTCAGCCATTTATTTTAATATTGTTCTCCAAATATTTGAAAGTATCTAAAAACAAGGGCAGAATTTCCGAAGCTCATCTATCAGTCGGAGGCAGTCTGCTCTCCTTCCAACCCACACACAGCTTCTTCGAATACTGGAAAGACGTCTGTGTATTTGAAAACCCGCCAGCTGCTTCCAGGCGAGACAGCTGATGTGCCCAGATTCCTCCATTCTCTGGAGGGAAAAAAATTCATCAGGAGCCAAAGTTGTTTTGTTTTCTCTTATATTTTACACCGATTACAGAAAGAAATGGTGTCACCGAAAAAATCAGTCAAAAAGGGTTTTTCTAATGACTGAAATTGTGAGTCAGCCCCAAAAGACATAGACATTGAGCCAGCCTGAAACCAGAGATGTCACTTCATCTGGCTTCTTTGGGAAAAGAACTGAATCCACGCTGAGCCCAAATTTCTGGGCTGATATGTAATAGCATTTGCCTAATTAGAGTCCAGCTGGAGGCTTATTATTTAGCAGGATACAGTAGGCATTTACTTCTTTAAATCAGTCATGGATACAGGCTTGGCTGAAGAACTTGGCTTCCTGTGATCTAACCAGGACATGATGGTATTTAATGGGACTGTGACTAGTTTTTCTATTACAAACTGGCCCCTGAAGAACTTTGACTTACCCTGCAGCCATGGTCTCTCACCTGCAGTCCTGACATGCTTCAAGCTGCAGGCTGAAATACCAGTTTTAAGGGTGTGGTTAAACACAGAAGCAAGAACCAAGGTTTGTATCTGCATTGTGTCGCCTGGAGTTAACCCACTTAACTACATGAAAATAATCTTCCTAGTTCCACATGTGGAATTATACCACCTACTTTAGTATCTCACAGCAGAAGGGAGCAGTTACGTGTTTAGTTGATGCTTGCAAAGTGCTCTTGAGGTTGTAAATTTTAAGTGCTATTTTGTAAAGTTGTGTGCAGAACACACAACAGCACAGGCCACTCATTACCAAGTCAAGGTGGATTTCTCCAGCATCATATTTCCAAGTGATAAAGTTCCCTACTCATACAGTGGCTGAGGTTTCACCAGTGAAGAATTTGAAGGGATTCTGCTCTTGGACAAATAGGAAATTTGAAATCCCATGAGAGGAACTCTTCCAGCAGTCCTTCCAGAACAGAAACAAGTTTCTGCATTATTGGATAGGCTGGGGGAGAGCTGTCACCAGGACTTGTCTCCTTGCATGCTGAAATGGTCCACAAGGATCAGAAGTATATCCTTCTGCAAAATGCACCAGAGACTAGATGGTTTTGATGGCCATGGTTCTCTATGCTTCCAGGAGAACAGTAAACGGAATTCCAAAGTGCTGTCTCCATGCTCCAATGATACCAATCAGTATCCATTAGGACTAAGGACTTAATATTTGCTATTAAGTACAGCAAAAAGATAGCTCGCCTGTCACAGATCTTTCCCAATTTTTGTATGATGAGTGAGTCTCAGACATCAAACACACTTTCCAGACCTTGAGCATCAGCTTGGCTGTGGTAAATTCCCATGCACAAATACAGAGTCTGAGGCAGGACTTCAACTCATCTGAATTCGATTCACTATCAACAATAGAAATTAGCTATGTTCCAAGTACAGCTCAGGGACTAAGTGCTTGTAAATGCATATTTATCACAGTCAGACAACATGATTTAATGTATTATTCTCAAACCTGGTTGACACCCTTTGTCTTAATTTCTTTAGATGTGGGCTTTATTTCATAAACTAACAAAAGTAAAATCTACACACATCTTTAATGCTGACACTTTTATAGAGGAGCAATGGGCATAACTGCTACTGCTTTCATATACCCTCTTCTGACCACAGAGGGCCGACCACAGTTACTGCCCACGCTTCTACATCTGAGAGAAGACTGTAAGAGAGAGCAGGTCATGCCACAGTTAATTCTATAGTAAACAAGTCAGGCTAAATAATCCAACAGCAAACCCTAGTAAAAGATGACCCAAGTTAGAGGGATGAGCCTTGCTAACAATTGCTTAACTGAACAGTGAAGACCAAATCTAAGCGGACTCACACCAGTTCAGGCAGTGACCGCATGTACACTCAGGTAGCAGCTGGGATGGGAAGGAAAGGAAAGGAGCTAGACCCCTATCATTGTGCCCACAGGCATCAAACTGATGAGAGGGGAGACTCCTTCAGGCAGCACAGCTCCATACCTTGCAAAGGGACACTTGGGATAGCACATTTCTTAGCTGGGAACGTCAGTGGGCCTACCTGGCATCGGCACTGGTCACACACCTCACTCCACGACTCCTTCAGCCACGTCCTCCCAGTGTTCAGAGGTCAGGTACAGGGAGCTGGCTCCTGGCTATGCTACCTCAGCTACCTCTGCTTCCTTGCATACCTCTTCTGCTCCAGCACCATAAGCCCAGAATTCAATTCAGGAAGTCCGAATTCAGAAAGAAAACAAGTCTATACCACCTAAGAGAGACAATATCTCTCTCCCTTTGCTCACTGATTAGTACTTTTTAGCTGCTTCTATTCCCCCTAAAACTTGAATTCAAGAAGTGGAGAAAATATCTCTTCTCATTAGCAATAACAGTCATGAGAAAAGAAAAAACAACTTGTCTCACTAATTATGGGCATTATGTTCGCAGTCCATTTGCTCTTGATCACTTCTTTTCATTTACTCCTTGTACTCTGCTTCATCTTGCTTGGTAAGACAGCAGCACAAGGGGAATATAGTTCCTCTCACTGCTCAAATTCTCATTTTTGCAAACCTTAGGGATGCCTTTTCATATCTCTCTCTCAGAGGATAATTAGGTACAGTGAGGGATAATACCAGAAGTCCAGAAACAGCAAGTCCTGTATAGTATTATTCTTTACAGAATAAACATCATAAACAGGTGAGCCAGCAATACTTTTTGTAGTACTACAGTCCACTCCACTTCCCATGGAGCCTTTTCTGTTCCAAAATAAAAATAAATGAATAAGCCAAATCTAACAGGCACCTTAAACAGATACTACTTCCCTGGTCATCTAAAGGAGTCAGTGAAGACAAGATACCTCTGTGCTTAAGAAATTAAGTTAGAATAAGAGATGAGCTCAGCATCTCAAACTGGAAAGACAAAAAAAAAAAAAAAAAAAAAAAAAAAAANAAAAAAAAAAAAGTAAGAAAAGACAATTGTGTCTTCTTCTTTCTGTCTGCTTTCTGTTCATGTTGTTTGCATCCAGACAAACCTCATTAGAGTTGAATTTCTGCAGAGCATCATAATGACATTCAATGGACCACTTGCAAAGTATGCATTTCCTTCAAGTGTCCAGAACAAACTATCAGGGTCTGGAGCTGGGGCCAGATGTTTGTTAAAAAGCCAAGCTCTGGGCAAAAAAAAATCCAAGCTTTCACACTTGCTCCAATCTGCCAATGAAACATACATAACAAATAATGCAAAAGGGGAGGAAGGAGGAGCAGCACCCTGTTGCTTTGCCAGAAAATGTAAAAATAAGCTGGAGATAGGAGCCAGTAGAGCTACTTACACCACATTATAACATGCAGAGCATTGCCTGCCTCCTGATCCCAATAGTAATTTGTCATTGTACTGAAGCCTCATTGTGTTTGTTTCCTTTAAGGGAGACAGAAGTCTCATATGCCATCTTTGAGGGAGTGTGGTCAGGCTGCCCAGCAAGACATTTCAAGGGAAGGCCCTTATCCCCTCCTTGGAAAGCCCACAGTTTCTCTGTGTGTGTGAGAACCTAACCAACACACCGTAAATGCTCCTGCTCTGGAAGCACAGCGAGGAACAGCTCTCAGCCAGCTCTCACAAGCACGTAAACACTGCAAAGGATGCCTTGGGATGCCTCTCTGAGTTTCAGTATCTGCCTTATTCCTGCACCCAGAGGCAGGCAGCTACACACCAGGCAGACTAAAGACAGGCTTGTGTAAGACCTTCTATATTACACCCCTCTTGAGCTCCCGTTTCATTTGTGCACCAAGAACAGAGCAATTGGACACCACCTATAAAAGAGGAACACTGAAGTCCTCTCATTTTGTTCATCTTTCTGGCACTCTCTAGGATGTTTCTGACTGGGAACTGTCTCCTGCACAGAGTCACTGCACATAACCAGAAAAGGAGAGAAATATCATTTGGTCCATGGAATCCGATGAGATGTGTTCCAGAGTCCTGAAGGAATTGACTGGTGTAGTTGCCAAGCCACTCTCCCATGATATTTGAAAAGCCATGGCAGACAGGGGAAATCCCTGGTGATTGGAAAAGGGGAAAATTGTACTTATCTTTAAAAACAATAAACTGGAGAACCCTAGGAAATACCAATACTGTCAGCCTCACCTCTGTGCGCAGAAAGATCATGGAACAGATCCTCTGAGCAACTCTGCTAAGGCACATGGAGAACAGGGAGATGATTCAGAACAGCCAGAATGGCTTCACCGAGGGCAAGTCTTGCCTGACCAACCCAGTGACCTTCTTTGATGAAGTGACTACATCAATGGAAGAATTACAGGTGTCATTTATCCAGTCTTCTGTAAAGTCCTTGACACGGTCTCCCACAGCACCCTTCTCTCTAAATCAGAGAGAGGTGGATTTGATGAGTGGACTGTTGGATAGAAAATAAAGTAATTGGATGTTTGCATACAGAGTCCTGTGTCATGTCTCAGAGTCTTGATGGATATCAGTGACTCAGGGGTCCACACTGGGACCAATATCTTCATTAATAACATGGATGAAGGGATCAAGAGCACCCTCAGCAGATGACGTGGTGTGGTCCAGAGGGACTCGGACAAGCTTGAGAATTGGGCCCTCTGGATTTCATGAGATTCAGTACGACCAAGTGCAAGGTGCAGTACCTGGGTCAGGGCAACCCTCATATCAGTCCAGGCTGGGGGCTGGACAGATGGAAAGCAGCCTTGGGAAGATGGACTTAGGGGTGCTGGTGGATAGGAGGCTGGATATGACCTGGCCATGTGCAACAGCAGCCCAGAAAGCCAAATGTGCCCTGGGCTGCACCCAAGGCAGTATGGGCGGCAGGTGAGGGGGGATTCTGCTGCTCTGCCTCACTCTGGTGAGACCCTACCTGCAGTGCTGCACCCACATCTGGGGGCCCCAACACAGGAAGGACATGGAGCTGCTGGAATCAGTCCAGAGCAGGACACAAAGGTGATTATAGGGATGGAACAACTCTGCTATGAAGAAAGGCTGAGACAATTAGGGTTGGGATTGAGGTTGGGATTGTACAGCCTGGAAAAGAGAAGGCTTTGGAGTGACCTAAGTGTGGCCTTCCAACACATGAAGGAAGTCCACAAGAAATATGGAGAGGGACTATTTAAAAGAGCATGTGGTGACAGGACAAGGCAAAATGACATAAAACTGAGAGTAGGTTTAGATATTATGAAGAAATTCTTTACTATGAGAGTGGTTTAGCACTGAAACAAGTTGCCCAGAGAAGTTGTGGATGATCCCTCCCTAGACATGTTCAAGGCCAGGCTGGATGGATCTCTGAGCACCTGGTGGAAGGTGTCCCTGTCCATGGCAGTTGAGTTGGAACGAGATGATTTTTAAGGTCTCTCCGAAACCTAACCATTCCATGATTATGATCCTATAATTCTGATTTTTTTCCATGGGAAAGATGTAAAAAAGCAGTATGGAGCTAGTACAGTAGAACAGTCCCCACAGGCAGTGGTCAGGTGGGAAGTGAACCTGACACTTGCTAATCCCAGGAAATGTAACTGTGTCAGGTAATGGGTCAATAAGACAATAGACAGGAGATGGACAGAAGGGAGGAGAGTCTCAGGGTGACTTCAGCAAGATGTGTGTACCTCTGCACTCTGCAGTACACTCTAGCTCTGCAATACAGGCATACATATTCACTGATCCCAGAGATGACAAGAAAAACTATCAGCAACTGTGATTCATCTGTAATTTCCCTTTCTAGCTCCAAATGTGCCCTGAGAAACTGCTCGTGAGTCCTTCTTTGTATGAATTAAGAATTGCACACACTTCATTCATATATTTCTTTAATTATCAGGTGCCCATCTTGTTCTTAGAAAGCTTCTGATTGTCCTTAAAATATAGTTCATATCCATCCTTTATTATAAGAAAAGCTTCAATCCTTAAAAAAGACAAATTATTCCAACCCACCATCCTGTCATTGAAAAAATATCATTGGTAATTTGGACTGCTGCTGAATTTGCCAATTGGTTCATTTTGTACTCTAAAAGGGAAATCAGATAATTGCTTTTGGCAAGACTGCACATTGCTTATTGCACATGGTTATTGCACAACCTTCAGCAAAAATGCATTTAAAAAAAAAAATTTGCAGATACTCTTAAACCTATCCTCTTGCCACCAGCACCCTCTTTTTCCCACTCCGAAATTTCACAGCTTTATTTTGTCCTTGACTGCAAAATCAGCATAAAAAAGGGGAACTTGACATGAATTGGGGAAGCAGTTTTTAGTAAAGAAGAAACAAATCTTCAAAGTATTTTGGTCATTTTTAAATATTTAAAGACTGCAACCACAAAATCAAAGTTTTGTGTTCCAGATACTTTTATGTACTGGTCTAGCCAAAACCAGCTTTGTATAAAAATACAGTTTTGCAAGTCAGCTCGCTTCCATAATGAGAACTATCCCCTCAAACTACTGCTGTAAGGTCATTTGGCCTGCAGAGTCTTGCCCTCTTTCCTAGCACACTCCTGTTAGAATGGGAATGACCCAGCATCCCATAAACCTCTAAGCCCCTGAAATACCAGAGGCACACAAGTCAAAGAGTAAGAAAAGCCATCAGTTTGGCATTCCTTTCCCTTTTTAGTGCTCGGTGTAAGTCGTTCCTGGACCTGGATCCTGAAGAGGCTCGAGAACAGGTTTAACCTAATACACTGCATGGGGCTCCATTTACTTCAACAATTGCTGACACTGTGAGGTTTAGGGGCTTACAAACTGAAAACTGGGCTCCACTATCTCTTCAAAAAGGAACCTGCCTATCTGGAAAGCCCATTTGTGGGGGGAGGGGGGCATGGGGAGAGGGGTGGGTGTTGTGGTTGTTGGCTTATTACAGTTACATTACACCATGATTAATCCACTGAAAGAAAACAGCAGGAATAATAAAAAAAAAATAGTTCCTACTTCCTCTCCACTCCCAAGTTAGTTAGTTATGTGTATTTGATGGCCCTTCCTGAAGACACAGTAAGACCCTGAACCTGCAATGACCCCGGTTTCCACACAGAACATATGGACTTCAGTGCAGGGGTTTGCCTGAACAGGGCTCATTGTCAACTGAGACTCAAACATCCCTGAGCAAGCAGAAAAGCTAAGGCATATTTTAATATTCTCCTTAAAAAAAAAAACAAGTCTAGCAGGTTTTTACTCTCCTGCTTCTATGAGACACTTCCTATCGTGTTGTTTTACAACTGAACACATCCCTATAGGTGTCGGATGCTCAACAGGGACTGAAATATTTATATGTAAGGCACCATTCTGCAGCACCTTGAGCTGTGTTATTCAGCACCTTCAACTCTTTCTGAACTCTGCTTGAGCTGGGGGCACTCAGTCTGTCTCTGGATGGCACACAAAACTAGTTTACTTTGATCTTAAGTGCTGGAATTGTTTGTGATTAAATCTAACTTCATTAAATTCTTGAATTTACCCACTTCCCTAATATTAGCAACTTCACTGAAAACAATGCATGTACAAATCACTAGCATCACACATCCTAGTGAAGATGAAGTTAATTTACAGGATCTAGCCTTTAAAATACAAGGATTTCACAACAAATCTGTTGCTATAGCAACAGAGTAAGCTTATGTGAACTTCAGGCATTCATATTCATAGAAACTCCTGAAGCAAGACTGACTGTTGGCCATAACATCCCTACTCTTGCCAAGTTTCAAATAGTGCATGAATTATGCCAAAAATAAATGGGTGTGACTAATACAAGCACACAGAACACCAAGGGAAAAAGAAACACCCATGCTTTTGCCTCTAAGGCAACATTTGTTGATAGAAAAGATGGGCATTTGGAGAGTATGCTTCTTCCTTCCCTCTATCTTTTTGCTTTACTTGCACATCATAAAAGCCCCACATGCACATTTGCCTGCCATAAATTGTACGACTGCTAGTAATCACACATCTTTGCAGTCTATAGAACAAATCTTTTTTAAAGACTTGCTCCCTTTGCACTCCCCTGGTATTTAAGGAGCACGTGTGTGCTGGAGGAGGAAAGTCAATCTGTTTTAACTCATACCTTTCTCTGTCACATAGCTACAAGCAATTCTTTTTGCAGCCTCTGAAAAAAGCATGTCCGGCCTTAGCCCGTGACAAGCTCTGTGACATTAAATTCATCTCTCTCACATCCTCTTCTGCCCAACTCATCTCTGCACCCTAACCCAGCCTGCCCACTGTCATTTAGCAAGGTCAGATTTTTCCAAGGGCCAGACTGCATTTAATGTGCTGCATCCAGATCCAGAGACTTCCTGTTAATTACTGTGGTCACACTTCCTAATCCAACAAGCATCAAACTGCACAGCAGCCTCTGAAGTGGAATAGGTCACCTGGCAATGTGCTGCAGGTCGTTCAGTTGGCAGATTTTTCTTAAGGTAGCTGCTACAACATGAACAGCAATGTAGGTAACTAATTACATGTGATACACCCACTCTGACTCAAGAGATAGCACAGAAGTAAGGGACGGAGGAAGGGGAAGAAGATGAGAAAAATTAAGAGTAAGCACAGTAAGCCCTTAACTCACCTAAGAAACAAATGGAAGTTTCACACTTTCCACTCTTCCCTATGGAATAGAAAAGTTCTGCAAATTTTGGATTCCAAGAATTTGTTCAAATCAAGAACCAACCTATCTTTTTCTGTCCCAGCTCCTCTGCTGCACAGCAGCTCCATTTCCCAGTGCAAATCAGCCCAAATCAACATTTCCTTCTCAGAACTCAGTAACTTCTTTTGGGTCTGATGGACTTCATAAAGGTTGAGCACATTAAAAACAAACAAGAAGGAAGTAGAAACATCTATCTGGCTGTCATTTCAGCCCATGATCCCACAGATGACTTTACAGTCTCTCACTTTGCCCAAATCCTGATTTTTGCTTAATGATGGAATTAGCCCAAACACATGTTGAGAGAAGAATGTGAAGACATGGGAAGGCTCAGGAGACCAAGGCAGACCACCACGGACCAGGAGTTTTGCAGTAGGAAAACATAACTCCCTCTAAAAACTGATCTTGAAATTCCATGTGAGGGATACAGAATAATGGTTTCTTCTTTGCATGCATCACCTCAACAGTCAGTCTGCCTTTTCAGATCAAGTGTTAGGCCCTGAACCCATTATCTTTCCCAGTGTGTTTTTGACAGAATGGTGGCCTCCAATCCATTTTGACAGTCCACTTGTGCATGATCAAGAAGATTGCTTTCATTTTCCAGGATTTAGGCCTGGAAGCTGGGAAATCCTGTATGAACACAACAGAAAAACGGGGAGGGGAAGAAGGTGAGAAATCACAAAAGCTACTCATGGTCCATGGATTATTTAAGAACACCTGTGTTACCTGAACAATTGACCTTGCTTTGCCCTGGATTATTCATAATGCTGGCATCGAGTCACCACTTGCCAGGAAAATCATATTGGGTTACTCACCATCACATGAGATGGGCCTGCCTCCAAACTGAGCAGATTCAACCAATGCTAAAAATTGCACGTATTCATAGGCCTTTGCCAATTGACTGCCTATTTCCCAGCCATAAGGGTTTTGGTAGTTTGGCCTCCAGCCCTGTTGCTAACAGCACTCAACTGAACAAAACAACATGTCTTTTGAGCATGCTGGGGCACTAGCAGACACCACAAAGCCAAGTATGCCCCTCAGGACTTGCTCAGAGCTCTCAGAAAGGCTTACCTTGACTAAAATACACCTTGGGTCAAACTGCGCTGCCTCACACCAGGATACAACAGCCAGCCAAGGAACAAAGAAGTGAAATCACCCTCTAAATTTTATACCACCAGTCACCACTGACTAACCCTAAATTTGTGTTGGAGGTCACTGAAATCTAACTCAGCCTTCCCTGTCATCTCATTCCGAAATGCTGACTATGGACTCGGTCTTCTTGTTTCTACATTTTGGACTCACTTGATGGCTTCTTGAACTCTGATGCAGCACTTTGACTTGGTCACAGCATAGTACTGTATCACATGAATACATTTTCCTCTTGGAGTTTTTAGTAAAAGACTTCTGGAGGATGCAAGTCTGCTCTCCCTCAGGCTTTAAACCATCCATTCTTTCAGGGCTATAATGCCAGCACTCTGGGGCAGTATGGACAGTATGGTGGAAAGGACTAGTAAGAAGATCTGCAACATGCTTTCAGTTCTACCCATTACACGTTTTTGGTCCTCAGCACCCTTTGGGAGAAAAACTAACTACTGGAAAGCAGAAGCAAATTCCTATAGCTTCATTCTAACAGTAGCCTAGGCTGTGTTGGCCAGCCAAGTAGTGGCCACTGCCTTTAAATGTATTAATTCTGCTTTTTAGAGAAACATGTGAATCCTGGCAGAATAGGTGGTAAGATTTCAGAGTTTAGCCTGTAGAAATATAGCTGTTCCAGATGTGGGTTACCATGTTCAAGCTGGCATTTTTAATAAGAACTGCTCAGGACTTGGAGTTCAATTTTCTTCAAGAACTGTGGTTGGTTGACTCCACTGGAAACCTTAGTTTTTGTCCCAGTCAAGCTCTCATTTCCATTTCAGTCCTCTGGAACAGCTAAATTTATCTCAACCTGTTTGAACCTATTTCACGTCTTACTCTTTCTTTCCTGAAATATGTTCGTTGTTTATAGCCTGCAGGTTTTTGAAGGAAAAGAGGTTTCAGGCCAAAAAAAAAAAAAAGCATCTAAGTGAGATGGTGGCAGCTATAGCCAGGAAGACATTGTTCTGTGAACAATGAAAGGGCAGCATCTGCAAAAGAGCAGGATGTTCTGGGCACCCCTACCAAAGTGCCCACCATCTACACAGCCATGTCAGAGACTGCCTATCTAAGCCAGCCAGGAGTGCCAGCAGCCCCAACTACCCCTAGAAGAGACAGGTTTGCTCTTAAGTGCCTCAAGGCTGTCCTTTCCTTGCCACATAGGCAATAATCAAAGGTCCTTTGATATTTTGCTCCCAGGTAAATGCCCAAAATCTTCTGGGAAGAAGAGAGGACTTCTGAGAAGCCCTCAGCAAATTTGCAATGTCAGAAGTTTGAGTGACACATGCTATGTCTTGGGGCTCCTTATTTTCCAGCTCAGGGGATTGAAAAGGCCATGAACTAAAATTTAGTAAAGACCACACTGACTTGAAGATGAACTATGAAGGGGCCAATGGAAAAGACTGCCACAAATAGCCCTGGACATGAAATGGAGCCCCTGATAAGGTTTTGTTGATGAGTTCTATTACTTACCATAAAGGACCTTAACTACATCTAGAAGACAGGAAAGCAACTGCATTCCTAAGCATTATTTTTAAAAACTCCAATGCTTTAAGTAAGAACTCTAAATATCTATTGAAGTTCCAAATTCAGAATGACTCTGCTCTTGGTAAATGAAGGCTTCAGTTTTCCTGGTAGCAAGATGGAGATGTGTTGCATAGTGATGAGAAACATTTCCCAAATTAATATCCATGGGTCTGCCTGGAGACCCAAATCTTAAACACATGCTTATGTACTTGATTGAACACAGAAAAAACTTAAGCACACGTTTAAGTGTTTTGATGAGTGTTGCCATATGAATTTCAACATGGATTTACAGACCTACGACTTGACTGACAGACTAACCCTTTCAAACTTATATTATCTAATTAGTGCCTGAAGGGAAAGGCCTAGATATAGAATATTTGTCTTTTAGCACACTACTCACATAGCATTTCATGATATCTTGACACTTATTAATTGCATTCAGTTTGAATATAAACACTGTCACATGATCCTTAATCGAGAATTGGCTGAAATATTATAAACAAAGGATTACAAGCACAGAGCAGGGAGGATGTGTCTTGGAGGATGCCACGGGGAATTTTGGTTGTGTCCAGTCTTGTTCTCAAACAATAAGGAAAACAGAATTCTAAACAAGGGAGACTTTATAGACGCTAGAAAACAGACATGAGAACAGCCACAAAAACAGACCCAGAAAAGAAAGGAAAGAAAGGAAAGAAAAGAAAGAAAGAAAAGAAAGAAAAGAGAGAAAGAAAGAAAGAAAGAAAGAACGAAAGAAAGAAAGAAAGAAAGAACGAAAGAAAGAAAGAAAGAAAGAACGAAAGAAAGAAAGAAAGAAAGAACGAAAGAAAGAAAGAAAGAAAGAACGAAAGAAAGAAAGAAAGAAAGAACGAAAGAAAGAAAGAAAGAAAGAACGAAAGAAAGAAAGAAAGAAAGAACGAAAGAAAGAAAGAAAGAAAGAACGAAAGAAAGAAAGAAAGAAAGAACGAAAGAAAGAAAGAAAGAAAGAACGAAAGAAAGAAAGAAAGAAAGAACGAAAGAAAGAAAGAAAGAAAGAACGAAAGAAAGAAAGAAAGAAAGAACGAAAGAAAGAAAGAAAGAAAGAAGAAAGAAAGAAAGAAAAATTTCTATCTTCTTCTTCTCAGCTGGAACAGAGACAATATCCTCAACACTTTCTGTCCAAAGAGTTAAAAAACCCTCCAAGGATTATCCAAAGTATGCACAGATCTGTAGTAGAGACAGTATCCCACTACCATATAGATCAGTAAGACTGGGTTATTCTCTCCAGGGAGAAAGGCAGAAGTACAAAGGTTCTGTAAAACTACCATGTCTTCTAATACAACTCCAGCAGCAGGAATGGCAGTATAAATCTCCTTCCTGCCTCTCCCCAGTCTGCCAACATTCTTCCCTGAGGCTGTTCCACATTTGCCATTTCCAACTCTATGGACTACAGACTTCAATCGTCCCAGCTCCTGTTACAGGTTGGGACTTGTTACAGAGGCAAGATTAATTTATTTTCTTGGCTTGATCATGACATCTGGGAAATTCCATCCTTGCTCAAGCAATCAGAGCCTGGGACCCCAGGATGTGACTGCCACCAAAAGGTAGTGGAAGAAGTGGATGACACAAAAGCATTCCAGGGTTTTAGAGTCTCCTATAAGTATGTATGACTTTGGTGTTCACAAGAACATGAAAGATCCTATGGGATTGAAGGCCAAGAGCCTAAACTTGCAATGAAAACTGGAAGGACCGCAAACTCTGGCAATCTCTTTCTGAATATAATACACTCTACCCTTTAGCTGAGAGGAAGCCAACTGCTGGAGCCCGCACTGTGTGTTTGTAAAGCTGCAAGAAGTTAGTCCAAACACATTTTTTCACATTAGTCTGGCATTTGCTAAAAGCCACTACAGCTGTATTTGTAGCAGATTTTTTCAGATGACCAGAAGACTTTTTTTCATCTGCCTGTCAATTAATTAATCTACCATTTCAACCTTTCCTTTAAATAGAAGTGTTCTCTCATAATTTTCATACCATTGCAAATTTTTACCATGTGGGGGAATCAAGTAAAATTCACCAGAGCCTCAATCAGTGTGAGAGAGAAAGAGATGAAGAAAAGTGCAGCAACAGTATATTTGAGAGCAAAATCATTTATTCTGCTGAACAATGAAGCTGCTATCTAGAAACAAGACTGATTATTCATAATGCTACCCTCTGCTATTACCAGAACTCTCTACAGCCCCGATCAGCTTTTATCCAACATGTTTAACATGTCAAAGTCAATTAGCCTTTTCACGCATATATTTCATAGCATCACTTCAGTATACAACCAGACACCCAAGTATCAAATTGAGTACACATTTGTTTGTATGTATTTAATATTATCCTAGCTCTTGACAGCTTTAAAAGAACATACATCTTAGAAATAACTGAGCTTTCTTTGGGAAAAGATGTGCCATGCAAAGTTCATTTTTCTGTAAGCAGCTTCGTGGTGGAGGGTTACTATTTTAAAGTAGGAATACAGATTTTGTGTAATTGTGTATCTTCACAGTTACATATTGCAATAAACAGTATATTATATAGCAAGAGTAACAAAGGACAGGGATATCTCAGCAAACAAAAGCCCTGCAATGGCAAACTCCAGATAACATGAAAAATAAGGGATACACCAAGGAGCACACAGCAAGCAAAGTGACCACTCAGATTCAGCTCAGATCCATCAGGCTTCCTAATCCTTGCAGCAACACCCATCCCAAGCCAGTTACTGGAACCATTGATAGCTCAAGTAAAGCAACAGTACACAGACATAGATCAGGACCAGTACAGTCAGAATCAGACTTTTCAGCCCCAGTGACACAGGACCAGGTTGTCTCTGCCTGTGGTCCCACTTCTAGAGGCACAAGCTCTTTCAATAACTGCTCAAGAGCTGTTTAACAGTAATGCCACCATTTCTGGCATTGAGCTACCCTTGAAAGATAAGTAACTCTTCTTACTCCTACATCTGAGCCAACACAGTCCATGTCTCTGCTCAGTTTGCCCCGTGTCTGCACAGCCATTCACAGAACTCTGACAACATCCTGCAAATAGCTTCATGTGCCCAAGAAGCACCACAGCTTCACCTGGAGTACCTGAGGGTATAAAATCCACCATGCCCTCCTCAGCCCCACCACTGCCCACCAGCCAGCACACCCGCTCCCACACAACCAGCAGAATTAACAACAGTTTGCTCACCCTTCAGAGAACAGCTTCTGCTGCCTGGTAGTCTCAGGACTGCACCTCAAACACAGGGCCCAATCTCCAGAACCCTCACTGCTCTCCCACTCCACCCCAACTGAACATCTTTTTATAGCCCAGCCTCCTCACACTGCACAGGACTCCTAGGCTGACTGAGAGCCTCTTAATGCTCCTCTGCCTGGTAGATGGTGGGAATGTGCCTTCCCACATGGCTTTACAAATACTGAACGACTTCACATACTCTCTGCAAAGACAGAGAAACTGCTGTGACCCCAGTCAGGGAAACCAAGGCAGCACCTTCAGCATCATCCCCTGCTGCCTGTCAGCACCAAACCTGTGCCTTTCTTACGTTAGCACAGGGAGTCAGGAGCAGCTGTGCAGGCCATAAGCAGATCAGCTCCTCACACACGAAAAGCTTGTCTGCAGTGCCCAGTGCCAATGAGCTCTGAAGCCGATTTCCACACAGTACTAGCAGGGCTCCCTTTTGGATGAATCACCTCCACAGCCAAAAAGTGAAAGCCTGAGGAAAGCTTATTATCTGTGAAATGCAGACTTGCCAAAAGATACAAAGCCTCCAGCATTTTGAAATTATCTTATGTTGGAGCATCCCTGCTATTTTAATGGAAAGACACCTAAGCATGCAAACACTGAAGTACAGGTTAAGAAAAGCCAGCTGAAACCTCTGGCCCAATTTTCTTTCTGCTCACATTTCTGAAATAAGCCCATTTGGGGCCAGGATGTTCTTCTGCTTTATATCACCAAAATCAGCACAATCTAAACTATCCCTGGACATCCAGCTTTAGAGTACATGTATCCCTCCTTCACACTGTACACTGCATGTACCTGATACCAAAAGAGAATAACAAAAATCAATGGGTTTTCTGCTCACTTGTGCTCTTCTGAATAAACACACAAAATACTGAAGATTTTCCTCTAAGATACTTTGGAAAAGCTCCTGCAGTCATTTTTTGTGTCTAGTGAGCACTTCCTCTAATAAATGCAACACCCAGAAATACTGAGTTTGTGTCACAGAGACACTTCCTTACAGCTGAGAATCATCAGGCTTTGAATACAGCTAAAAAGAGATGAATTAGCAAATACAGATGACAGGTTACCATTTCCTTTAAGAGAAGGCCTTACCCCCACACATGATGAATTCTGAGACCCATATATTATATTAATAAATGACCATTTTTTAAAATTATTATTTAGAGCATCGGGCAAGCTTTCTCAGTGTGAGATTTGAAAAAAGGTATCACACTTTTTTCCATTTACAGCACATACCTTGGACAGCGCTGACAACAATTAAAATGAAGTCAAAAAGCTTCCCAAATACTTTGGCATTGTCTGGATGACCACTGAATTTTAATAACAATTTCAATTAATTAAGACAGGACAACACCTGAATCATAACAACAGCGCTATTTTATTGGCAGGCTGTTGTGGGAAAGAGTATTCAACTGTTGGCCAGCAATAAAAATCAAAATAACTGCAAGTAGCCTTGGGGCTAGAATCTGCTCTTATTTACACCATCCAGGTAATTCCATTTATTGCAGTGGGACTTCTCCAGGCAGATATTGTGGTTGTGCAGCTGTTTAACACCTCATGCAGAATAGAGTCCTCCAAGGAAAATCTGGCTCTGTGCATTTACGCTCTCTATCAGGCATATACTCATATGGGGCTATAATGAAATGTTAAAAAATAGAGTAAAATAAAACTGGGGACTTCTGAATCAGGTTTTAACTCTGCCCTCCTGCACAAGGTTCCAACTGAATTACCAAGTTCATATTGTGCCTGGGAGGTACAAGAAAGTATAAGGGGTAAAGAGCTCACTTCTCCATTACTAATTCCTATTATTGTTAACTGGAGTGAAAAATAAGATGGATCAGAGTGAAGATGTCAGAAGAAAAAAAGATCAAATAACTTGGACAGGCAATAATAGTACATTGACTAGCTATAGCAGCTGGATTACAGGTGGTAGTTTTTCCTCCCAAAGAATGTCTGGCATAGGAAACAATTTCTAAGGTAAAATAGAGGACGCTTGTTAGGAGAGCAAGAGAACTACAGTCTTCGAATGAATTCACTACTGCAGCAACACTGAAGTAAGAAATCCTTCTGGAAGGAGGAAGGTAGACCCAGCATTTTACATTCCCGTTTCCTCGTGTTCCCTTGTGTCTCTCAGTAGCTGTGGCAGAAGTCTCAGCTGAGGATGAATGCATCGCTGGAAGAGAGCGAGTGAGATGGCCGGGGGTCTGTGGGGATCTGTCCCCAGCAAAGAGCCTTTCTGGAAGGCTGCACATGAAGATGATGCCTTTGGTTGAGGCCAGTGCACCAGGAAATGTTGGCTTGCAAGATTTCTCACACACCTGGAATAATGCACCTGCTTAAGTTTGAAAGCAGTAATTGTTTTGTACCTACAGTACTCACTGAAGGCCAGGCAGACAAATCTGTCTTTTGTGGACACAGAAGGTGCAGAAAAGTCTTAGGTAAACAGCTTAGTAGAGAGAAAACACTGTGTTCATTGCACAATAAAGATGACATTTTCTTTACAAAATACTTCAGATTGATGGCAGCGTATTGGCACAGAGAAGTTATCTGTACTTGGTGACTAATTCACCTTCGCAAGACACTGCTTCTCCGGCTGATAACAGACTCAGACAGGAGCCCTGCCCCTGAAATCATCTCCCATTAATTTCAATCACTCTGAAAGGTTCAGCCACCAAAAGTTTCCAAGTCAGCTGGCACACAAATGTCTAGGCCCTGCCAATATTTTGTGATCCACTTACTGTAAACACATAGCTAATGAATGTTCATTCCCTTGATGATTATTTTGGAAAGTGGAGACATGTCTAAGAGTATTTACAAGGTATGTGGTCCTCCAAAAAATTGATAAATATTCTGACACATCTTAAAACAGAGGCATCAATGCCTTCAGCAACAGAAATAATGCTAATCATGTATAAAAACATAAGTTATCTCAGTAGCCTCAATGTATTAATTTCATTATCTCTGAATATTGCAGTTGTTAAACATACTGACCCCAAAGCTTGGAAAAGGACAGGAACAAGATTAATGCAGATGAAAATAGTTATCTGTTGTGGAAACCTTTGCATAATTGTGATGGCAGTTCTGTGTCAGTCTGTGGATTTCATACTTCCACCACCAGCAATGGCCATTGTTAACTCACAGTGTCCCCTTGGCAGGACTTGAGACTGCAGCTCTTCCAGCACACAGGATGCTCCAACTCTGTGAGAAAAGCAGACCTGCAAGTGAGAATGAGATGTGCTAGAGTTGCTGTCCCCATTTCCACTAAGCTAAGAGAGAATTTGGCAATACACAATCAAGAGCCTAGAAGAAAACTTGAATCCTTGATGCTCAGAGGGGCTGATCTTCTGAATATCTAGGCACAAGGTAAAAATTGTTTTACAAATGCACTCCTGTGCAAACAGGCATGCATACACTTAAACAGAAAGTTGAAAATTATGTTTTAACAATATTGTGTTAAGAATCACCGAGAAAAATAAAATTGATGGGTTTTTTTCACTACAACTCTCTAAAGGCAGATGATAAGACCCTTTGAAGACACTGAGAATTTAGCAAACTGTAGTGACTTGCAGATGCTGTGTCTGACTCAGCGCATCTCCTGTAAGGCTGTACTCACTGACTGCCATCTTTTAAAGCTTTGAGGCGTCAAGGAAGTTGAATGCAATCTTCCGGTCCTCCACGGGAGAGTGTGTCTTCAAGGGAAGGAACGGGAAACGTGCCTCTGAGTGTGATCATGTTGCCATCTAGTGACCGCAGCCCAGAGACCGCTCAAGCCCTGACACTGCTACACAAGCGCAGACAATGCTGTGTGTGAAGCAACAGGGTCTTGTATAACTGAGACCTCGGGGGAAGTCGGAGCTGTTGCCAAGATATACAGGATTATTCCTCCCAAAGCTGCAAGTCCCATTTAGGCAGAAACACCAAGTTCCTTGAGTAGCGTGATAAGGAACTAAAAGCTCATAGAGGTTGTTGGATCATTTTCGTGCCACCCTTGAGCTCCAGAGCCAACAGGGCAGCTCCCTTTCCTGAATTCACACCGAGAGTTGGCAAGACACAACAATCAGTCGTGGCCAGCTGGTCTCTGCCATTCCTGTGAGATTCACTCAACTTTCCCTGTTAAAGGCAAAGAAGAACAAAACAGCTCAGCCTGGGTATTAAAAGTGCAAGGCCTCCTCTACTGCTCTTGCACCTGGATTCAGTGGCAGATTTTCTGGGATAGGGGAAAATACAGTTATTTACTACAGCCCAAATGATGTAGGTACCCAGCATTCTTCTAAGAAAATTTGTAGATAAATAAAATCTTGGTATTACACACACAGGCACTTCTGAAATCCAACTCTCACGTGCCCTTTAGGCACTTTTTACCAATCCTGGCCCAAGACACTTTATTTTCATCAATTATTATGGCAAACTTTCTTGGCAGTTTGCAAACACCACCAACTTTCTTTCATAAACATGTCCAGCAAGTGTACAGATGTGTGTGTGCATTAGTGTGTTTATATACATATATATGTATATGTTCATGTATATATATACAAACAGAGCATCAGAGCACCTTCCCCAGGGCCCAATGCCCAGTCTTTTTATTCTTTTCCCTATATACATGTTGCTACAAAATCTGTTGTGAACAACTGAACAAAGATGTTGAGATGCCCTTATATGGGACTTCTTGCAGTATCTTTTGATAGTTTTTCACCCTGCCTAATCACTACACATTACAACCCCAAAGTCTCTGGATTTCTGGATTTCTTCTCCCCAGAGAATCAGGGTTTGTGGAATTTATCCTTGTTTTTCTCCCCTTTGAAAGACCTTCTGTTCCTGCCTTAACAGAGTCACACATCAATATGGATCAGTATCATATGAATGGTTCTCTCTACAAACACACACAGAGCCACAGAAGTAGCTCAAGTGTCTTCTTTCTATTATTCTCTGTATTCTTTCTTTTCTTTATTTTTAAGATCTGAAAAGCCACCTATTTGTTTTTGCTAAAATAAAAATAACTTTTAGGTCATACTTCCTGGTCAAATACAGACAACAAAAAGCTAATTTCAACATACTTTTCTCCTTAAATTGTTATAGAAGTTTCAGTGTGGTTTCCTGAGAGATGTTATACACACGAGAATTGCTAGCAGATATTATTTACTGGCTCAAATTTATTAGAGATCAAAGAATGGGGAAAATAAGCCTCATCTTTCTTCTTCTTGGCAGTGGAACTTTCATATCACTTAGAAAACCAAAAGGCAAGAGGAAAAGAAAAAACATGAGGATATACAATTGCACTTGGAAGAAAAAATATGATCACACTGAAATACCTAAGGGATCTAAGGACAGCTTCCAAAAGCCATCATAATAATTAAATGAATAAACCAAGTCAAATGCTGATTACCAAACACAACAGCCATAAAAGAATCCTGATTTAGCAATGCCAGCATGAAATAGCTGAAGGTCTTCCTGCACTATGACAATGCCCTAGGATTTTGGATGGGATAGTTTCAACAGAAAATGGAGGACAGGAGGCAGCCCTATACATCCCTCTCTGAGAATTAAGGGAATCACATTTCTTAAAATGTACTCAGTGATGAAGCTAAGCTCTGCAACTCTTGTTACATTTGCTCAAGATTTCCTGTTAAGCAAAAGGAAAAAAAAACCTGTAAGGTAGAATGAAGAATAGCCATGTGCAGGATTCCTATTTTTACTCTGTTAGGCTATATATGACTATTCATGTAGTCAATTAATTTTCCCAAAAATAACTCACTAGCTGGGACTAGAGACTGAAAATTTGTTCTATTCTTTCCTATGGGAACTTATATTTCTCAGGCAATTCCTAAAAATCAGGTTTTCTTTTAGTCTTCAGCAAAGTGCTTCCTTTCCAGAGAGACCACCCAGAAGAAAACAGGAAGTCCCATATCTTCATATTCTCAGAGGAGCAGAATGTTGAGCTCCAGCCCCACACTTACCCAGTCACCAAGGAGTTAATGTGTTCAGCAGCTACTTCATGTTCTGCAGATATGTATGCACTGATTAGCAGTGGTTGGAATAAAAGACTACAGCCCAAGGAAGGCGGAGCATTCTCAGAAACAGCAGTCTGGCAAGAAGCTATCAAGGGAATAGATCCAGAACCCCCAAGAAGAATGAGACAGACTGACTGGGAGCAATTAAGGAAAATCATTTCATTCTCTATAAAGGAGAGAACAGAGCAGCTTTCTGAAGCTGTGGAGTCCCTGGAAATTCCCATTAACACAGTATGCAGAAGGGAGTAAAAGACCAACAGACTGTGCCACTCATAACTTCTTGGAGGGTACCAGTAAAATCTCTCACAAGGAGAGCAGAAAGTCTTGCTTAGCATTATCTCCCTATCAAACATGCTAATGATGGCAGCACTGCTTTTAGAGCAGTTTTCATCCCAGTGCAAACCATGCAGCTGCTGGCTGCTTGTTTTGGGGGTCAATCACACATTATTACCTGGCTATGAAACATTTCACAGAGCAAAGCAGAATGCTCCAATGCCCACTTTCTCCACTCAAACCCTTATCTGACCAGAAGCTGCAGCATGCTGCTAGAGAAAGCCATTCAAAAGGCAAAAGAGTCCATTCCCAAGCCCATCAGCCCTTTGATTACTGACAGTGTTAATGATTAGGAGTAACTGTTGAGAGGTTTAGGATTGAACTGTCGGATTGACTGACAATACCAGCTCCTTTTATGCAGCCACTGGAACAACCAAACCTCAGTCCCACCTAAGAACTTTATTACCAAATCTTACCTAATTCCAGCTAGGGAAGCAGACAATAGTAGTCATCTTGGAGAAAGATACAGGATGCTAGAAATAAACAAAACTTTGTTCCCCATCCCTGTATTTGGACTTGACCTTCCTTCCATCACGTTTTGTATCTTACTCAATAAAAAACCATGTTGTGCATAATCTACTATGAAACTGGTTATCCTAAATAAACAGAAAAAGAGGGTTTCTTCTCTCTGTCTCTTGCAAAGTTTTGGTCCCAATGTAGTCTAGCAGCAATGAGTTTCATAGACTAATTCCATAGTATGGGGAGATGCATTCCCATGGGGCAGCTTTGATGCTTTCTATGAATCAGTAGCTTTGAACTTTTTTGTTACAGTGAGCATCACCTCTGTGGTCCTCTTTGCTTCTTTCTTTCTTCTGTGTGACCTCAGAGGGCACAGGCATGTTCCTGGCTGGGCCATGTTCCTGGATTGTCATGATACAAAAATAGCCTCTTTGCAAATCTATGGATTAAAACTAATACATGACCCAGAAGGAACAAGTCGCCTTAAAGATCAGAGACCCAACTGGACCCACATTTCCAGCTGGAATGATGGCAGGTTTACAGATCCATCTAATCAGCACTCTTCCTCACGAAACAGGGGTGAATGGTGGGCTGAGTCATGGGAGTGTGAGGCAGAGATATGTGAAAGGAGGGCACAACGTGCAAGGACTCAAAGGTATAAGTCCCACTGCTTCTGCAAAGGATGTGCCAGCAGGTTGTATTCCACAGATGATGGAACAAGGAGAAAATTCCTGTCATCATTTCTACACTATTCGTTCTTTGAGGAACTTTATCACAAGCCATCTCCTTGATCCTCGTAAGGCAAATTAATCCGTTCTATGGCAGTGACTCCCTTGTGGTCCACGAGGCCTGGACAAGATGAACACTTACATCAGCACTTCTGTCAAGTCCTCATGTGCCTCCGTTTCTCTTTGAGGATGTGACAGGAGCAAAGCTTTCGACTTGCATCCTTTCAGTCACAGGTATTCTCAAATTCCCCTGAGGGTATCATGCCTGGGGAGAGCACAAAGATAGCCATGTTAGTTCCCAGACTAACACTCTCAGCCCCAGAGTGGAAAAGGCAAGCAAATCCACGGCCTGACTGTCAGAGGTGTCACAGAATCACACAATGGTTGAGGTGGCAAGGGACCTATGGAGATCAACTTGTCCAACCCCTCTGTTCAAGTAGGGTCACCTAAGAGCAGGCTGCCCATGACCATCAGCCTTAGTCTCTGGTTTTGATGGGAAGGACTGGTGCCTAAAGCACATTTCAGGACAGATCCATTCCCTTAGACATCCATTTTATTATATAAAAATATATAGATGAGAAAAGCAAGTGATAATTATTTCACAGGAAGCAGTGCTGTTTGGAATGGGAATGGACTCTGATACAAAAGACTTCAAAAAGCAACTATTTCTACATACACAAAAAAACCCCCTCAGAAACGTCTAAAATATTTCTGTTCAGGATTCATTCATCACCAGTAAAACTCTGCTGGCAATCCTATATCAGAATAAGCCATCTTCCTATTTATCCATCTTAGTTAACAGAAAACATATAAAATAGCAAACCATCTCCTGTGAAAGAAAATAGATGTTAATATCTCACAATTGAAACAAAAAGAAAAAAATCTTTGCAAATTAATTAATCAATTAACTGAAATTCTTAAAGAACCAGTAGGAAACAGTTTTCAAATAAGGCTTCTTAGGCCATTGAACAATTTAGTAAAGAGAAATTCTATTACCCTCTTTGAAAGGTCTTGAAGTGCTTTTTAAAGGGAGTGCTATTAAAGTTAGAGATGGGAAACCGCCTTATAAGGTGGTAGGATTTATCCAAGGTCATTTTGCAACAAAGTAGTGGAAAGAGGAATATAAACAAAATTTCTTAATCCTCAGACCACCACCAGTTTCCCTTAGCCTTATGTCTATCACACACACGACTGGAAAAGCAGTTGATAAGTAATTTGTTTGCTCATGGGCCCTCACATTGCAGTTTTGTGATAATCCATGTGGAAGCCTGGTCGGATGCAACAACACTGAACAACAGTCAGCCACAAATCACTCTCCCTTATGCAACTAAAGGCAGTAAGATTCAAGAGGCCCAACTCCTGAAAAGCTAGGGCGATTTCATACTCATCTTGAGTGAAATGACTCCCAGGATTCAGTATTGCTGTTCCCCAGAGCTCAGTATTGCAGCTGGTCCTGTTTAACATCTTTGTCGATGATTTGGGTTGAGTGCACCCTCAGTAAGTTTGCAGAGGACACATGTTGGTAGGGAGTGTTGATCGGCTGGAGGGGCAGGAAGGCTCTGCAGGGCTGAGGACGGCTGGATGAGCTCCAACAAGGCCAAGTGCCGGGCCCTGCATTTGGATTGCAACAACCCCACCCAGTGAGAAAGGCTGGGGAAAGAGCGGCTTGAGAGCTGCTCAGGAGAAAGAGACTTGGGGGTGCTGTTTGACAAATGGCTGAATATGAGCCAGAAATGTGCTCAGGTGGCCAAAAAGGTTGACAGAATCCTGACCTGTATGAGGAATAGTGTGACCAGCAGGACCAGGACAGTGATTCAAGCCCTGTGTCCAGTTCTGGGCCCCTCAATTCAGGAAGGACATTGAGGTGCTGGAAA
>VYXF01010817.1:1099226-1121851 GCA_013397295.1 Polioptila caerulea | reverse complement strand
GTGGGCTCACCCATCACAGGATGTGTTTATCCAGCTGGGACATGGACATTTTGTCCAAAAGGATCCCATGAGAGACAGTATCAAAGCTTTACTGAAATCCAAAAGCATAACATCAACTGGCTTCCTTTGATCAGCTGGGTGGAAACCAGGTTTGATAAGCAGGACTTGAAGCTGCGAAGGCTGTGACCAGTGACTGTCTTGTCCTTCAGGTGCTTTTCAACACCTCCCTCAATATCCTTCTCCATAATTTACCAGTCACTGAAGTGAGTCTGACAGGTCTGCAGTTTCCAGGGTCAACTTAATTGCACTTTTTGAAAACTGGGACAACATTAGCCAGCTTCCAGTCAACCAGGACCTCTCCAGCCTGGTGCATCTCATCTCCAATAGCCAGACCACCAAGGCAATTACAGCTCACATCCAAGAAAAACTTAGAGGATGAATGAATAAAAATGTTGAAATATTAGATCATCAGCAGAACAATGAAAACCCCAAACAGATACAATGTTCTTGCCTTTTTTCTTTTTTTTTCTTTTTTTTTTTCAACTTCAAGCTGGAAACCTGTTTGGGCCAGAATTCTTTGGAATCATGCTTCTGAATGTGCCTATAGTTAGGAGATAAAAAAAGAGGCGTTAAAGCTCTTAGGAGATGTGATCATCACAATGAGGGACTGGTTGCAGCCTGCAGGAACCTGAAAAGAAACTGGTGAGTGCAGGAGTTAGAAGGCATTGCTATGACAACAAAGCAAACCACCCCTGAAGAGAATAGAAAATATGTACAGCCATGCCAAGATCATAAGCAAAGAAAAGTATATTCTAAGAGGAGGCAAATGAAACATTGACTTGGAAAACAAAATTATGCCTTTAGCATGATTTTCTCTTAATGCATGGCACCTCTTCAGGAAAAGCATCCTTTTAGCAGAGGGAAAGAAACTTTCATTAAAACACCTTTTCTCCTCAGCCCTTACACTTTGAGGAGGTAGCAGAAAGATCTGTGCTTTATGTTTGCACTCTTACATTTTGGTTATCCATGGTTGTTTAAGTCATCCATAAGGAGGTCTTCATGCTTTTTTCCAACCAACACTTAACTGTACATTTGAATTAATTTTATGCTAACTTTCTTACCTTTTCCCTCCTAATAAAATTAATCACATTTACCAGAAGATGCTTTTTTATTCACATTCAAAGCTCAGGATAAACCATGGAGGGTTAAACCTAGAAATTCCTCAAGCATTCTGGCAGAGAAGGTTTCCATGTTCTTCTACAGCTGCACGTAAGTCATTAGCAAGATCGGTCCAAGTGGTTTTCTGGACCATACCTTGCAGAAAGCTCCGGGGTGACACTGATGCTTGATGACAGTCAACTCTTGAAATCAGAGCCAGCATGGATGTTGACAAAATGGTCCACACTTTGTGTGCTCAGCCAGGAGGGGGAAAATCCTCTGTTTCCCAAAGTGAAGGAGCAAATAAGCAAGCTGGAGGAATTCACTATAGCAAGAGCCCACTGAAGAGGTGATGAGCAGCATCCAGGGTTCGTGGCAGGGAGCAGAGCTGGGCAGCTTTGAGCACAGGATTCTTCTGCAAAGGGCATGTCCTATACTGGGGAAACGTAACAGATACTGCTTGAAATAGAGCAGTATCAGGCCCTACCTGAACAGTCTTATGGTGACTTTTGAGACTTGTTTTCTAATTTGGCTCTCGATTGATAGGACAGAGGGTGTCTTATACACAGGCTCAAGTGAGCTGTCCCATGATGCTGCCCCCTGCCCCCGTCCTGAGCAGTTCTGCACCACTTTCTGGCATAAATACTTTCCCACTTCAGCCTCAGAGACTTCATTCCCTAGCCAGAGCCTGAAACACAGAGCTCTACTGTTAAAAACATGTGGTGTACCCCATAATACATCTAGAACATCAGCAAAGCAATGCATGAAAAACGTTGTCCTGGGCTAGAAGGTACCTTGCACTAACAACAACAACAACAAAATAAGTGAAACTGTCCTTGCCTGTAGTACTGCTGTAGAGGTGCATGGGCTAAATGTCCTAACAGAGACACGGCCCGTGCCACCAAAGGGAATTTCATCCTATGGCAATGCCACCAACATACCCAGACAGGCTAAACTGTCAGAAACACTCATCTGTCAGCACAGTTCTGTCTACACTAGCACCTTGCCAGCAGTGGGGGAATTCATTTCTTTCCACACCCTAGAATTACACTGGCAAACTCCGTAGTAAGCCACAGAGTGCAGGCTACGTGTACATACACTTTATTTGCCTTCATTTGATCCTGTGCATTAAGGGCAGCTGGGCTTCCTCTCTCTCTCTCACTAAATAATAATTACACCTATTGTTCCCAGTGGGCAAAGAGACCCTGTTCACACATATCCAGAAAGACAAGACATATAATTAACACCTTGCTGGGATAGAGAGCTTTTGTTCAGATTAGTCATTACATGTCTTGCAGCCTGAAAACAGTGCTTCTTACATTCATTTCAATTCACTTCCTCCCTTCCTCAGAGCTTGCTCCTTGCTTCTTCCCAGGTCATTGTACATGCATGTGTCCAGCAGCAGTGCTTAGTAAGCTGGGGCCAGCAGCTCCATCCCAGTATCCAGAGCAGGGGCCCTGAACTGCCTCGTGCATCTCATGTTCTGCACATTGGCAGGTGCTGAGGCTGTTCCTGCTGCTGCTGTTTGCAAACCCATTTGCAAAAAAATGGCAAAGGTTTCTGCCAAAGATACATGGCAGAGGACAGGTCTCCTGCTTTGAGACTTGGGCTACAGGAGGAAAGGGAGGTTACATGCAATGGATGAGCTTAAGTAACAGTTCATTGCTCTCCTCTTCCTCCTTCCTCTTGTTTTTTTTTCCTTAGCCCATTTCCATTCTCACTGAACATCCCATTTTCACTCTGCATTCTGTCCCATCCCTTGTACTAGACTCCACTCTCTTCTGACCAGTGTGGTCCAGAAATCTCGTAGTTGTGAGTGTGTGGATTTAGTTTTTTTCTTTTTCACTTTAGGTTTCATTTTTATCAAGTCCTTGGTTTGGTGCTTTCAACTGAAGGATCCCAAACAGGCTGAAGAGTGGCACAAAGGGAGGAGCAGAATAGTCACAGTTTAGGGCAGAAAGGGAGTGCTCAGAGCAAGAGGGGACATGCTCCCCCCTTCTACCAGCAATCTGCCATTAGATCCGCTCAAGCTCTCTTCCATAACTTTGCCACTTATTTTACTAACACAGTGATTTGGGTGGCAGTCCTATGAGGAGGTAGGGAAGGTTGAACCACAACATTTTGTCAGTAATAATGTTGCATAGGTACAATTCAAGCAGCAACGAATCTCTTCGTTTTGGGGCCAAAATTGCATAGCTCAAAGCTAGAGCAGGGTCTGTCTTTATGACATGAGCTTCTCAGGAAGAGACCAAGAGCTGACTAGCAGAAGCTGCATTGAGGAACCAGAGCAAGAGCAGAAACCAATAAATTTGTCACAATCAATACAGGTTTGGGCCACTGGGTGTCAAAGGAGCAGCTCTGGCTACTGCCTTCCAGCAGTAGGCTCCAGCAACAGAGCTACCAACACTCAACCCACAGGTATTTGCATGTAGCCAGCATTTCATCATTTCACTTCAAGCTTGATCCAGCTGGTACTACCTGATTTGGCAAGCCCAGGGTGATGTTTTGCCCAATGACAGCTTTACCCATAAATACCCAAAGCACCATATCAGTACAACCTGAGTGAGAAAGAGCACTCACATCAGCTTAAAGACACCTAAGTACCAAGCTCCTTTGAGGATGCCAGCGTCTGCTGCCTGTCATGGACATGAAACTAGAGGTCAGCTCTGTAACAGAGCACTCTGAAATCAGTTGAATTAACTTAAAACCCCTTTGTCAGCTCTATAAACTAACATGGTGCACAACTGGGTTGGTAGCATATAATATTTTCACTGCCTCAACACAGATAAAGCAGCATTTTGCTTCTTTGAGAAGAGGTCTAAAAGAGACCATTTCACCATTTGTACTAACCCAATAAAACAAAAAATAGCTGTATTTTGTAAATGGAAAGTGCAGCCACACTCATGCAAGGCAGGCAAACTAAATCTCCTGTGGCACACAGGAGTGCACAGCTTCTTTTGCAGCCTCTAAATCCAATGGCATCTGGTTGCCTTGGGGTTTCAACCCTTCCAATTAACTAATGAGTTTCATCTCCCACTGGTGCAACTGAAAGGTGATTCTTTGATCACAAAAAACATTAATTGCCCTTTTTCCCTCCCTTGCCCTAATTTAAATAAAATCCAGTCCCACCCTCCCAAAGAGCCAGCATAGGGAGCTTTACAGAGGTCTGTACTCAGCACAAGGAGGTTGCAGCAGACAGGTAAGCAATCAGGCAAAATAAGCAGCAATTTCTTCTAAGACAATAGCCACACAAAGATACTGTTCACTTTATGTGACAACTGCTGTATCTAGATGGTGTAGGATGTTTAAATGGATTTGACACATAATATTTTGTTAATGATCCCTGGTTGCAGATCTCAGGTGCTGTGGAGTAAAATGAAGGCCCTTTGTGTACATACCCCACCGAAATTGGTAGAACCTAGACAAGCATCTAAAACCGCCATGACATCAGTATCCCTAAAACACATAGTGGTGTTATTGAACTATGATTTGAAATTATATTGTTAGAACTAACAACTTAAAGCCTGATGTAGCAAAAAACCCAAACCATAACAAACCAAACCAAACAAACAAACAAACAAAAACGGCTTCAGTTCTCCTCATTTTCCAATTCTACGCTCAACAATATTTCAGCAACTGCCTCTGGAGAGGCTAAAATATCACTGCAGGAGTCAGGCACTGCCAGGAGAAGGACACAGAGTGCTGAAGATGCACACTACTTCCCCCATTTCATTAAGAGATTCAGGGCAGCAGCCAAAGGAGTGTTATTTTGGATTCTTCTGTAGCAGCAAGTAAAGAAAGTTCAGCAGTGTCCAATGGGACAGGCAGAGGCAGAAAGAATTTGTCCTAACTGCTCTGGACACTCCTTTCCTACTTTCTGAGGAAAGCATGGGAGGTCCCTAATCTGCTCTTGCTGCAAAGGGCTAGACATAACGGTGGCTGTACTGCACTGGGCATTTTTTTCCAGGATCTCATCTGCTCCCTTGACTGGGGACAGTAGATGCACTTCCCTAGGTCCTCAGTCCATTCTCTGGACAAAAAGTTACCTACTGTCTCAGTTAACTCAAAAGGACAGCTCTGGGAAGTGTGGCTTAGCCCTGGAAAAGGCTCTGTGAGGAGACAGGAAAAGTAAGATTGAAGACAAAAGAGACAAAAGCAGCAGCAAAGCTGGACCACAACATCTGATTGAAATCTCAGGTTTTACTCACAGTTTACTGAAACTTTCCCCTACTTCCAAATTTTCTCATGACAGAACGAATTGCTCTATCAACAAGTGTAAAAGGAAATGATTAATTTACCCCTCCCATCCAAACTGATTAGCAAGACTTCCATATCTTCAGGACATGCGTAATGAATGAGCTTCCTGTGATTATAGCCAGGCACACCGAGAGGACTCTGATGTTGGCACTCACGCCACTGGATCAAAAGCTGTGAGGATCACACAGAGCATCTGTGCTCATCAGAGACAGCAGCAACTTCTAAGTGAATGGTAACCCCTGTAGTCTTTGACCTTGTAGACATTAGTAATCTGGACTAAAAAGCAATTTTTAAAATCCCTGTTTCACACCACACAATGTGCTAGGCTAATGGGAAAACGCTGGAGTCCTGGATTCCCTCATGCAAACCAGAGCAAGGGGAGCGATGCCAGCTTGGTCTTCCTTTACAAAATGTGAGGCACAGCTTGCTGGGAGAAACACAAGAGGAATCAGAAGCTTCTATCTCTGAAAAAGACAAAATGCTGCCAGCAATTAATGGATGGTATCTTGCTTTCTTACACAACAAGCCTCACTCCCAGTGAGACAGCAATTCAGCGTGAGCTGGAAGCTGCAATTTCTGACAGCTCCTTCTTTTGTGGTGGCATGGTTCCCAGTTGCTGATCTTACCATGTGCCAGGCAAAAATCTGTCCTCCTACTATCTTTGGCCTCCATACTATCAAATGCTGACCTTGATTCAGAGCTGCTCTGGTCTGAGTTGAGTGGCATCACAGCCAGACAGCAGGGCTTCTCTGCATTAATGTACTCCCTGTTGCTAACAAGGATGGGAAAACCAGGCTGGAGATCCAAGCAGGGACATGATGGTCACCCTTCTCTGTTCTGTCATTCAGATCAGATGTTGAGCCAAAGCCTCTTCTCCAGCTGCTTTCAAGGTAGAAAATACAAGCTGACACTGTCACTCTCGAAAGAATAAAAAACAAAGCTCAGCCTTAGCACACAGGCCAGCATCCCCCTTCCCCCTGGAGGAAAATGGTTTCTGTGTTAAACTTTCACAACTAAACCCGAAACCCAGAGATGTTTGTTTTAGGTTTTCTTACAAAGCTAGAACACAGGCCAAGTTTGGGAAAAAGAAAAAAAAAATCCGGGCAAAGTTTCAAGCATATCAAGACCGATTTATGGTTTTGAGTGGAAACTCCACTCAATTCACTACTTTCACAGAGGTTTGATCTGAAACCAGGCACAATCTGGCAGCCTCAAGCTGACTTTTGCTTCAGGTTACACTGAAAATCAAACCCAGCAAATCTTCCCAAGTATCCAAGCCCACAGGGTCCTTATAAGAAGCAACAACTCACAATCACCAGTGCTCTAGAGATCCCATAATTGTACAGTAGTACCTACAGACTGGTGTCACTCCAGTCTCACATGAGCAATGGATCTGCCATCAAAACAATACTGGAATATATGGTGAGGGGTTTTAGTATAAAATGTGTTATACAGTTCAAATTTTAGTTTGTAATTTTTAATTTGTTGGCGTTTTTCCCCTCCATTTACTTTAATTGTTTGTTTTGCTTTTAATCTCTTTGCTGCTTTGGTACAGTTGGCTTTTTATCAGATTGCAGACCAAAATTCTGGTGGTCTTGTATCAAAGACGGTAAGTTGTTGCAGTAATTGAGGACACTGTTGTGGCACTGATAGTAATTCACCAATTTTACTGAGCAATAAGGTGTATGCCTTACTACCTGCACATACTGCATTATCTCTGAGCTTTCTCTTCTGCCTAACACTGATACTTGTGGATTTGTCAGACCTGCTTTCAAAATATTAAACAAAAATGTCCATTTGGAAAGTGTGATGGCAACTGTGCCATTTTTAGATGGACAGCACAGGAGTCAGCATTTCACAGAGGCAGAAGGAAGGCTGAAGTAAATAATGAACAACCAAATCCATTATTTAATGATCCTGTGCCTAGCTTCTACTGTTATTTCTCATCGTTAAATGTAACTTCTTGCCTATCCGTTCCAGCCCTCCATTTTCCAAGCCCTACTTAACACCTTGTAGATCCAGACAGTGAGGGTTCAGGCATCCCTGAGTCTGAGGATACGCTCCAGACATGGGAACATTCACAACTGACAGCTCTAAGTCAGCACAGCAGTGTTAGAGCCACACAGTCCATGCCTTATACAGATGTACGTGTGTGTGCTTGAAAACACACTGGGAGTAGACTTTCATGGGATTAGCCATTGGGAACACTAAGTGCTTTTTGTGGGACTGGCAGGCTTATCTATTAACAAAAGAAACAGATACATAAATACTACTTTGCACATATCCAGTCCCCCATCCTAATTCTTTGTATTTTAATCAGATTAAACTTTGCAGAAACATATTATTTCCTGACAAAAACACCATAAGGAACAATCCTTTGTACAGGGTATCAAAGAACCATCTTGAGACATGGCTCCAGTTGAGTTGGCATGGAAGAGGTAAAGCATCCCAGCCACGAATCCTCCCCAAGCCGGCAGGAAGCCACAGGGAAGTTTGCTTGCTGGAGCCAGGCTCCTGGAAATGTGCTGCTCTCTGTAGTGGTTTCGACAACAAAAAAACAACAAAAAATATGACAGCAAGTATGATGGGCTTAGCATATGAGTCGTTCTCCATGCTGCCTGCTTGCTTTGCTTCAATAGATGCAGGCAAATTGTTTCATAGCCCCCTTTTTCCCAGGTCCCTGATGAGCTGGGCTTTGCCTCCCAAGCAGCCCTTTCCCAGCGGGAGGATGGGGTGGAGCTGCACATCCTCCTCCAGCTGCAGCTGTGCTGCTTGAGTCGCTCCCACCACCAGGCCCCGCAGGTCCCTTGACCTGCTCTCCTCAAAATCTGCTCTTTCAGCCACTTGTCGTGTCCATTTTCACCTTACTGTGACAAGGAACTGGAGAGAGGCTGTGAGCAGCAAACACCCGCCTGCACCGTCACAGGCACGTCTCCCACTGGCCAGGGGAGCCGGATGCTTTCGCTTCCTTCTCCGGGACACCTTGAGCCATGACAGCCACCTCTAGGCAGTCTTCTGAGCTAGGGGACCAGGCAGTGGATTTTGCCTGCAATTCTTCCCCTCTACATGGACTTTGTAGGGGATTAAACTGAATTAGTGAATAACCCAGCACTGCCAAGAAATCTGAGTAACCCCAGCCCTCGCCAGCCAGAAGGCAGTTTGTGTTGCTAGTCCTTTATGTATCCTTCCCAAATTCACCAGTCTGTGTGATCTTTTCAAGTGCAAATCACCTGAGGTGACTAAGGTTAGGAATGAGTTTCTAGATTTTAATAACAACGGCCAGTTTGTCCACGGAGCTGCCAAGGAGCAGACCAAATTCCTCCCTAATATAAACCCAATGAAAGGAAGGTAATTCTTACTTCTTCATGCTAGGCACATGCCATTTCTTAAAACAAGTTTTCTATTTGCATTTTAAGTATCCTCCTCAGAAGACAAGTGAGTCAGGCAGCCACGCTGTCTACTAATACTGACTGAAAAAATGAAAAGAGAAAAGTAGTCCAGCTGAAGCACAGCTGGACAACTTTTCTTGTTCTTATTATTTGATGCCCTTCAGGATATAAGGAAAGTCTGTGCTCCATTGTTCCAGTGACAGAATAAGGCCTGCTGAGACCCCACCACTTCATTACAAAGCATCTCACGATGGAGCAAACACAGAAGGCCACAGCTGGCCAGCTCTGGGAAAATCAAAAAAGGGAGTTCTAACTTAAAATGCCTTGAATTCAGAATGTCTGTCCCCTGCTAGTCCAAGCACACAGCATTATTTCTTGGTTGGGAAGGAAATGCCTGTCACCTAAGCTGCCAGTTAGCCTGCATCTGGTTTTAAAGGGCTGCTGCCTCCACAGTGGATGTTATGGCTGGGAAGAGAAGCTCTAGGACTTGACTGCCCGCTGGACATCATAGTGCAGTGCAGTACCCCTGGACCAGCTCCCACCTGCCCCTGCCTCACAGGGCCAACAAGTCAGGCAAACACTTGCACTGCAAACCACATTCTGCTTCAGTCGGTTGCTTGGGTTGTTTCCCTCATGCCTATCAGCATCACCTTTCTTATCTGGAGTGAGCACAAGGCGTTTTGCTCCTCCATGCACCCCGAGCCTGCCTGGAGAGCGAGCAGGCCCACATCCAGAGTAGAGGGGTAGCAGCTCCAAGAGCACCTCCCTCTCTCCATAGCCCTAACAGGGCAAACCCACCGAAGGAGAGAGCCCTGCAGAAACCCCACAGGGGATGGGGTGCACAAGAATAAACCCCTGACATCCCTGGCATGACACAACACATCTGCCTCTCTAAGGTGTGCCAGCAAACTGAGAAAACCCAGGATGCAAGGCTTGTGGCAGTGATCTGACTGGTGGAAAATCAGCCCTCCAGTGGCACAGCCACTTAAAACTGAGCACCTTAAAGCTGCACACATCCATCCCCTGTTGTCTCAACTCTTTGCTCACTGCTGTTTCTTCAGTAGCTTTGATGGGAAATAAGAGAGCACTGCTCATGCTTTTGCCATCAGCCATACACTGGTCTCTGCCCTGGTGCTGTTGTGAGCCTTGTCCTGTTCCCTGAAATCTCCAGTTCCTCAGGTTACACATCTCCCTTTTGTTGTTTCTACAGAAGCAATTCCTTCAGAAGGAATTGAATATGGCCAAAAAAAAAAAAAAAAAAAAAAAAAAAAAAAACCAACCAAGAAACCAACCTAAAATATCAAGGGAAAAAAAGGACAAAACCAAACCATGCAATTTTGGAGTTTCCAAAATGAATGAAACATGGCAAACATTTTTAACTGTACCCAAAAATTTATGGAGGAAATACATACATATCTACATTTCTTGAAAGAAATTTCTTTGAAAATGCCACAGCATTCTATTTCACTGCCTCTTAAACACAACCCTCTGATTTGTTATTTTGAAGTGGCATTTTCCACTCAAAAGAGACGTGAAATAAAAGAAAGTGTGAGAAACAAGAGGGGCAACTAACCTCAAAACAAAATGTTACATTCAAAATGCAATTTGGGCTGACCCAAAATTATGCATTGGGGTTTTTTCCCATTTCCCCCAAGCAAAAACAAGTTAAAAAAAAAAAAAGAAAGAAAGAAAAATTACCATTCCTTTTGCTTTGATGCAATCTAAAAACAAGTTAAAAAAATTTCCAGCTCAGCCCCTGAACTGAGGAACTATTATTTCCCCAGGTCTTTCAGAGGTTATACTCTCTGCTTTGTGCCTTCCTGACATGTGGTGCATGGGCAGACATGGAGCGAGCAACAATCTTTTGCTCCTTTGGGCCAAACTGAGCACCCCATTTTACTCCACCCTTAACTTCTACATAAGAAGTGAGCCAGTATTATCCAGGCCACCTGACTTCAGGATTTCAAGAGTTTCTAAAATGCTCAATGCAGGTTCTGTCTTCTCATGACTGTGTGAAGCAGGCAAGGTACGGGCAATCTGTTCATATTTAATCTTTCTACCTCTGTCACATTTACTGTGTGGCTTTGGTGAGTTAATTTGCTCCCATGGCTCAGTTTACCTAACTCCAGAGCAGAAACTAGCTTTATCAGCACAGCAAGCTGCTGTGCCTACTCATGGGTGAATTCTTCTGAAAACATCATGTTAACCACTGCACTGGTGTGCAGCAAAGTTTCTTTCCCTCTACTTCATCATCTACAGAACTCCAAAAGGATCTAATGGTCTAAACCTGCCTAACTATGTGTCTCTTTTGTGATGTTACTCCGCTTGCAAGGGCAGCCAAGCTTTGAGAAAAACAGCTTCTTCCCTCCCCTCCTTTCCCCTTTACATTTTTGGGGTTTTTTTTTGCATCTGCCTCTGTGGGTTTCCGGCAGTTCCTTACAACCCCACAACAGACAGCTGTGCTCACTGTACCTGTGTGTGTGTATCTGACTTTTCACCCCCCAGGAGATTTGTCTACAAGATAAGCACCAGCTTGCGGAAATCCTGTGTCACCGACCTTACGGCAGCTTTTTGTAGTGAGGATCCCAGCGACATTTTGTCCTTCTGGAATTCTCGCTGACAGACACATCCATGTATTTTGCACCTCTTGAAAATCTGAAGTAAAGATTTGGGTGCTTTACACCATGTCCACAAACACTGGAGGCTTCACCACTGCTCTGTGGTTTTGCTGTGGCCAAGCCTACTTTCATTTTCATATGGTGGAGGGGAATGCAGTGTCTGGGTTTTGGCCGGGGAATCCTGGACTGAGGTTCTCCGTGATGCACCCTAAAGTCACTGCACACACACGAATGATCCCTCTGGGTGGGATTGACAGGGAACTTATCCCTTGAGATCTGGGAGAGCAGGGGTATAAATGCACTGAAGGTACAAAGCTCTTAGTTGGGTGGTGACTCTGAAGAGAGAAAGGAACAATGAAGGGAGAACGAGTTGGGGAGGGTGGTGAGGTGGGTGAGGCACAAGTCTCCTGCATGGGAGACTCCTGTATTCTGGATGTGGAAGAGCAGATCACTGCAGATGAAGAAGGGCTTGCTGGGAGAAAAACCATATCCAGGAAAAAAACTGGATAAAAATATCCCTAAGATGCTTGTTAGTATTTCAGAATGGACTCGGGCCTTGGGCACGTAGTTGTCCTGAGTTAGAAAGAAGTGGGGTGCAGCGTCCCTGTGGTTTTAGAGGAGTTCATGGGCACCTAAGTGCAGGCCACATTTCAGCCTTTGCAAAGGAGCCACCTTAGTGCCTGGAATTGCTGCCTTCTCCTCAACATCACAGTAAAACTTCCCAAGACTGACTCCTAAATATTGATTACAAAGACGCACAAATACACAAAAGAAGACAAAGCCAGGCCCTCCTTTTCCTGAAGCTGGCACTGCATATGGGATAAAGATTTTCCTATTCCACTCCAACTGAATGGGTATACATGTGCATTTCTTTTCCTAGTTTACAAAAGCAAAAAGTCTATCTTCAGCTTTTGTTGCAAAAATCACTGTGCTGTGACATTTTTCAGCAAAATGCTTCAATTAGGGTTTCATTCTTCTTTCTTTAATTTTTTTTTCCAAGTAAGATGGATCTAGTGTCTTGTTCCAGAGACTCAGCAAGAGAGTAAATCAGAATTCCTAGGAAACTGGGCAGTCTCAAGTGAAAATACCTGAGTACAAAGCAAAGATGTAAGATTGGGGACGAGGAAGTAAATACAACATTTCCTTTGGGAGGAGAAGCTCTTGTATTCATGGTTTCCAGTTTAAACAGAAATGTCTTCCCTCAGCAATTTTGCATTGCTGGCAACTTGGGAGATTAAGCGCAACTGAAAGAGGGAAATCCCTAGGACTCGATGACAACATTAAGGAATTCCAGATACCCTCCTACAGGAAATAAAAGTCAAAAAATGAAAAGGAAAGAGGCCAACAACACCTTTCAGTTAAAAACTCTCTGTAAGCCATTGTTTTACAGACAAAAATGTCAAGGGAGACAGTGTCTTCTGGTGGCATATATTCCTGTATTCCCTCTCCTTGTTAGCTTGGCTCGGACATTTGTGTCGAGCCCAGTACCCCCACAGGAGCCTGAATAACATTTACTGCAATGTCTAGACACAGGAGAGCCTTGTGCCTCCCAAGTTAGCCCAGGATACTCTCCAGCCACGGCACTCCAGGAGAAGGATTGCCAATATCTGATACTTGACAGAGATTGCAAAAAAGTCTTTCCCCTGAACAGTTAAAAGTGAAACTGATATTGAATAGAGGCAGGAAGGGAAGTCTCACTCAGGCTGAAGTTTGGGGGTTCCCTCTGTATACCCACAGGCTAATGATGCTGATGGCTCTCTGAAGCTAGTTTGGTTCCTGGGAGCCATGGATGTGGAGAAAGAATCTGGCATTAAACCCATCAACTCTGAAAGGAGGTCTTTGGTTCTGCAGGGGTGCATAGCCTGTGGCAAGGTTTCCATAGCTGCAGAGAGTGAAGTTAAAGGCTCACTGCTGGTCTCACCATGGTATATACATCCAAAATAAAGGTGCAGCGGTCTTACACCAACATACCAGACAGGAAAAATTTTCTCCAATAACCTTAATTAGGAGAAAGACATCTAGAGCTAATCAAATAATTCTTTATGACCATGCCCTTCTCAGCCTGCAAACCACTAGGCAAAATTTTCATGCCATGAGGAGCCACCAGATCCTGATCCCTGAGCCTGAATAAAATGTAGAGAAGGAGCTGGGAGGCAGAAAGTGAGAGCTGCCCATCCTTGAGTTCTGCATCTCCCTGGGTCACACTGGGTGTTGGACCACAGGGGTTCCCACACAGGCTTACATCTACCAGGCAGTAGGTCACCCCTGATACAGCACTGGGCTGAATTTTCACAGTCACACACATCATTAAACATCTCTAATTCAGTGGGAATTAGAGGCTTTAAGATCCAACTTCCATGATTCAGAAGCTTACAATTTTGTGGGACGTGGGTGCGCTTCCCTCACATGGGACATCTGAAAGGCCAAGGCTTGCTCACCTTCAAATTTACACACAGTGTTTGGATATCTTTCATGTCGCAGTGCAATTTTCAGGATGAATGCATGTGCTGCACCCCTTTATGGTAAGTGTGTTTTAATTTAGGCCTCTGTGATGCAAGACCCTGAAAAGTGCATTTAAAATGGAAAAGGCAGCTGGTCTTCAACAGTAAAGGCACAAAGACGATACCACAAAACATCTTCTGAAGGGTGTGCCTTCTTCAAACACACCTTCATTAGGAAGATTAAAATTCAGAAGAGAGACAGCACATGTCTTACAGTCATTATTAAAAAAACAAAACCAAAAAAGTCAGTGGAAGCATTATAACTACGGATCTAAGTTTAGTTCTTTATCCAAGTTGCATGTTGGCACAAGTGCAAAGGAAAGGCCTCTTGTTTAGGCAGCAAGTATTTGTAGGTGAAAACACTACTTTAAAGGGTGAAAAATGTGTTTCATCTATAGAGAGTTATTTTTGAACTTGGAAGTCAGGGCATAAAGGATTTTCCTAGGGCAGAAATGCACACTGGAGCACTTTTACTCAGGCCACTCAAGGCAAATGACTACAACCATGTTCTGTTTGATGGAGCACCTTCACAGCAGCATTTCATTTTAATCCATGATGATATAAACTATAAGAAGAGAATTAGCAGTGTTTTATTTAGCCTCGAAGCATTTAACTTTGCTCCAAAATTCTTCTAAGTTTGGAGTAATTCTGGTATGTCTCACGAATATGTTAGAATTTATTTCTGTCCTTTCCAACAGTAAATTATGGAGGAATGGAGGGTCTCAGGTGATTTATGCACTACTCATAGCCAAGCAACTAGACACACACGAACAAGCACAGGGAATTAAGCTCAAGTGGATGTTGTCTTCCTGTCTTAAATGACTCCCAAATGCTCCTGAGTTCTACTCCTCCTCCTGACACCCAGGATCTCCTTGGGCTGTAGGTCCTTCTGGTGCAATGGAAAACCAACACTCTCCTCCACCCCTACAAATGACTGTGAAGGATACAAATTAAAATTAGCATATAAGATCAGACATGATTACACAGATACTCTAACTAAATCAAAAGTCACAATTTATAATTTTTTTTCAAGATCTCATGTTTCTCAGTGATTATCTCCACTCCAATACTTGAAAAATCAATATAAGAAAATTTTGTATAATGAAGTGCCTTTTTTAAAAGGTCAAAGCCCCTTTTGGGGTACTTGTGTGCAGCAAAGTTAGTGCAGAGTTTCCACAGCTTCTGCAATAGGAGATGTTATGATCAAAGAAAGCTCTGGCTGTGATTTTGGCGACAACTAAATCAAAGTCCTTACCACTGCTTGCATTCTTTAGAAAGCACAGGGCAACAAGCTCTGGTTACCTTTCTCAAAAAGTGCCTTGGTCATCCTGTTACTAGGGTAGGTTCATCTGCAGAGGGGATAGAATTGACCTTGCCACAGAAGGGTGGAAATCTTCTCTGCTTTCTGCCCTCTCAGGATTTTAAAGAAGACAGCCATCCCTGTTTCTTTCAAGAAAACAAAGACTCTTTGCCTGCAAGCCAGAGAGAGGCCAAAATTTAGACTGCCATCTCACAAGACTTTGATCAAGTCTTGTGGGAGAGCTTTCAGGTCTGTTACTTCCTTAGACTGAAAAATGACAAAGAGAAGACCCAAATCTCTTTAGAGCTGAGCAGGAACCAATCTATAGGAAGTGTTTCAATGTCACAGCTATCCAGAGCATTTTGTGTGGCAACAAATTAAATGCTGGTGGTGTGGCAATGTCTTTAGCACAAGGAGAAGCAGTTATGTGCAAGGAATTGCATCCAGACTATGTGGCTATACAACTCCCATTGCATTGTATAGAAGGAACAGATCAGGTGGGAGAGAAGAAGCAGAATGCAAAAAATAAAGAAGAGCTCAAACTCTATGATATGTTTGATGAAGACAAAACTGATGGTATTTTAAAAATACCATAATTCATCAAAATGTCATCTTCATAAGCTCTCTAGCTCTCTTTTAGGTTTTTCTTTTAAATGTTGACAAAATGCAGAGATTGATGTCCACACTGAACACGTGACCCTGAAGACATGCATGGTTTCAGCATACATATTGTGTTCTCAAGAGCATGAAATCAGAAGGCAGGAATTTACAATAAGTCACTGAAGGTCCATAATGGCTATTTAAAATAAAATATCTCTTCTGGATCGTCTGATCCTGCTGTCACTGCCTTCAGTGGGGCTGAATCAGGCAGTTTTCATCAGTGCCATGAAACTCCTCCCTTTCAAACCATCCCTCCAGCCATACTTTGTAAAGCTGCAGTCAAATAATTATCATGTGTAAAAGTACATGCAGGAGGGGATGAAATTCTCTTCCTAAACATAGCTTACAGCACACCCATTTAAGTGTAAATGCTGGGGTTTCTAGACTTGAAGAGAAAAACAGAATCAAAGGCAAATGTTTACCTGCCATGGATATGGAGGTTTCCTTCATAGTCTCTTCAACTTAAGTCAAGTACTCCTGGTTATGGAAGTGAAGCTTATTTTTCAGAATGCTGTCCATTTGCTATTTTCTAAATAATTCTTCTTGGTCACACTAAACCTTAAATTAACCCCCACTCCTACCCACTTGCAATTTTAGCACGATGGCATTAACTGCAGAGGGAACAAAAAAAGCCCTTCAGCTGCCACTTCAGCATGCCCCATATCTTGGATTGTTTTTACTTTCAGCTTTTAAGGTCAGAACAGGCATCCAGCAATAACCAGCCCTTTCCTGACCCCCCTCCCCCCCTTGAGAGACTGGAGAGTCTACTGTCTTAAAGGAGTTTTGTGAGCAGGATCAAGCTTATGCTTTTGGTCTTGTAGATGTGAAGCTCTCATAACCTGGGCTTGCATTTCTGGGCTTTGTTAAGCCCATCAGAAAAGACTGCTGGGGATGCAGCTGGCAGTGGGTACCTGGAAGGCCTTCCACCCAGTGCCTGCAAATAGCAGCTTCTGTTAACAACCACACACAGAGCAGAGCTGTGAGTCTTCATTCCCTTCTAGAGGGAGCTGGCATCCACACTGGAGTGTATGTACAGTCCCCAAAGGTTTTTGTGTGGAGTGACTAATTACTTTCCTCCTTAGAACTGGGCAAGGAAGCATAATATGTGTGTGAGTACCAGAACATAAAAGGAGCATAGGATTATTTTCCATGAGAACCCTTGGGAACATTTTGGAGGGTGGCTGTCTAAGGAGGTGTCCTCTGCAGGACCATTAAACTCCCCTCCCAGCTTCTTCATCATGTGCAACAACTTATCCCAAAGCTATTCAGTGGTGCATGGGGTTAACCATGAGCCTTCTGTAGCACTAACTCTCCACCTCTGAGTCCTTCCAGGACACTCATAAGCCATGTGCTATATTTGCCTAGCTAGAGTTGTTATGAGGATGTTGACACAAGGGAAAATATCTGCCTGGAGAAGAGGGTGGACTGGCACCCTTTGAAATTAAATATGGCTAAGCATCTGCAAAGGACTGAGTGGGTCAGTGTCACTGAGCAGCCCTGAAGCCAAGGGCTGAGTAAATGAGGATAGAGGCAGGGTAAATACAACTCATTTCCCCTGTGTACCATACACCATCAAACATCTGACCCAGCCGTGTCAGCATTTCCACATTTCAAATGCTTCATTTAACTCCAGAAGCCTTTCCTGATTGATACCTGTGTTGGGGTTTCTCCCACAGCCAGGTCTAGACTGGGTAAGCCTGCAATTATAACCACTTAGACACTGAATAGGACCCTGTACTCATAGCAAGACACCGTGTGCAAAAAGGAAGTTAAGCCACAAAAACTGGTTTTGCCAAAGTAGTCAGTCAACTGTTCATCATGTCACCTGCTGAGGCTGTTCAAAGAGCTCTGCAATAAAGGGGACGTGGGTGTTCAGAGGGGATGGTCTTACAATATCTGTGAGAGAAAGGGAGCAACACCCAAGTGAAGCTTGGCGATCAGAAGGCAGATTTCTGAAATAACACTTGAAGTTTCAAACCTAATTCAAGTAACTCCCAAGGGGGAGAGGAAAAGGTGTGCATAGCTCCAGTGTTTTTCCAAGATCCATCCACTTTTGTGCTCCCTGAAAACCAGATTATTTGGCATCTGTTTGTTCAGTTCCCATGAGACCCTGGAAACAGCTGTATCAAAAATGCAGAAACCTCTCAAGGGTGGAAAGGCATCTCAAGAGAAGAGCAGCCCTTCCCTCATGCCAAAAGTAGCCTGGCCTTAGGACTAATCCTGAGGCAGCAGTGACACTTGCAAAGTTCCTGCACACTTATTTTTCAATTTGATGGGTCAGGGCAAGCTGAGTTGGGAATGCGCAGGAGCAAAGCACTGCTGAAGAACTGTAAGTGAAGGTTTTGTAGCAGCTTTTCCTTCCAAGCATTCAGCACAAAAAGGTATGCAAAAAAGTTCAAGAAGCAGTGGTGCACCCATCTCTTGTTGAGTCCATGCCAGGAGCTTGACTCCAGTGGCACTGCCCAAACCATCATCCTGCACCACTACGTGTGAAGGAATCACCCCCACCAACACTGCTGTCTCACTCAACCTGCTAATGCCACCCTCTCACCAGGGTGGAATTTGGGAGTGGGAAGGCTCAAGTGTTGAACTCAAGATTAGAGCTTTTTCCTGCTATCTGCACCACAAAGACAATGTGTCATGTGCTTATGAGACTACAATTTAGGTTTGTTATCATCCCTTTATATCAAAAGGAAGTTATGCACACAAAGGAAACACCAAACCAGCATGTCAGGGGGGCTATAAATCACTTACTGCTGAATATTAAGAGGGCAACAGAGTGTCCAGTAGGAAAGCAAGGGTTTTGAAAATACTGCTTTTCCTCACCATCTCCCCATTTCAATAAACTTTGCTTTTATTTTGGGAGAGGATGAAGGAGAGCACAAGGTTTGAGGAACACAGCTACAAATGACACCAGATTTGTCCCATAGGCATGACTAATGTCTGACTGCATGCACTGGTCAATGCCTTTCCAGCCATCAGCACATTTGTTGCTGTTGCTCAAGTTGATCCCATGGTGTCCAGAAAAGCCATACAGGCAACAGTGCAGAGATTGCCTCAATGTTGCCACTTTCTGTCCTACTAAAATACAGGTTTGCAAAAACAAAAAAATGGAGAAGTGGGATAGTCAGCTCATCTGGCAGCAAGGGTCCTTCCTGCTTGCCTGCTCTGGTCATACCAACCTCCAAAAGGACATCCTGGGAAGACTGCAAGGAGCTCTCCACATCCTCTTCCCCTGGCAGGTGCCCAAAAGGATCCAAATAATTCTCCAAACTAAATGCTAAAATCCCACTCCTGCTGAAAAAAACCCTCTCTATTTCCAAACTCTGTGACCTCCCAAAAAGTGTCAGCCCTGAAAGACTTTACTCTGACTGCAAATATTGCAAATTGTTTCTGTGGCTCTTAAATTCTAAACAGTTATGATGGGGAAAAACACAAATGTAATCATTGTTTTTAAAATATGATTGCTGCTCAAAAGAATTATTGGGGAGAGGGGTAATTGTCTGGAGGATGGCATGATTCAGGACTGCTGACTTCCACTCCTCACTCATTCAAAGTCACCAAGTGAGTCAGTGGAAAAATCATTGAATTCAGCACAGTCAACAGGGTACCAACATTCATATTTAGGTTCCTAAATCAACAATGTGGAAGATTTCAGCTCAAAGGCTGAAAGGTTTTATAAGTGACAGTAAGTGAAGGCAGGAGGCTACATTGCAAGCCTGCAGTAAATGCCATCCTAAACTTCGACACTTCAAATTCCAGTGGTTCTCACCCTAAATAAGTGCCAGCTAAAGGTGTAACAGCACTCAGGGAAGTTTATTCCAATCCAAGAAGAAACGAGGTTCTCTGCAACAGTTGAAGTATTACTCTGCAAAATAAATGTTTCTTTTGAGTATAAAACACAGGACAGGCATAGCAGGCAAATCGTTAGTATGCAGGAGCTGCTGCATTGAAGCTCTGCCACCAAAGGCTAATTAATTCTGGGTACCTTAACGATCACATCACAGGGAAGCGCTATTCTGTGTCTGAGCAGAAGCTCTGTGTACAAACAGCACAACGCACAAAGAGAAATCACACCTCTGAGAGAGAACCTTTTCATTCAGAAAAGTCAGTCAGCTTAGACCTGCTACTTACAAGAATCGGCACAGTAACCTGAATATTAGAAAAATAAAATTCAATACTTGGGTGAAAGTAATAGTAAGAGGGTTGTGCAGTGAGTGAGAGAAATCATTAAGCAAATAAATCACTTAGCAGCTTGCAAATTGGCAGGACAGTGAAAGCAGAGATCAAATAAGAGATCTTGCAAATCCACAGGAAATGACTCAAGGAGCTAGATCAAGTAAAACTTCAGCTTCCAAGCCTCAGACACATTTGCTTCTCACCATCAGGGTAAATATGTGCACACACAACATAAGCACATAAAAATACATCCAGATCGCACAGACAAGCTCTCAAGTATTAATCAGACATTGATTAATACCCAGTCCTCCTCAGAGATATAACCATTATAATGGCCTTTTAATTACATGATTGTGCCCTGGGTTTTTCATATGGCTATAAGTCTCTCCATATCCTGCTTCTGTAATAGCCATGCTAAATACCATGCTCTCCACTTCAGGCACATCAATGTTCCTGCTAATCAGAAATTTTTGGCATGAAGATTTTGAGGATGTTACGAGGTCTATGCAATCTCAGCATCCTTTGGGGGGAAAAAAAAGACGTAGGATGGGTGGAAACGTGTCAAATCATTACATCTGGTCTTTTATTGTACAGCAGCTGAAGACGTTCCTGCCATTTCCTTGCCCCCAACCACTTACTCCTGCCCTGACACTTCCTTTTGCTGCCAGCTCAGCTTTGCCAAGATGTTTATCATGCCATTCTGCAAGACAGATCCTTGAATAACTTTCCAAAAGAAAGAGGTATTGGGGGGGTATTATTAGCTGGGACCATTTAGCAGATCCAGCAGTGTCACTCCTCAGCAGGGGATGCATAAGCACAGCCAAGGGGGTGACAAACTGTGCTCTGCAAAGGAATGGGTGTGAAGGGGGTGGAGGGGCAGGCAGAATTGCCACCCAAAAAAGCACCCACAGTCTGCCAAAGGGAGGGCAGCAGGCTTGCATTCTCACACGTTATCTGGTGTTATGGCCAAACCTCTAGCAGTGGCAGGAGCATTACTATAATACTGTGCCACAAAGCTGCAGATTCTCGTACCACCTCCAAAGGACATGCTGCTCCTCCCTGAGGAGAAGACCTCAAAGCTTTCCTCAGCTCTTGCCTCCATCTCATTACTAGCAGTCCACAGACTTCCCTCTGAGTTTCCACTGCTGTTCATGAAAAGTTACAGCACTCAGAAACTGAAACCCAGCAGAGCAGAAACACAATTTCCACACCAAAATCTGAAGGCTCCTTCAAGACTAAATCCCATAGACTAGACTTGAAAGTTAAATCAGTATGCGACTCCCTTAGGAACTGCAGCCATATGGTGACTGAATATCCCAATGCAGTGAGAGCAGAGATGGCACATCTCCCTACCTGCAGGGGGAAAGGGATGTTGCAGTGGAGGGGACTGCAAAAGCTGGAGGGCAAGGTGATGTACTTAGGTGGTACAGACACATTTCTTCTCCCAGGATTGCCTGATCACAGAGGACCTGATGGAGGAAGCAAAATCAAAACTCATTACTAGTTCCCACTAGTCATGGGCCAAACTATCTTTTCAATAGTCAGCTCCTGTTACCTCTCCTCTGTGGACCAAGCAAGTCCTGAGGGCAGATGTCATGGTGTAGCTATGAACACAACACAAGTTGGTAGAGTGTTTACAGTTATGGCACTGCTCATGGCAGCAAAAAACGTTTGAGCTGACCTACAAGAAAAGCTGTATGATGTTAACCAGCATGCCAGTGTGCACCCCACAGCAATTCTGAATGTGGCTCTAAGGGGCAATTTGAACTCTCATAGAGCACAAGGTGGGGTGGGAAGAACAGAAGGGTGGCGAGAAAACAGTACCTGAAACTCGGGACGTGCTGCTGTGGGGGCAACATTGGCTCCCTGTGCTTCTTCTACTCACCAGCTGCCAGGCCACTCACTGGGCGCACGGCATCACCGTATGGAAACGCTTCCCATGGGTCTCCAGCCACGAGCTGCACTGAGCCAGGCTGCCCTGGGCCAAACCAAACCAAGCTGAGCCAGGCTAAGCTGAACCCAGCCAGGCTGGGAGCAGTCAGGTTGAGGTGAGCCAAGATGTCCAGAGAAGGGCAACAAAGTTGATGAAGGGTCTGGAGCACAAGTCTCATGAGGAGCGGCTGAGTGAGCTGCGGTTGTTTAGCCTGAGAAAAGGAGACTCGGTGTGACCTTACCCCTCTCTATAACCACCTGAAAGGTGCATGTGGCCAGATTTGGGGTTGGCCTCTTCTCCAAGTCAACCAGTGACAGGACAAGAGGACACACTCTTAAGCTGTGCCAGGAGAGGCTAAGGTTGGACATTAGGTGGAATATCTTCACAGAATGGGTCATACACATAGGAATGGGCTGCCCAGGGAGGCGCTGGAGTCACCGTCCCTGGAGGTGTTTCAGGGAAGACAGGACGTGGCACTCGGTGCCATGGTCTGACTGACACCGTGGTGTTGGGTCACAGGTTGGACTCGATGATCTCAGAAGTCTTTTCCAACCTCATCGATGCTGCGATTTTTGAGCGCGGCCTGGCAGGGCTGAGCCAGGTCTTGCTGGGTCCGGGCTGCGCGGGGCC
>VYXF01010817.1:1054319-1096191 GCA_013397295.1 Polioptila caerulea | reverse complement strand
TGAGAACAGCTCGATTAGACTTCGAGATTTGAGGTAATTTATGAAACCGAGGAGGGAAGCAAACAGGGCTTAGGATGGTGGAAACTCATCGGTCCCTTCAGAACTGCACCATTCCGGATCGATACTTAGAGGTCAATTTGTCATTGCCGAGCGAGCGCCTCTTTCTGCATCTCAGCTTTTATTTCTGCTTCCCTCCTTGCCCCTCGCTCAGCCCGTGCTGCCTCGCACGTTGCGGGGTGGGGGCAGAATGGCGATGCCAGGTAATAAATCAGAGGCTCGAAGCTGCGGCGCTGGACTCAGCGGTGGGGGTATTTCGGGCAGCGCTGCCCCCGGAGGATGGGCGGCTGTGGGCGAGCCTCTCCGAAACCCTCCTGGATGGGCTGCCCGTGGCTTTTCCGCCTGTGAGGAGGAGAATGCAGCTGAACCCTTAAACTGACTCGGTTATGCCCGGAGGCTGCCGCCTGCTCGTTCCGATGCATGGTTCCAAGAAAGTCACAGGAAGTAATTAAATGGAAAAGGTCAGAGAACGAGGAAGTGTTGGTCCGCAGCCTTTCGCTGCTTGGGATGGAGCCGCGATGCCCTGGCCGGGCTGTGTCCCAGGAGTGTCCCCGCCGCTCCAACGCACGCCCGATTTATTCCAGCGAGCTGGGAGCGCTCCTGCCAAGTGTTTGCAAGTGGGACTGGTCCCCTGGAGGGTTTTAACGAGCTGGGTTAAGTGGCATATGTGTAGGGTTGCTGTGGTGGTGTCCGGGACAGCAGAATGTGGCGTGAGATCACACTCATGTATTTTTCCAGTCTAAGGGAAGAAAATTATACTTAACTTGCTCTTGCTGGTTCTGTTGCCAGTCCCAAAATCTCACTTCCCCCCCACCTCTAAGCAGATACCAGCAGTGTTTGCTCTGAATACCGAGTCCATCAGTATTGCAGTTTGCCCTTTGTGCTGAAAAAAATTATTTCCCCCCCCCTTCATTTTCACTACATTTTTGCCCTATTCTGGTGATTTTTCTGTCGGTATCAAAGGCAGCTCATTCAGCTAAATTATTTTGCTGCAAGTTTCAGCCAGGGAGGAAGGCATGGGACACGCTGTGTGTTATGACATTATCGCTTGCAAATAGGACAGGAAATGAAGGATTGCCAAAATATAACTGTTTATTTCTTGGCCTGAAAACATGACTGTTTAAAATATGACATGTAAGTAGCTGCTTTGTTCGATCTCTGGGAGTTGTTGTTTATATGGGAATAATAGATCTGTCAGATGAAGGAGAGGGGGAAAGAAAGAAGGGATTTACCCTTTCTACTCTTTCTACTTCTGTTTTGGAACTGCCTTGAAAAGAAGTTGTAGGTGGAAGATGTATGGAGAGGGCGTTCGGTCAGACAACTGGAAGGGAAACGTATGGGAAGAAGGTTGCCATGAGTGAAAGGGAGCTGGATTTTTAATTTCTCAGCACAGTAGACCCTGCTATGGCCCCATGCAGCCCATGGATAACCCAGATGCAGCACTGAAAAGGAGAAACCAACCTGCCTTTGGGGCAGAAAGCGAGGTTTTTTTGGTGCAGCTCCCCTCCTTGAGGAGTGTGGTGGGATGGTGCTTCAGTGCAGCGCAGATGCTGCACCAGCAATGGAATCATCTTTGACCTGTTTTTGCAGCCTGTTTTTTATCTCACTGAGGCACACCCTGGAGCGTGGGTTAAAAGGTAGGTTTTATCTACCTGTTTAATTAAATCCTAAGGCTGCAAACAAAAGTGCGTTGTGTGGCAAGGCTCGCTCTTAACATGGGCTTGGTTTGCTGTTAGCCAGATTTAAACCACAAAATTGTTTCCTGTCGGCCACCAAATTGCAGGGACATGATGGTAGTTGTCCTCCTTCTTCTGGACCAGGCTGGAAAATAGGAGCTCAGGAATGAGACACAACTTAACTATTGGTTTCAATCCCTCATTTTCCTTTCTTACATACTCTGGCATGCTTGAGAAATCGATAAATTCAATTTCCTTCCCTCCAGCAGAATGGACATAGGAACTGCTCCCTACAACAAATTCATTGAAAAATGTGACTTTTTTGTTTTTCCTTTTTTTTTTTTCCCCTTTTTTAACAGTACAAGGTGATCTTTCTTGCAAGAGCTGTGCAGGGGTGGAGAGGGCACAGAGATCAGTGGAACGAACAGTACAGCTCTGGAGACTGTGTTTTTGATATATGCCCTGTTTGCTAAGTGGAGCATTTGATTTTTGGAGGACTTAGGCTTCTAAAGCAGTGTAGAATTTTAAAAAGAAGTAAAATAGAAAAGGTCAGTTGACTAAAAAAGGCACGGATAGACTGTGGAGTTGATTGACAGGAGATAGGAGCTGCAGCAGGTCCCTATTTTCATGGTCTACCAAAAGCAAGCAAGAAGCTGTTGTCACATAAATCCCATCAGTGGAAAGAGAGGTCTGCTCCAAGTCTGACAGCAAGCAGAGCAGGGCAGCATCTCCCAGAATCTTTGCTTGCCCTGGCCATTTCTTTCCACTTTGGCCATGGGTAAACTCAGCTGATGGTTACTAATGACTTCTTTTTTTCATTTTCTTTTATTTTTCTTTTTGTTTTTTTTTTTGGTTTCTTTTCTTACCTATTGATTTTCTGCCAAGATCTTCTGAGTTTTCCTTCCTTCCCGTTTCTCTACCCACGTCCACCCCCTTTCCTTGTCAAATTTCCTTTAATCATTTATTTTTCTGGTGCTTGCTCAGTGCTGTAAACCTGACCCTCTCAAGCTGCAGAGAAATACAGCTGGGCTGTGCTGGCCATCTTCTCTTTGCATCTGACCCTCACCTGGAGTTTTGCACCAGCTCTTGGGAGCAGAGGCTGGGTTTGCCCATGTGGTTTCTCAGGATTTGGTTCTTTGCAAGGCAAGGAAAACCCATCTGCTGGCTGCCACTGCTGGATGAGTGGAGGGCCATGGAGCTGCAGGATGGAGCTGGGATGAGGGGCAAGCCCTGCAAGCTTCAGCAAGAATAGCAAAGCAATGCACTCCTACTGCACTTCTGCCCCCCCAGCACATTCTGGGAGATGTATCACCATCAGGCTTGGTACCTGCAGGTGCTCCCAGCCTCTTTTTTCTGCTCCAGCTTGATGTCAGACAAGTGTTGTGTGGACAGGTGGACATCATCTCAAAGTCCAAGAGGATGTCTTCGTTCCATCTCATTTTCTGTCTCCATTTCCTTTTCTCTGCACTCTCAAGGGTATTCTTTTGCTTCTTGCCTGTTTTATTTCTATTGCTTCATGTGTCATGCTTATCTGGAAGCAGGACTTCTACAACACATGCTGCAGCCAAACCCTCGTGGCAGTATTTTCTCCTCACATCAGGGACAGGTGACCCCTATAACCTGCACCCAGTGTGGCCAGTGGAGTAAAACACTTTCTATCCCAAGCAGTAGAAGTAGATGCTTAACCTTAAAGTAAGGTGTTTTAATAAAAGCACTATTACAAAGCCTGCTTTCAAGGCTGTTGGAGACCTTTCTGCCAACAGCCAGCAGGTTCTACCTGTTGCAGTAGTCTAAAGTGAGTTTTAACCCAAATTACTGTTTTTGTCGCTAGCCTGCTTGTTCTTACAGTCTTTGAATGAATAACTTTATTTGTTGAATTTCTTTGCTTGCAACTTGCAGTTAAAGGACTATGTTTTGGGGATTTGTTGTGTTCCCCCCCTTTGTTCTCAACTCCTACGTGTAATCAGAGGAGAGATCTTGAGTCTACCAGCTGAGTACTTCTGATGGCTATTCCAGCTAGGAAGGAGACTTCTTACTGGCAGGCGTGGGGAGGAGGGTTTACGGGACTTTTTAACAACAGAAGTTGATTTCCCCATATGTGGCGTTTCCAAAAGTGGGATTGCAGAGTTGCCCAAAGTGCTTGCATTTGACAGCAGTGTCTGGCAAGGAGAAAAGCATTCCATGATCTGAAGACTGTGGTGGTGATGAAGCTTGTTCCTTGCTAGCTAGAGCTTTTTGTCCGAGGTACTACAGAGATGAGGGGAAATGCAAGCCAGAATTAATGTTGTCAGTGAAACTCAGAGAATAAATGGGCATCTCTCCCTAGGAACAAAAGTGTTTGTCTTTCATTGAGAGTAACCACTTCCCCCTCCTTTTTAATAGGAAGCTTGAGTTGGTCGCTGTTGCACCTCTGCTGCTGCTCTTTGCCAGACTGGCACTGGGAGATGTGTTGTAAAACCTGATAGCGTCTTTTGATCCTGTGTATTATGGGAAATGCATCTTCCGGCTTGTAGGGACCTGTGCTGCCGTGCAAGGACAGGAGCGTGTTCTGCACATGCACTTAAGCCTTGAGGAGGTCTGGAAACACTTAGGTTGTTGGTTTTTTTAACTGCATTATACATACATCCTGTTTGGATAGTCCCATTACTTCTTTTCTTGCTAGCTGTAAGTGGCCGCTTCCCTCCTGTACATTAAAGTGTAGAACATGGCTTGCCTGTTTGAGTAGTTGAGAGCAAGATTAGTTTCCATTGCAGTACTTGGAATACACTGAAGGCATTCCTCCAGCAGAGTTCCATAACACTGTTGGAAATCACAAAGCTTCCTCCCCAAACACACTGAGCCTGTTGCAGCACCATAGTTTGCCTACCAGCTCCTTGCTGGTCCTCACCTCACCTGCAGAAAGACACTTCTTAAATGATGTGGTTTTATAGGAATTAAGTCCATGTTTAGGATTAGTTGATGCCACTAGCAGCAATTAGTATCTGAGCTAAAGCACACCTGTGTAATTTACCTTTTTTGAGTCTCTAGACCATTTATGCTTTTTGTGTATTTATTAATTCCCATACTGGTGGTGGAAAGCATTTTTCTGGGGGACATACATGAGCTGAAAGAAGGGTCTCCCTTCTTTCTATCTGGTTTTCTCCCTTTAAATATTGACAGCACTTCTTTTCCTGCAGCTGTAATGACTCCTAACCTATAGCACCTTGAGCAGGTCCCTGTTTCGAGGGGGATGCTGCCCAAAAAAGATACCCATCATATTCACTCTCCTCACTAAAGGCAGAGAGCTCAGCTTACCTCTGCCTGCTGCATTTCTTCACTGACATGTCCAAACACTCCCACCTGGGCTTCCAAGTGCTTGGAAGGCATGCTGGCTGTTTACCTGGTTTTACAAGTGGAAAGGTATGCCCTGGAGCTGAGAGAAGGTTGCTAACTAATGCTTCAAGTTGCAGCACAGAGGGAAGCGTGTGCTTTGCCTCAGGTTGGGGCAGAAGGAGACGGGGGGCGGATGAACAGCTGGGATCATGCCTTGGTGGCGATCGGCGTTCTGGGCCGCTCGTCACCGCGTCCATCTTTGTAGAACCTTGAGGGCTATGAGAGGGAAAAGTATCCAGTTTCTAATACTGGAGAGCTATTTTTTTGGTTTTCCAGTGGTCCAAGGGACGTCATAAAAGAGCTGCTGGAAGGCATCAGCAGAACTGGCGAGTGCAGTCGGCTGCTGCTGTGGGGGTCTGACTCTGGGGTTGCAATTATTTGCAAACTGGCTCGTTCTTAAAAATCATGTAGAGATCTGAGAGATCTGAACTTTAAATTAACCTGGGTTAATTTAGAGCATGCTTGGAGGTTTATAGATGTGTAGCTTAGTTTTGTTCAATTGCTTACTCTTCTTTCATTTAATTGTGTGATTACTGCGACACTTGGATCTTTGCACCTCTCCATCATTCATCTTTACTATGTGGGTGGGGGTTTGAGGTCACAAGTCCTGTGGTTCAGTGGGGTGGTGAATGCCTAATTTTGCCTTAGATGCCCCATGCAGTGGGTCTTGATGATGTTGGCAAGCTGAGAAATTCACCCTCCTCTGCTGGCAGGTTGGCTGTGAAAGAGCTGCATGGGGACAGCATGTCCAAGGTGTCTGATTCCTTAGTGCTGATTTATTTTTAAAGTTTTTATTTTCATTTTTGAAGTAGTATTAAAAACCCTGCTTGCCTTGGTAGCGATGGAGGGCCGGGGCACAAACCCCTCTGTTAGGCCTCCATGTCAATCTCTCTGTATTTCAGGAGCTTGTTATGCTCCACATGTTTAAAGCGCTTGTGTTTATAAATTACAGAAAAGCCAGTGATACTTCAGTGATGGGCTTTTTTATTTTAAATACTGTTGATAAAGTTTTTGCTGTAATTTCACTAGAGATTTATAATGCTGCCAACGTAATTCATCCTTGACTGAAACTTGGCATGGGAGGTGTTAAGCTGGTTGCAGCCCATCATTGCTTTACATGTTGTTACTGTATGTGTGCAGTTGGGTGGCTGTAAAGATAAAAAGGGTTAGAAAATGGCATAGAGTTTTATAAAATAGTAATTCTCATACTTGCATTGCTTGAATGGCCCTGTGTTTTTAAAAAGGCACTTGGTGTTTAGTTGAACTAGAAGAAAAAGAGAGTGCAGAGCTTGTTTTCTGTATTTAAAAGCAGGAATAAAAGGCTGCAGTACAATTAAGCCATTAGAGCTGCTTAAGGAAAAAATTTCCTCCTTTCTTTTCTGTGCAAGTATTTGGCATTTTGTTATAGTCATACTTCATGAGTATATTGAATGGTTGGAAAATTACTAAGCAGTGCTGGAGATGAGCGTCTGCTTGTTATTTGAAGGAAGTGAAATGCAATGTTAACCAGATTGGTTAAAAACAATAAATAAAATGAAAAAATTAAAGGAGTATTGATAGGAGAGGGGCAGACTGGTGTGGAGAGGGAACTGGAGGCACACAGGGAGCATGATCTCACAAATGCAGTCAGGAAGTTCTAGAAATACCCTTTATAAACACTGCATCCTACAGGAAGAACCTTAAAGTCCAAATAAACTTTTTCCTCTTGTGCCTATGTATACATAAACTCCACTGATTTGGAAGATCTTATCAGTTCAGTGATGTGCCTTTTTACAGTAGTTCCTAAAACAAGTTACATGATAAATATAAGCTTTTTTTTTCCCCCCTCCCCCCCAGCTGTTTATCAGGTTTGTTTGTGCTTTTATCAGTCACTAAAGTCTGTGTCTCCCTCACCATTACCCAGAAGTCCTACACCTTCCCAGATCAGTCTGTGTGTGTGGATAAGTGGCCATTTTTGGTTAGTTTCCCAACAAATGCAGAGTTGTGCAGATGGGCAGAGTAAGGAGGAAGGTGATTTTAGCTGTTTGACTTGATGGGTACATGGGGGAGGGTGATCTTCCCCCACCTCAAAGTTATGATTATAGGAATGTGGTATGTGTAGAAATGCTTAGCAGGCAGCAGATAAAGGGGAGACAGAAATAGGCTTATTTTGATGCCTTGGATTGAACTCCAAAAGGGTTTGTTGATCCTGGGATTGCCATTGCCATCTTGCATGATGCTGGGCTGGATGATGTTAAAATGTGTGCTTGCCTTCCTGTGATGTTTTTACCCAACTTCTCTCCTGTGCTTGGACATTAAAATCTTGCTTCTCTCCCAGGCTTTTTACTGTGCCCTAGGAATAAGTGTGTGCCCAGAGGCCAGGATCTGGCCAGGGTCTCCCAGTTTTTGGGTGTGGAGATAGTAGTTGGTGTGCCAGTGACCTTAGCTGTGGTGATCCTCCCCCAGTGAGCAGCCCTTTAAAATCACAGCCTATGAATGAAAAAAATTACAGCTTAACAAAGTCTGCCACCAACCATTCATTTGGTTTGGTTCTGCATGTGTGCCTTTAAACAAGAGTCCTGAAATAAATTTCCAGTGCATGCAGAAAAGCCCCCTCTTCATTCCAAATCCCCATAATCAGCAAAAATAATTGTTCCCTAGAGTTAGTAGCCACATGGACTATTTTAGAAATGATGGTCCTGAAGATCCATAAACTGGAACACAAAAAGCCCATGTCTGAAGCAGTTTTATCTCATTTTGTCTGTGGAGGACTGAAATTCTGCAGTGCTTAGTGCTTCTACGTCCATGTACTCTGTATTTTCTAGTTCAGGAGAGCTCTGTGAACTGTAGACTGGGTTAATTAGTTGATAAAATTTGACATTCTGTCCAAAAGTCATTAAATAATACATCTAGCAGCTTTGTTGCTGGTGAAGGTGTTTTGGTGAGGTTGTTTTTTTTTCCTCCTTCCCTTTGCTTTATCCCTAAGGAAGCGTGGGCTACCTTTATCAGAGTATTGGTGAAATAGCTTCCCCAACCTTTCATAAAGTCAAATAAAAAAATAAACTGCCCTTCTTATGGGAAGGAAGGAAGGGATGGGGAAAGATGGGTGTTTATGTACACTTTCCCATTCATGTTTTAAAGAGAAAATATATAAACTTCTGGAGTCAGTGCTGTGTATCTCGTGCCATTATAGGAGTTGAGAGTTGGAAACTTAATTTGCCTTCTCAGTGCTGACTTAAACAAAACCAAAGGGGAGCAGCAGTGAGCAGGAGGGCACTTGGCTGTTCTGGGTTTGCCTCTGTTGGCCAAAAGCACTCCACGCTCTGCAGTGATTGAAGCAATAAAATCACAGAGTGATTTTGCTAATCCATTCTCTTTGCATTGTGAATATAACTAAAGTTTCTCTGTTGATTTGGGGTAAGGTGATACAGAGGAGGAAATACATTCTTTTTTCCAGCACTTAAGTTTTGAGATTTTAAAAGGCATACCTTTTGTGCAAATTTCATATAAAGAAAAAAAAAGCAATTAAATATTATTGGACTGTTTCCCTCTTTTGCTTGCTCTCTGCTGCAGGAATGGGAGGAATAATTTCTCACAAGTTCATCTGCCAGGTTTTGTGCTTCTACATGAGTCTGGTACCCTCCCGAACATAGTCAACTGCAAGTAGTGCTTGCTTCTACATATTTTAAGATGGAAAAAATTGCTCTGATTTCTGTGTTTGGGGTACAGATGGTAGGGGTGGAACTGAAAATGCGCATCCCTGGTTGAACACTGTTCAGATCACCATTCACCTTGGGTCACAAGCAGTGTGAGCCCTGGCTGTACCTGCTCACTGTGTGGGTGTTCAAAACAGCCAGGTGCTGCCTTTGTCCAGTATAAAGAAACCCCTACCCTGTATGCCAGGGCTGGAGAACCCAACTGCTTTGCAAGAGGCATCTGGATCTGCTGTCTCTGACCAGTTGTCTGTGGAGCAGTTAGACACAATATATAACATAAGCTATTTGTTGTGAATAATGCTGTGAAGAACTCAGCAATGGGCTCCAGGGAGCTAGCTGAAAGCTGCTGCTGCTGGTTGCAGGGAATATGCCTGCATTTGGAAAAGGTTGTCTCTTGAAATGGTCAACATTGATGCTTGGTTCTCAACTGAAGGAGAGTTAAAGGTGGGTTCTTCACATCCTCTCTCACCTTTGTATGAAAGTGACTCTCCAAATCTTAGTATGCCTTTAAAAATACTTGGTAGGTATTTTTACTGATGTTACTTCTGAGTGTGGTTAGCACTGGATTTTTACAGGGGATACTGAAGTAAACCCTCCTGTGTGTAATGAGACCAATGGGGAGAGGAAGCAAAAACACAATGGCAGAGAAATTTTATCTTATTTGGTAATGGGTCAGCAGAAAAATATGAATTTTTTTGTACTGAATTATTTCAGCTCATGGTTTTATTAACTGCCATTATATGAATTTAGACCAGTTGGGTCACCCTTTGCTAGGGAGGGCACAAGGACGTGGTGACTGTTTTTCTTAGACCAGTACAAGTGAATCTTCTTTGTGTCTGCAGGTGGTGTCTTCCAGTGTTAGACAGTGAGAGTCTTCCTTGGCTTATCATTGAGGGGTGCACTCCTTACCAGATACAGAGCACCTGGCTATTTCCTTACCTGCTCAGCCTTATGGTCTGGATTCTGCACTCTTAAGCTCTTGTTTCCTTAGGTGGATGGAATAAATGTTGAGCCCCTTTCCTCTACTTCCACATGTGACTTTTGTCAGCAAGAAACTTCTGCTGCTCCCTGAACTTGTAAAGCCAGCTCCTCAGGACAGAAAAGGGGAACTCCTTGGGAGCACTCGCCAACATCTCAATGTCCCACATAAAAGCACGTTTGTACATTTTGTTGCACGAAGGAATTCCTGGCCGTACCCAGCCCTGAGTAAATAGCCAGGGAGAGGCAGCTGGAGCATGACGGTGGAGAGCAGGGGCGTGAGGCGTGGAACTCCACGGTGCAGAGCAAACAGGGAAGGGAAACTGTGCTGTGTTTTACAGAAATTGTGTTGGGTTAGGACAGAACTGTCTGGTGCCTAAACCTCTCCTCAAGCTCTCATGCAGTAAGTACAGAAAATGCAGAAAAGCTAACTGAATTTTTTTTTTAACCTGTATGTAAATTTTCTTGTTACGTCACGCATTTCAAGACACTTAAAAATGATGAGTATTGATGAATGAAAGAAGTAACCTCTTTGGAATGTTTTGCTGATTTGATGTTTTGCTTCAAATTCTGGACAGCAGGAAACTTAGAAAGTTTATAATCTTTTTCTCAAAGGTCCAGGGCAGTCCTACCTGTAAATTCCCAGAGCTGTCCTTACAGCTCCCTAGATTAGTGAGATGGCAGAAAACCAAGGAGGGTTTTCCTTGGATGACTTCAATGGGATTGTCTTTGGTTGAGCACCTGTTTCAGGCATCTCTTGCTGTATAATTCATAAAGGGGATTTAGAAACTCCCTTAACACCAAAGGGAAATCTTTGAATCCCTGGAAGAAACATATGACTGGAGAGAGGGCACAGTGTGGCTTGTTAGGAGGTGCTGCATTACAGGGGATATGAATGAGTTTCTTAAGGTAATTGAATAAAGAAAAGTTGAGAAGTTTGTGCTTGTTTACAGCTTGTATATGTTCTTGCTATTTTAGATATTTTTAAATATTATATATTTGCTTATTCTGAAAACTAGACCTTAAATATGCGGGAAAGAAATACAGGAACTTCTTTTGCAGCACTGTGGCTTTGTCATTCATGAGCTAAATAAAGATGTTAAATATACTAAGCTCTTCTGTGCTTAAAAAAGATACTTGCTTCTGTATGTGATAACTTCCCCTCTGCAGGATAAGCCTTAGTTTTGTCGAGAGTGCCTTGTTGGCATCATCTCCAAGACTTCTGCAGGCTGTCCCCCCACGTTGCACAGCACTCTTGGCTTGGGTTGTCCGTGGTTGTACCTCTGGTTTTGTGAATGCTTCCTGACGTTCCACACTCCTCTGCCTTATGGGTCTTATGCATATACCAGTCAGTGTCACGGAGCAGGGTTGTGGCAGAGTGGATTTTTATTTGTTTCTTTAGCTAGGCAGTGTGCTGACTCTGTTCTTCCTTTTGGCTAAAATTAAACCTTCTTCCCACCCCACGCTGCTCTCCCACCCTTGGACTTCTATTACACAAGGCATGAGAGACATGCAGAGCAGACCATAGGTTGGCATGAAGTTTCAATTAACTATTAAGTTTTTTTAGCTAGGGAGATGATCTAATTAAGCTTGAAGAGCATGCTTGCCCCAGGTGAATAGAAAGCTTGCCTGAACAAGCATTGTGGCACCGTGCAAAAATTACTCCCTATCAAAGGAAAAGCTTAATTTTATCCTTACAGATCTAAATGGGATGTAGCACCTTCAGCATGGTGCAGGTTAAAGTTAATAAAACCAGCTATTTGGAGACAGTGGAGGTACCCCTGGGCTCATAAAAGCCCTCTATGCCCATTCCACAGCAGCATTTCAGAAAAGCAACTGAGGAGCCTCTTGGAGCTTGCAATGCCACGTGCTTGGCAGAGGAAGTCCCAGGCACTATCCAGGAGTGGGATTTTTGAAATAATGCCTGTACCATCCTCCCTATTGACAACAGCTGGTCATTATAGGCATGATGGGTATCTGGGTCCCTGACACCAGAGCTCAGCCTTCCCCATCCCTTCCTTGGTTGGCAGGAGAGTCCAGAGGCTCTAAGTGCTGTGAAGATCTTTGAAACTGCTTGAATTTTATTACTGTTTTTGTGATTTTATTTCTTATGTCACTGGTGTGCCAAGTACTGATGGACCTCAAACACTGGTTGATTAATGAACAAGGCAAAAATGCCCCTTGCAGCCAGGACTGTGCAAAGTGAAGAAGCCATGAGATGTCCCAGAACAAAAGTCCCAATGCTTTCAGCATCATCTGGCTTACAACTGTCCTGGACACTGTCCTGGCATCAGAGCTGCCAGAGCTCAGAAGCTGGATGGGGCACCCACCATTTTATTGTGCTTTGCTGTTACTTCATATTGTTTTTATATGCCTTGAAGAAAGAGAAGAGCCAGTCCGTGACTTCTGAAAGTATCTCTTGAATCTTGGCAGACAGTGGAGCAAAACACTGTTGTATTTTGCTAGTTGGCTCTCTACTGCTGATCTGCCTCAATGGCAGGAGTCCAAGTTTGGTACTTTGGTGGAAGCATTGCACAGGGGGTTTTGGTGGCTCGTTCCTTCATCTGGGGCAAAGAAGGGGTGAAGTCGGGGTATCTGGGTGTCATTTCAGAGTTGAAATTACTTTTCTGGGTGTTGTATCATGGTGGAAAGCACAGGAAGCCTTGGTGAGCACTGTATGTGGGTGCAGCTCCTTACCAACACCTCAAGTACTTAATTAGCCAGAGAGCATGAACTTCAACAGTGTTTCTGATAATGATTTCCTAGAAGTTGGTGGTCACAGGCTCCGTCTGTTATTGTTATTATTATTCCAATTTCTGCTTGTAACTGATGTGAATGGTTTAATTACCAATACCAGTACTTAACAGGAGGAGCTACAAGGTGGTGTAGAACATTTGGTCCCATAAAACCCTGGTGCACAAGCACATGTGGGGCAGACAAACCCAGAAGGTAGCAAAGGTAAAAACTGGTCTATTGAATTTGCAGCAGTTCAGCAGGATTTGAACATAAATAATCATGTGGAAAGGAAATGTGAATTGGCAAAAGGCAGGTCCCCATTGATGACCATACTGTTTGTGGCAGTCACTTCTTAATACAGTAGCAGAAGGTGTGTGGCTTGGTGTAGTGTGTGTCAGACAAATAGCAGCTGCTTATATTTGATCCAGTATAGAGATACTTATATATTTCTGTGCAATAACCTTACAGATAACATCTGCATCATTATTGCAGTTGTGGTAGAGGTCAAATCCAAGTGGAAAGCAGGGCTGATGGTGTTGCAGTTGCATTTTCTTAATGTAGATAATTTTCCCCTGATAGTTAACTAACATCCACTAACTAACGTGGAAATTTAATTGTATTTTCTAAACAGTGAATGCCCTATTCAAAGGGATGACTTTCAGAGGACAAAAATAATTCAACTATAAATGGTACTGTAGAGTGGAGTGGTGAGGACATATTAGGAGCATTAATATTTAAGCCTTTTTTTCAGGTTAAGTTAAACTTATTTTCTGCATTGATGGCTTTCTGTGCTCTGGGAATTCTGCAGACAGGTTTGAATTCTGCTCTTAGGTTGGCATGGCGTTGGCTGCAGTGGGAATTATCTAAATTTCTTGCAGGCTTTTGCAAGAAAAAGATGGAGAAGTTGCTTCAAAAAATCCTGAGTGAAGGTAAATTGATGTGGGAGTCCCTGTCTCCTACTCTCCCCACCTCCTTTAATGGCAGAAGACCCCAGACAGAGCTGTGCCTCAGCCTGACTCACTTAGGGAAGATAAGTTGTGTATGATCTGACAGGAGTCTGAGGGCTCCTTGTGATGCTGCCATGAGCAAACACAAGATGTTTCTGAGACAGAGCCAAAGTTTGGTGCCTCCAGACAAAGTGATGGGGTCTGTTCAGCTTTGGGGACTCGTGGTGGTCTGAAAATAGTTGTGCCGCCAGGTTGGTGCAGAAATGCTGGTTGGCCCCAGCACATCCCAGCTGCATCCTTGTCGTTCACAGTGGTGATGGTTTTATTTTCGTTTGAACAAAAACTTAAGGCAGGAAAGTCCAGAACAATTCTTCTTTTTGTGGCAAAGCCCTTCATTTCCAACAAGTGCTGCCATAATATTGTTACAGTAAATACACCAAAATACGTGTCTGGAGGGAACGCCTAGTCCTGCGGCTGTGGGGGAAATGCAGCATCAAAATAACTTGATTTATTGGTGTCAGCTACAGGGTATTGTCCATGCATCAATTCATAATAGCTTTGGATGAGGTGCAAACTGAACAGCAGTGTTGGTTGGGGAAACAGCAGATCTGTAATGTGCAGGATGGCCTCCCCATCTGACAGCTCTGGGGACCTGGGTGAGGAAACTCGCTGCAGCTGCTTTTGTGTAGAGGATAGTGTGACCTGCAGATGGAGGCTTTTGCTGGTATCTTAAGCTTCAGAAAAACAAATATTCCCTCAAAATAACATTAAAAAAATAAACTTCCACTTCTTCCTGTTTTTATAGTTAGCTTGTTTCCTCAGTGTCATGGTTTTGTCTCCAGTACTGTAGATTGTTAATCTTCAGAGGATCAGGACCTTCATAGAAGTATTTCCTGTACATGTTTATCTGCCTTTTTAACAAATTAGTATCTACTTGTTCTCCTCTGAATTTTCCTGCAAATTATAGGAAACTCCCCTCAGTAATAAGGCTTTTTGCTAGAAAAAATATCTAGATGAATCACTGCCAAGGGTTAAAGTACCTTTTTATGACTTTGTTGCTGGCATCCTTTAGGACATCTCCAAGTAGCACCAAATTCCAGAGGTCACTGTCCTTGTGTTAGTTTTGGCGAAGCATTGTTTCAGCTAAACTTCATTTACTGGGTTGTGAATGCATCTGGAGGACTCCTGTCTTGAGTGTTAGCTAGAATTCCAGATGAGGGATGCTGCTACATCCTAAGCTTTCTCTTGAGACAGCCACAGATTTCCGCCTAATCCTTTAGCAAGGTGAGCGTTGGCTATTAGTGAACAGAGAGGTGCCTATTTTCCACATCCAGATGTTGCATTGCCTTGTTATAGTGGGATGGGAACAATCTTTTCAGCTGCTACACTACTAACTTCTGTTACTTTTAGCTAATCTCAACACAGTTTGTAAGTATGTGCATTAAATGTGTAAATATATTCCTCCTAAAACAAGGATGTGTGTACGTGTTGGATGGGGACTTAACTCCCAAGTCCTCGCTGGACTCATTGCAGCCTGAGCACATCTGGACAAGATGAAGGCAGGAGAAATGTGATTCCTCCCCTCTCAAAATGCATCATCTATGCATTTCCAAGGGAGAGCAGTGGATTTGGATGAGTAACTGGCTTTCCCCCTCAGCTTTCTATTTCGAAAGGAGCTGTCGTCATCTGACTCGGTCACTGAATCCGCTGGAGCTGGGCCTGTAAGTTAGAGCTCATTCTGGCCCTGCTCTGGGTTTCCATGGCAGAATGCTCAGGGTTGTGTTGATATCCACAGCATCTTCTCAGCATTGGCCTCGTGGCTCCCGGGGCTGTCCCCGTGCTGGAGGAAGCACAGGTTGGGCAGCAGCCTCCTTCCTCATGGTGCTAACATGAATAAAAAGGCATCCCTGGACGGAGGAGCAGCTTGTGGGCCTTTTCCCCACCTTGCAGATTGATGCTGGAAATATCCCTTTATCACACTCACAGAGGCATGGGGGTTTTCTTTGGTTTGGGGATTTTTTCAGATGTCTTGTCAATTTGTGATTTCCCGTCCTGGTGCAAACTGTTTAGCAAAGTTTTTACTCATCTTGCTTTTGGGCAATGAGTCTCTCCCTTAGGAGGCTGGGAAGCCATTGCTGTTTTCTCTGAATATTAATTTCTAGTGGAAAAGAAGGCCTTGCAGGGCAGTCTTGACAAATAGCTCTTCTGCTGCTGTCTTGTGTGGGAGCCAAAACATAATAGTGGAATACTGGGCATAGAGCTGCCCTCCATTTGCACAGATGCAGCAGAGACCCGTCTACAGACCAAGACTCTTCCTTGCTATAATTTCTCTTGCTCCAAGATATTAGTGGGCATAGTGGCAGAGGCAGATAAATCCTAAAGTCAAACTTGTAGCTGGATGAAACTGCCGTAAGAAAAAAAAACCCAGGTTTGTAGGTGGAGCATAAAAGGGCAAGCATGCACTTTTTGTCCTTGGAGTTAAAACCCTAGTTAAATCTGAGTTTAAGGGGAGGGATAAAAAGGAAACCTCTGGATTGAGATAAACACTTGTGGCTTCATTATCATCTTGTGAACATGCTTGAGACAGAGAAAAAACAGTGTGAAGTTTGGGAAAAGCCCCAGGGTATATCTTTTTCCTCCCTTGTAGATACTTTAATAAATTTATTGGAAATAGACAGTATGTGATATAGATGGGGCTTTGCCCAAACATAAAAGGTAGATGGTTTCTTCCCATGGATCTTCTGCAAGGAGGTAATGTTGCTTCTCTTCAGGGTTCATTTTTTGATGCTTTTAAACAATACTGTGGTCATTTAAATTAATAGACTTGCATAAGCTGTTACTAGGTTTTTTGGTGTGATGTTGTGGTATTCCCCAGTGAATCCAGAAGATTTGAGATGGCAGCTCCCAGCTAATAGTGAGTGTACCAAAAACCCTGGTGGGTACAGGATGAGAAGCTGCTTCACCGTCTTTGCTGCTAAAAGGAAAGACCATGGGAGCCTTTGATCTCCTCCATCTGTATCAGGGGACTCCAGCTGTCCTTACACTGAACCTTTTTGGAAGGAATTGGTGTGACAGCATGAACATGCAGTGTGTTGAACAACTCATCCTTACGTGCTAGAATGAGAAAATAGGATGCCCCCAAGATGAGTCCCCTGGTTGATTCCTCTGCAGTGTGCAAGCAAAATCCCTCTTGCCAGGAACACATTCAGCAGGCACATGGCACCACCTAATCTTCCAGCATTTGAGAGATTCTGCCTGTTAAAGCAGAGCACAGGAAATACAAGCCATTAAATGCATGTGACAGTGTTGTGACCAGGCGAAGGACAGTGGTGGGGAGAGAGGCACAGGCACGCAACTGCCAGCGTCTTGAGGAAATGCTTGTTTGTTTGTCCTTTCTCCAAAGCCCTTCGGCTGTGCAAGGGAAGCGGCGGCAGAGATGTAAACAGGAAAGCTGGCTGCAGGGAGAACAAAGTAGGGGTTAGGAGATGCACACAGTTGGCCAGAGGAAACCAAAGGTACTGGTGAGAAAGCTCTGCCTGCTACAGGACTTAAATCAAACAATGGTTTGGGTTGGAAGGGACCTTAAAACTCATCTTGCTCCAAAGCTCCTGCCATTGGCAGGGGACATATCCCACTAGACCAGGTTGCTCAAAGCCCCATCCAACCTGACCTTGAACACTTCAGGAATGGGGCATGCACAGCTTCTCTGGGCAACTTGTGCCAGTGCCTCACCATCCTCTGAATAAAGAATTTACTTTTAATATTTAACCTAAACCTTCCTTCCTTCATTCGTCTGAAAGCCATTCCCCAAGTCCTACCACTGCATACCCTTATGAAAATAGTTAATGCTGGGTGTCCTGATCCAAGGCAGGCATAGTGACACTTGCAGTAATCTTTACAGGGGGGTAAGCCTGCCTTGTGTCTTTTCTGTGCTTCGAAGGAGGCAGAATGTGAGGATTGCTGTCATAAATGAGCAATAAAATAATTCCCACATTCCCACATTACTAAAAATGAAAGTGGAATCTTAAGTGTTAACCATCTTCCTTTAAGTCTGTAAAATAGCAGCTTGTTCCCAAGAGCACTAAAAAGAAGAGATGGACAAGGTACATTTTAAGGGCAAGATAATGTTTTACTAACCCTGACAGAGAAGCAGAGTGATCCTGAAAACTTAAGTTGGTTGGTTCAAGTTAGTCCCTGGTAAAACAGGGAGCTGGCTGACAGGAAGCACAGTCAGCATCAGATTGGAGAGTGCAAAGCTGGAGCTGGTCAGCACACTTTTATGGGAGTTTCCAGTGATTTTAGGAATGTAGGTGGATAAAGGTTATCGCATCCTGGTGTCTGCCTCTTGGTCTGCAGGTGATTTTACCTTTTAATACTGAGTTGTGGTGTGGGGCTCTCCAGGAGATAGTGCCAGCCCTCAGAGAGCAGTAAAGATGATTTGAAATCTAGAGGGGAGAAATTGGGGGAGACACAAAATGATTTATCTGGTTTAGGATGTGCATAATTAGTCTGAGAGTACTTGCATGGTAGAAAAAAAATTATCCTAAAGAAAGGGAAAGCAAAAATGGCAGTGGTTAAAAGATTTTCACACTTAAGTGCCTCTACCTTGAGCTAAGTATTAGAGTGCAAAATAAAAAGGGAGGAGCAAGGCTTTGGTTTTGCAGTAGCTTGTTTTTTAAACCAGTTTCCTATCAAGAAAATGAAAGTTTGCAGCGTGCCCTGTGATGACTGAGGCCGTGTCACACAAGTAAGGCAAAGTACAGGGTTAGATTTCCTGGAGTATATAACAACTGTTTGTCCAGGTATCAATTAGGAGCCATGGAGGAAGGGTTTAATTAGAAGAAAAGCACACGAGGCTTTTCCGGCGTGGAGGAGCTTGGTGCATGTCATTTGTGTAACCTCTTTTCTGGTCATGGATGTTTATTTGGAGTCGAGTAAGACGCTCTTGGCGCTTTCCTTTGATCTGTCTGCAGGAAAATGAAATCCATATGGCCTCCACCCAGATCCTGGCTGGAAATACCCATCTATGCTGGGGTCATTTTTTTGTTGTCATACATATGTACAAAAGTCCATTCATCTATGAGAATGACATTCAAAATTGGGGAGACATGGAAATGATATGTAGGGAGGAGCATTTCAGCGCTCCCGGAATGTTCAGCAACCTAAAGTGTATCATGTAAATGTCTGAAGTCCTTCTTAAGGATCTAATTTTGTGTCCTTTTTCCTATTTTTGCCACACTTCCTGCTCTTTCCTGCGACACAGCTTAATGAACCCAGTATTCAGGAAAGCTTTGTGGACAGCAGGGACAGCATAAGTGCAGTGAGTGCAGGGCATAAAACTACACTGACCATGTCTATGAAGTCTTTTGTTAGGGCTTGTTGTTTGTTTGGAGGGCATTTGATTGATTGGGGGTTTTTTGTTTGTTCTGTTTTGGATTTTTTTTTTTTTTTTTTTTTAATCTAAACAAAAGGGGTGAAAAGTGACCTCCTTTTCCTCTTACAAGGCACAGCAAGCAGTGTTCAGGCAGTATTACTGTGGTTAATCTTGGATGCTACACTTCAGGTAGGTTGCCTGGAGTTCCCAGAGGGTGAGGCATAACAAGATTCAGTATTCCCAAAATGGACTGGGTCTGCAGATACTCTGACACCTCCCACTGCTCTGGAATTGTGTGCTAAGACATCTTTGTGCCCAGTTCACAGCTGCCAGGGCCTGGTCCTGGGTACTCTGTTAATGTTTTGCTGCAGAAGTTCAGCCCATTGATGTGACTGCTGTTAACAAGGTGACTGAATTTCACTCCTCACCACAAGTACTCCAGCAGCTACAGTGAAAATGGGCTCCTCTTGCTCCAACCACTGTCTCAGCTCTTTGAACTATGCTTGCAGTTGGCTGGCAGGCAGCAAAAGGCAGATCCACCACCTTGCTGGCTCTCCAGGTGCAGTGTTTACTTTAGATTTCTTACAGCAGAACCCTGTAGCAGCATTAATTGCTGGGAAATGGGGAAAATGTCCATGTGTTGGCACAGCCACTCACCAGTCCATGCTCGGAATTGCAAGAAAACTTTGGAGGATATTTCACTGTAGCACTGAGCTACTAGGGTTGGGTGTGCAGTCTACTGGACTGGGCAGTATTTAAGGGGAAAAAGAGTAATTTTTTTAATAATAATTTTTTTTTTTTTTTAAAAAGGGCAGCAGCATTGCCAGTCTTGGAACCGAAATTTGTTAGCTTAGCCTTAAGGTTAAAGAACATGTGCAGAGGTAAGAACCCAACCAGTGAGTGATTCAGTTGATGCTGATCCAGTGACTTGATATGTGCTTCCCTTTGGAGAAAACCCTTGGGAGCAAGGCTTGAAGCCAGCTGAATGAGTTAGTGGTTCTTCTTGACTGATGCAACAGCTTCTGGATGAGGACAAAAGGCAAGGAAGGGCATTATTTCCATCCCTATGGATTGAGCATGCTGTAACATTTGTAACAGAGAGCTTTTTTCTGTCTTGCATTTTCACACAGAGTGTTTGTCCCCACCGGCTCCTGACCCTGGGCAGAGCAGCAGCTTTGCAGAGATTAACCAGGTGATGGCTGAACCCAGCCCTGTGAGCTGAGAGCTGCCCCACAGCAGCTGTGAGATTGTGGTACCTGTACAGTGTGATGGGTTTTCCATGTAATTTGTCATACTGGAACTGTTAATGTTGCTTATCTGTAAGAACTTTCTGGTGGTCCCAAGTCTCTCTGTGTGCTGAGCCTTGAGTTTTGACAAGGACCAGTGGCAGAATGGTCTGCAGACCAGTAGGAAGGCAAGAAAACAGGAAAGCTTTGGGGAGATGTAACTGCTAGAGATGTTGTTTCAAAAACATTATTACAACATAGCTTATTCAAGGATAGTTTTGTCTTACACAGGGAGGCTGATTTCATCTTACCCTGTCCCTTGGGAGAAAAGCTTTAGAAACCTTTTTAGGGACTCGCAGCTAAAAGTGCCAGGCAGCTTTCTTGAATTTTTCTGACTGGCATTGCTTTGGACTTGTATGCTGAGTTCTTGCTGGAGACAGATGAGGATTGAGCTGATGGGTGCTACATTAAGCATTTGAAGATAAAAGCAGTGTTGCTGCAGAGCTTGAAGAGGAAAGTGAGGTGGCAAATTCTGGCACATCTGGATAGGATGAGATGTAGACTGGCGATGTGCAATTAAAATCTAAAAAAACCCCCACCTATTATTTTTAATTACTTGCATAGCATGATACTCTGACTAACAAGTTAACCCATTGATTGCAAATGCACTTCTACCAACACAGTCTATCCTTTTGCCATTAAACTAAGGACCTTTTTATGTTGTATATCGAAATTCAGTAAATGCAGCTGTCCATTGATGCCACTGTGACAAACTTCGCATGCTGCCTGTTGTCTTCATCCTGGCTTTGGACTGTAGCTTGATTCCATTGTCATGACAAAATCCAGCCAAGCTTCAAATAGGTGCCTGCAGCTGCACCTGCACACGTGCTCACTGGGTGCTGGAGAGAAGCAGTGAACAAATGTTGGAGTGTCATAGAATTAAAATTACATGGATAGGAAGGGACCTTTAAAGGCCATCCAGTCCAACCCCCTCTGATGTCCCAGCATCCTCCATGCAGCCTAGTGTCTGCTCACTGAAGCTGGGTTCAAGCTTCCTGGGTCCTTAGCTCAACATTTCCATGGTTCAAGCGTGAAGTTTTCAGGAGCACCTGTGATTTTAGGTTGTCAGTGTCTGTGAAGTGGGGATGCAGCTTTCCTCTGAAGGATGCTTGCAGGCAGCATCACCTGCGTCGTCGTTCTCCCCCTTGGAGAAAAAGGGATTTTTGTCCCAAATCAGGGTTAAAACTATTTGGATTTAAGGCAGATAGAAGCAGCTGAGCCTGGAAACAGTTAGCTTTCTTCTCCCCTCCTTCCTAATCATCAGCATAGATTAGTTCAGAAACTGGGCAGATATTTTTAGAAGCTGCTTTCAGAGCCCTAGTGTCACAATTTTTATTCTTGTTATCGGTGCTGAGGCATTTCTTGAGCAACATTTCTGCTTTAATGAGAGGGCGTTAGGGATCATTGTAGAATTTGTGGGAGCATACACGACACCCTGGCTGAGCGAGGGGTTCCAGCAGTGAGAAGATTTCTGAGCAGCCAGGAAGCCTTTGAGACACAGTGTCCAAAACAAAGCTGGTATGCAGGGATGTCACTGTTGGCACTTCAGTTGTGTGGGCTGCCAGGAATAGATGGGGTACGTGAGGCTCTATAGCTGATACTTAGAGATACCAACTCGCTGCCCACTGGAAGTATTTAAAACCTCATTAGAGGTTGTGACGGAGGCAGACACATTGGAAGGCTCAGTGCTTCCTCCAAGCCTTCTGAGTTGTTTGGACTCTTGGTCCCAGCGCTGTGTTGGCAGCTTTTGGGAATAAAGTGCTGACAGGCTACCAGAGGAAATGACACCTGCCTTCAACTTTGGACCTGTTTGCAGTCCTGGGTGCGTGAGTGACGCGCCTGCCGGGCCGGGGCAGCCTCTCAGCAGCACGTTTGCCCCGTCAGCTGCTGCTGAACGCCCCCATCATGAGTTTATGGCAGTTGTATCATGATTGTTTTATTTTCTTCCCTAGCCTATAACCCGGGTGGGGAAGCAAGGATCTTTGGTCGATGCTCTCTTCCGAGCTGGGAGGATATTGGAGTGAGTAATGGTCCGGCTGGGGCTGTGCTGTGCAGAATGCCTCTGGGCTGAGTCAGCCCGCACAATGCAGCACATCCCTCGAGGAGGCTGAATCACGCACGGGGGGAAGCCGCCAGCCCAGCCGCCAGCTGGGGCGCGGGGTGACCGGCGCGCGCAGGGAGGCTGCTGGTGGCAATGGTGCTGAAACGGAGCACCAGAGGTTTAAAATGCAGAGGAAATGGCATCCCCCAGCAGGTAAGCGTGCTCTGGCTGCGTATAATTCCATGTTTTTTTCCTCTTGGGGTTCTTTTTCCTCCGCCTTCCCCCATCTGCCCCCACAGCCCTTCTGAATGTTGTCTAAATCAGCATATAATTTATCAGTGAATATGCATGAATTCTTCTGTGAAACACAGCCCTTCATTTATGGTTACATATCAAATTTTTTTTCAGAACTAATGGTTTAACATTCACCCTTTCTTTAAATACCAGTAGGAAAAATAGATGCTGCCTGGGAGGCTGCTTCCCTTGATGTCCCTCTCCATGGACATTTGATGAAGTAGGGGATTTATAAGAAAGGTTGAAGGCAAAACCAATGAGCGTGCTGGTTTTGATATAGCCAAGAATGTCTTCTTTTATTTATGTTCATTTATCTGGCAAAAGATGAGAACCCTTTGGATTTAGACTGCAATTATTCTGCTTACTCCCTCACCCCTCCTCTGATACAGACCCAGCTGGAACTGAATCACAGAGTTATTTTATTTTTTTAATATTTGCAAAATATTATCTACTCTTCATAGTTATAGGTGTCATTGAGGATGTTTACAGAGGGATAAATATAGTTGTAGTCTCCACTGATCAAAATGGAGGAGAGTGGGGGAAAATTCAACTTCCTCTGGGTGAGCAATGTTTTTTCTTTTTTTTTTGTAAACTTTGAGTTTACAATAATGCTCTGTATATGTTTGTCTGCAGACATAATCATTTTTATGGAGTGCAGTTTCTGTGGTTGTCAGTTGGGGTTTTTTTTTGCTAAGTATTGCTGTTCATTAGCTAACATAGGATAGCAGTAATGGATTGCTTATGGTTAGTTTATGTTAAAGGAAAAATAGGGTAGAACTTGGTTTTGATTTTTTTTGAGGTGGGGGGAATCAATTCAGGATGCAGATCTTACAAATCTACCTGTTTGGCTGGCTAAACTTTTATGTGATTTTTGCTTATCTTACACGTGATATAAAACAAATACCATCTGTCATGCAACAACAATTTATTACTCATTACTGTAAATGATAGTGCTAATTAGCTTCCTTGTAATCTGTTAATATTTTGTACTCTTGCACGAAAATAGGAGAACCTGAGGCTGCAACTCTTGCCTATACTGCATGAGGTGCAGGGCAAATTATTCACATGTATTAAGCTGCCCCTTTAACTTTTCAAGACATAACACCATGGGCTCCTATAACCATTTATTGCATAATCGATCCATTCAACAGATTTGAAGGAAAGTCTTTTTTAAGAGATTTCATTGAATGGTTGCTCATTAAAAGTTTTGCCATTAGCATGTGTGTCCCAGTGATGTCATGGCTGCCTATTAGGAAAAAAAAAATCAAACATTGTTTTGGGTATTTTTGTAACAAGATTTGCTGTGACTTTTGATAGCTCTAACACAGTTTCAACAATGTTACAAAAATGCTTTAATACAGACACAAGTCTTAAGTTGATCTGCCCCAATGCCATTAAAATGTCATTTTAATTCAATATTGTTTGTGGCTAGACCTTAAATTCCATGCGCTTGAGCTGCATCCATGCATCTTTGCTTGCCTGTCAGCGTGCTTGTAAGCCAGCTTTTTTCCCTAAAAAGTTGCCTCCAGTTCATTTGAGGCTTTGCTCACATGTACAGCACTTTGTGAGGATCACTGGGCAAGTCTGGCACAGGAAAGAACGTTATGCTGGCCAAAAAAAATGTATTTAGTCCAGGCAGGACTACATAATATGTATATTTTTGAATATATATATATATGTATGTATGTATTTTAGGAATGAATTTTCATGTACTTCCTGGAAGGATCTGAACTAATTACGGGATTATGAAATCCCATTTGAGCTAGTTAGGATAGAGCTGTTTCTCGTAAACTCAATAAAATCAGCCTTAAATGTTGAACAAACGTTTTGGTGAAAGGGTTCCTTTGTTCCTCACTGCCTCGGCATTTAAGGGAGATGTGGAGGCGGGCGGCTGGGTTGTTGCAGGTGTCTTGGTTTTTTGAGAAGTCCTTTTTCTTCTGGAAAAAAAAAAAAAAAAAAAAGCCAAACCAACAAACCAAAGAAAACTGCTGTTAGTTTTTCCTTTGGAGGATTTTTGGATGCGCTGCAGCGCTGGAAGCAAACCCAGGCTTGCTGAGCACTGGCTGTGGAGACCTGACCCTTCTTCATTTTGTGTTGGGGCTGCTGCTCTAGGCTCTACCAGCATCTCTGGGACAAGGAATGTGGAGACTGAATTGTTTGTATTTGCTCTGATTGTGTGGAAACTAAAATTTCCCAGGTGCCCTTTTATTCTGGTGGTGTTTGATTTGAAAAACAGAAAAATACAGGTTGCAAATTGGTTATACAAGAGTTGGGTTACAGGTATAGTGGTTCTTTGTTCCTAGTATGAGGCAGAGATGAGGGCAAGGAAAACTTTTGGGAGGTTTTCCACGGTTTTCTTCAGATTCCATTTTAACATTTGATCTGTCCAAGGAGACACAGATGTCTTTTTTCTTGGTGATACTTAATGAATAAGTTTCAAACTTGCTGGAAATGTAAATGGTATGGAAATAGCAACTTAATTTGCTATAGCTGCATACTCAGAAATTTTCTTTCAAACAAATTGGTGAGTTAGGATTTGAAAAAGAAAATGCTTGTTATAATCTGCAGATTATGTCACCCTTGCTAGAAGGTTCACGAATCAACCAACAGATCAAGGAAGTGGGACTCCAAAAATAGCAGCTTTTAATGTCTTCCACCAAAATGTCCCTGCTTTCCAGCTGTGAGATGAACTGCAGAGAGGAGCCTCACAATACAGCTTGCAGCAATCACCTGGGCAGAATGTGATGGCTTTGACTCCAGCTGTTGGAGCTGCTGAGGCAGGGAAAACACCTGGCACTGTGAAATACATCCAGGTCAGCCAGAGACAGGTTATGCCCCAGTAATCGTAAAGATACCTTTATTTGGATCCAAATAGTTTAAATTGTGTTCATGTGCCTGGTTCAGCTGAACAGCCTGACCTCTGCTGCTGTTGCATTAGCAGTCGCCTGCTGTCCTTTCAGCTCTTCCCTGAAACCTGGGATCTGGGAATGTCAATGCATGGATTAAAAGACAGAAGTCCATAATGTTGAAACATTACATGCAAATACCATTTTTTTTTCTGAGACCTGGGTCTCTCCTGGCCTTGTAAGCTGTAGAGTTGGGAAGGGAGGAAAATATCAAAGTGCCTTATGGCAGCAATAGTGTGGAAGTTTATAAGCTTGTATTTTGGGCAAGCAGCTTTGCTAGAGAGAAGAATATTACTGAGTTATGGAAGGTGTCTGGGAAGTGTTTTAGATGCTAAATGTGACTCAAAAAAAAAATAGTAAATGTGGTGGCTTGGACTACTTTTTCCCCCTCCTTGGGATTTTTAGACTTCTCAGATGATATTTGCAGTTGCTGCTTTGGAAGCAAAGTGGAAAAGAAGAGCAGCTGTTGGAAGGGAGTTGTCTACTTTGACCCTCCTTTTACAAAGACCATGGTGAAATTAAAGCCTTAACTTAGGAGTGAATTGTTTGGTGTTCAGTCCTGGATGCAGGAGTGCAGCCATTAGCCCTCAGCAGCCATGCAAGGGGCTCATGGCTTTGTCCCCCATTAGTGTCACTGGAGATTTGTGGTTTATGTCTGAGAGCACAGGATGATGACAGCCCCATGTGTACATGGTGGGACAGCACTTCTGTCAGCCTCAAATGTCACCTGTCTCTTAGACACACAAATGCTTTGTGAGTTGGACTGTCGATACTGAAACCAGGGTTCAGTGATGGCAGAGGTAATATTCAGTCACTTCTTGTTTAGGAAAATTCCGTGTCCTCCAGAAGAGCAATTATACATGCACACACTCTATTTTACTTATAGATATATATGCATACCCACGAGCTATAATTTTTAAAGAGTTTTCTTTTCCTTCCAGTAAAAACAACACGTGCTTTTCTGTGCTACCTTTCCTCCCCAAGTTCTTTCTGTTTCTTTTTTTTTTTTATTCAGGGTGGGGCAGGCAGACAACCTGGAGCAGCCCTGGAACATGCTGGCTGGCTGCCATGCAGCTGGGTAATCCCTTCAGATATTTCTTCCCAAGCTTTTTAGGCTGTTGAAGACAAATCTGTAGGGTTAAGATAGCATTTAAGACCATAATTAAGAAGAGTTTGCATGAAATGCATAGCGCATAGGCCATAAACCAAACAATTAGAGCAGTCTTAAAAGTTTCAAGGATCCAATAAAACAAGGGGAACTTAGGCTACTGTGGGTTTAGGTTTTCTCTAATTGTTTCATTTTCGGCTATCACTACCTCATTAATTGTAACGGACCAAATATTTTCATGTGTATCATTAACTATTTCTTGTGAGAGAGTCAAATTGTAGTTACCATGATAAAAATATAAATGGATGGTTTGAATGCAGTTGCTCTGCTACTCCAGTGCACCAAGGTTTCATCAGTGGCCTGCACATGGGATTTGCAGATCACTCCTTTGCTCCTAAGGATTTGGAATACTTGGAACCAGCCAGAGCCTTGATGCAGTCGCGTAAAATTAAATAGCAAAGAAAATAAACAGCTTTTACACTAAGGAAGCGAGATCCTTATATGGAACTGAAATATTTGAGTACCTCCCAAGTATTTATCAACACTGGCATGAGGGAAAAAAGCATTGCCTATTCTAGGCTTGTGGATGGAAACAGCAGGCAGGATTTAGACATAGAAGACTGGAGGAAGCTGTGTGTAGCCTTGAAAATTCAACGTGCAGCTTCTGAGTCCTAATCTAGTGATTAAACCAAGATGTCAAGCCCTCAGAACCCTTAACCACCTCCTTTCCTTTTATCTTTTCTCTCTTTTTTTCCAAGTCCCTTGGCACAGGTTGTGTTTTTGGGAACGTGCCTGTGGCTGGAGCAGAGCAAGAGTGGGGACGGGGCTCTGTGGGGAGCCCAGCGTCACTGGTGACTTTTGATCATGCAGGAAAGCCTGCCAAGGGATTATGTTAATGGAGCCAGAGCCCTGCTTGCCCTGCCAAAGGTGAACCCTTCTGCTGGACAAGGCTCTTGTCTAATAGAGGAACAGAGGTTGTCCTGTGGGGGTAGGGGGATGGAAACCAGATTTTCTGGCTTAATGTATTTAAGGAGGTTGGTGTATAGGATGGGAAGAACACAGTTTAAATGGTGTTCTCTCAGCATTTGGTGGCAGAGTTTGTGAGGGCCATAGGCCATGGATGGATGTGGATATGAAGAGGAAAACCACGTGGCTGTGTGCCCCACCAGACTGTCATTATGATGGGATGGGATAGTCATGGCACCTAAATTTAATGTATAGGTATCCAGTAATGCTCAAATGTAATTACGAGCCTGGAGAATTCACTGGGAGGTGATAGAATTGTGTAAGTAACTGTCAGGAATCACTAACTACTGAGTAGCTGCTTCTTGCCTAATTTTCCTTTTAGAGGACAATTTCTGCAGCAGAGTAACTGAAGGCAACATTACTTTTGGGACAGCCAAAGGCTCCAACTGCTGCCATAAAAGTGAATGGTAAATCCTGCAGGAAGCTATAGTGCTAGTGGCAACTTTCAAGTGTGGAAGAAGAAACAGCAGTTTCTGTGGATGACTTTTGCGGCAGGATAGGAGGAAAGGTCGTATTGAGCGGCTCTGACTTCAGAAGAGAGCTAAAAATAAGTCCAGAAAGGATCCTTGGGGAATAGTAGAAAGATATAAAAATGTATAGTTGGCTTTCTTTTTACTTCATCTGCTAATTGCTAATCCTTATAGGCCATATGGGAAAGGTACAAAGAAGAAAACAAAAACTGTCTTGGATGGAAGCAGCTCAATTTTTGCACAGTAGGAAATTAGCTGAAGTGTTTTGCTTATTTCTGAGTATCAGGAAGTCAGGAGATTAAAGTTGCTACTGTAAAATCTAAAAACAGGTTTTCATTAAAAAATAAAAAGGTAACTGGATCCATTTATAGACACACTTGCCCTGTTTACTGTACCAGGAAGCTGCTTTGAGGACTCAAGCAAAAATATTCTTAAAAACATGGTTTCTCAGTTCTGTTAATACCTTGTGTGTGTCAGCTGTGGCCATGTATCAGATCAGAAAGCTTTTTATCAGCCAGTGCCAAGTACTCCAGGCAGCAGGGGATGAACTTCTAGCATCTGTGCACTGCCATCATTTTATAGGTCCAGTGAGAAAGTTGACATATGCATAAAATAAAGGCTATGAAGACAAAATTCCAGTATGTGTTTTGTTAGATCTGTGTAGCTGCAGGAGACATAAGCTGGTCCCAGAAGACGCTCACTGCGGCCCTTGGTTTGTCGTCAGACTGCCTTCAGGTAGGATCCGTGAGGTTGCTTGTTTCAGTGTTAAATCTGGTCACGTTAGAGAAAGGGAAGCTTGGAATTTAAGTGTTAGCACCTGAACTGCTGCAAAAATAGTCTGAAAATGAGGCAGTTTTACCTGGTGCAGGATGAAGGAAGCTACTGCTGCTTGTTGTGCTGCGCAGGATGCTGGGAAATTATCTGGATACAGGGAGGAGTTTCTTTCCATAAAGGATGATACCTGTCATTTTGAAAGGCTGCCTCTTGGAGTCTTCTGTGTGTTGATCTTCCTTCTCCTGGTGAGGTCACCTGGTGGCCTGGAGATTGACAGTCCTGGGCACTTTCCTTTGCACATCCCTTCTCATCCCTGTTGATGTTCCCGGGTTTGAGAGCCCTGCATTCTCTTTGTGGGCACCTTTGGGTGCCTCTGCAGCCGGCAGCGCCGTGGTTGTGCGTGGCTGCCATCCAGGCACACCGTGGTGACCTCCCTGCGAGGGCATCGCAGCCATCGGCGCTGTCCTCAGCCTCCCTGCGTTAATCGATGTCCAGCACGTGATGGGCGCCACCAGAGCAGCGTCAGCACGAGGGCAGAAAAGCTAGTTTGGGTATTTCCCAGCAGTTCTGGGCTGGGGACAGCCCATTTTGGCTTGCAGTCTGTTGTATGTTCTGTGCAAGGTGTGTGGCTTTTGCTTGCCTTCTCTAGGGGCTTCTCTACTTCCAGATGACCATGGTGATGTCCCCAGTAGATGATGGAGCAACTGCTTTGTGGAAAGGGTACAGGAGGAGGCCTGGAGTCTCCCACTATGTGAGCTCTTCTGAACCTTTGTGGTGGGCATCTGGATTATGCCCAGATCTTAGGTGCTTCCAGAATAATTTCGTGTGAGGTCAGGACACTCTGCTTTTCAAAGCCCTGTGAAATGCTGGCGAAACTGTTTCAGGAACATGGTTTGGTCCTGATGACCTGAGCTGAGCTGATTCCCATCTCCTTTCATCTGAGGTACTAGCTGGAGCCACATTTGTGGGGTTTTCCCCATAAAACTGTCCTAGATGTGGAGGAATTTGAGTGTCGTCTTCCAAAGCCCACTTCACAAATTTGATCACAGAAACCTTGAAACACTTGGTTAGTGGGATGTTCTTCCAGCACTTTGGAGACCTGATGCCCCGATGTGGGAGCTGGCCTCGGGGTGGTGCCTGAGCGACCCCTCTCTCTTGGTCCCTGTCCCTGGCTGCGGGAGGCAAAGAGTGCCAGGGACCACGGGTTGTTTGAGCTGTGTGCTGATGTCTGGAAACCCGGCGGGTTCCTTCCTTGAGTTTGGTGGGTCTCCACAACGGTGGCGGTGGAGTCCGTCCCGGGCAGAAACTCTGTTGGGGTCAGCGGTCCCTCGCCTAAATACCCCCCTCCAGAAGAACTGCCGCGATGCGACCGTGATGCTCACAAAAGGTTCTGTTTTTGTTTTGTTGCCGTTGCAGTGACAGCTATATTGTGCGAGTCAAAGCTGTGGTTATGACCCGAGATGACTCCAGTGGGGGATGGTTGCCGCAAGAAGGAGGCGGTCTCAGTAGAGTTGGCGTCTGCAAGGTCACGTACCCGGAGGGCAATGGAAGAAGTGGATTTCTAATCCATGGTGAAAGGCAGAAAGACAAACTGGTAATAGACCCTAATTCAACTTTTGTCTGTTCTTATAATGAGAATTATCCCAAATCTATTGCTATTGTATTCTTGTGCAAGTTTTTTTGTCTTTTTTAAAAAATATATTAAAAAACAGGCATGTGCAAATAATACCAGATTGGACAAAACAAACCCAACCTTCATCTAGAATTGCCATCTTTGGCTACCTAGGCTGGCATGATGCCATCTGGAAGGAGCAGGTAAATTTTTGACATCCATGTGCAAAGATCCCCTTTGAATGAAAGAGGGCCTGTGGTTTTTTATTTTTTTTCTTAGACCTAGTGCGGGGGTAAGTGAGAAGTGAATTGAAGTGTAAAGAGCCCATGAAGCCAGTCACATTGCACTGAGTAATGCAGTGCAAGCCTTTTAAAAGGACCATGAATTATTTATGCTGCGTGCTGTTCAAGGTTTGAACAAGCTGAGTGAGAATATGAAGACAAGTTGTCTCTTATGAATTGACACACTCGGTTTCTCCTGGTAGCTGTTTATCTAAAAAGGAGCTCTCTTCTATCCCTGCACAAATCAAATTAATAAAGCCTTTTCCTGATTTCCAGGGGCCACTTGAAATGTTATAGTTTGTTATCTTGTTTTTATGTATTTGATTCTTGTGAAATGCACTCCTGTGAAGATATGGCAGAGCTTAAAAGCAGCACTTCCTCCACAGGCTCAAAAAATGCATTATTTGAGTCAGAAATTATCTTGCTTTCAAAAAGACTGGTGTTTTACAGCTGTTTCAATTATGGTTTGCAATGCTGTTTTGCTTAGGATGCTTTTTTTGACATTATTTGGGAACCATGCTTATGGTTTTGGGGGGGGAGTAAGACATGCCATTCCTGTTGTCCCTGGGCATCACTCTAGAGAGAGTTTTTGGCACAGCAGAACTTGAGATGAGTGTCTGGCTGGGGGTGAACAATTTAAAAACAGGGAGGGGAGTGTTGCAGCACCTCTTAAATCTGCTGCTGGTGGATACAATTTCTGTTGATCAAAATTACTGAGGGAAGAGGTTCTCCTTCCTCCTGAGCCCCCCGCTAGCTTAACCTGTGCCACACTGGGTCCAAAACATGCTCCTGGGGTAGGGAACGAGCGCCTACTCAAAGCACAAGCAAAAGATGAATGTGCAGTGGTTTTGAGAACAATTACAATGTCTGGTGTTTATTAGTCATAATTTGGTAGGGAAGGATGTTCCCCTATGCGAGGCATGACTTGGCTTGCTTTTTGAGTCCGGCCTGAGCCGGTGCTGGCTGAGTCCTCGGGGTGGGAAAAGTGACTTTGCTCCTCTTTTGGGGCTCACGCCCTCCCAGGTGGTGCTGGAGTGCTTTGTGAAGAAGGACCTGGTGTACACGAAGGCAAACCCCACCTTCCACCACTGGAAAGTTGACAACAGAAAGTTTGGGCTCACTTTTCAAAGCCCCGCTGATGCTCGAGCCTTCGACAGAGGAGTGAGGAAAGCCATCGAAGACCTCATTGAAGGTAGTGTGGGGGTGGACATTGCCACCCTTGGAAGAGTGGGCAGGGGGTTTGAATCAGGGAGCTGGGAAGAGTGATGTGTTTAAAATCAGTTCTTGGGCTTGGAGGTCTCTTGTGCATGTGTCCAAGGGCATCTGGGGGCCCTTATCCTACAGTGAGCAAGCCCCAGCTTTTAAGAATTGAGTTTTCTCATCCCGTAGAGGAGATGGGGTGTTTCAGTCAAGCATTTTTCATTCCTGTGTGTCCAGACTTCTCCCAGTTATTTATCATCAAGTTTGTTGTTACTGCTTTTTTTGATAGGCTTGAGTTTTGCACTAGTGATGGCAACTCAAACAGCCCAGCCTCTTTATTTGCAGTCAAATCTCATCTTCCTGAGTCTTGGTTAAATCAGAGGATTTAATTCCTGCCTGGAGTTGAATAAAACTTCAGTTTGTTTTTGGTTTTGTTTTGCAGTAATTAGTTTTGTCTGCATCCTCTTAGTTGAATGGTAGTTCTTGAAGACTTTGTTGTGTTTTGGGGTGTTATTTTTTTAATTCTGTAAAAAATGCATTTGAATTGTCTGTGCTTTGAAGTTGTCATAAATTTTTCCTTTTCACATTTCATTGCAATCAGGCAATCACAATACAGCTATAATTCAATTGTACTTTATTTTAATGAAATTTGATTCTCCAAATTTTTTATTTCTTCTTGATTTTTTTTTTAACCGTACTACTTTACCTAGGGACTTCGTAGTCCAAAGCCTTTTGCCTTCTCTTCTAGTGTGACCAGGATATTTTTATATACAGATGGTACATTTTCTGAGGATACTAACTCAGATGTATGTATTCTTTTTGAGGACATTAGCTGCATAAGACAGCTCAATGTACTGGATGGCCTGTCCTTCCTTTTACATGAACTTTGTAGATACTGGGAGAGAATTAATCCCCCCGGGCTCCTTGCTGGTTAATACCTCATCAGTTAGAGGAAGGATGTTCTCAGTTTGTTTGCTTTTTTCTGTGCCATTAACATCGAAAAGTTACAGGTAGACTTCCTTCTTTCTTGTTAAAACTGTGAAGCATTTTGAGTCATACAAGTGATGTTTTATGTAAGTGGCATGGGATTGTGCAAAGTTTCAAGAAGGTAATAACTCAGCTGTATTGAGTAGTATTTTGGAGATGCCAACATTTGGCAACTCCTGTTTTGCTCTTCTTGCTCCATTGTACAGTGGAGGTATTTAAAATCAAGTTCTGCTGTATCTCAGATACTTCAAAATCAGCAAATCTATATTTATCCCATTAACAGTACAGGCTGATCCTCATGAATGTGTTCCTCATTAACTTCCAAATAAGGCTTTCTGAATGAAAAACAATAACTTGCTCATGCACACACAGCATTGGGCAGTGGATTTCATTTATCATTCATTTTTTGTTCACATACTTGATCAGAACCAGGTAATTTTAAGCACAACTAAGTGCATCCAGAACTTCATGAAATCACTGCTTTATTGTTCATATTTAACCAATCATTCATTCTCTGTAGCATCAGAAGTTTGGGGCACAGGTACAAGAACCCTGTGCAGCTCCGTAAAGCTTCAGCTTTTTTTTAAATTTTTAAAGCTAATGTAGCAAATGGCACAAATGTTTCCACATTACTCAGTCTTTTAAGTGGGCTTTCACACTTAGCTCTGCACATCTTTGTGATGATGCAACTGAGAGCAGCCAAGGCTGGTGCCAATAGCATTATATAAAACACATTATTTTAACAAATTTCCAGAATGAAGGCGGTACAAGCCATTCTACTGTGTTGGTCAGGGATGTGATGTGGCCATAAACCAGTCTAGCAGTGGGTTTCCATCAAAAAAACAGATCTTTGACTTGAGGATTCTCCCCCCAGCAGATCCTCTTGCTATACCCTCCCTCCTTGGCAGCCTTAGGGTAGATGAAGCCAGCCAGGAAGGGGTTTGGGATCTTGATTGGGTATAGGGAGAGGAATCACCCCTTTTTAGCTACAGCATAAATTTGGTGTCCAGAAATGGTGAGTGCCCCCTTCCCTGAGGCTGTTCTGTGATGTGGGTGCTCACCAGGCCCTGGAGCAGCTCTGCAGGAGCACCTGCAGGGTGAGGAAAGTTTTTTTGTATGCTTCCCTGCTTTTCCAGGAGATTGCCTAATGTACCTAATGAAAATTGTATCCCAGTATTTTTCTCTTGTCTATGGTTTTATACATATCAGCTCCTTGCAGATACTTCATTTACGTGGGGCAAGGTGATTCTCTGAGAAGTAGGTGATAACAGAGAAGACCTTTAGAGTATATAACAACTTCCAAAATTAAAAAAGAACCCAATCTAACTCTTCATTGTCAAAGTAAGGTTCCTTTTGTTTTTAATTAAAGGTTATTTCCCCCCCACCCCAGATTTAGGGAGTAAGTGAAGAAAAACTCATAGTAGTCAGTTCCTGACAACAGAGACTCAGCCTGGAGCACTGATTAGCACATAGCTTTACCATTCTTCAGAAATTAGTCTTCTGTATTGGGAATGGTAACTGTTATTTTTATCATTGTTAATTAGCATTGGCAGCCACACAGTTGCATTTCAAAAACCCCTTTTTCAGATTTTACCACTCCAGCCCAGCTACCAGCAGATGGGTGGTTCTTCCTTAGTTTGAGCCGCTCTTTCGCGCATCTCCAACACGCAAACCCGTGAGAATCCAAACGTTTAACAGCATCCAAAAAAATAAAAAACTTTCATGGAAATGTCATGTGTTTAAAAAGCTGTTGGTTTGGCTTTTTCTAGGCTCTACAACTTCCTCGTCCACCCTTCACAACGAGGCCGAGGTCGGCGATGATGATGTCTTCACTGTAAGTACACGTCACCCAAGGTCCTTCTCTTTTATGTTTAGCTTTACATGGTCAGGTTAGGAATGGTTTTTCCTTTTATGCCTCTGGGTTGGCGTTCAGCCACCATCGTGTTTGGACACTGGGTGTGTTTTATTTGATGGAAGTATATCCTCTTCAGAATGTGAGACCTCCTGTTGGCCTCCTGTTGCCACCTGAAAAGCATGTCAGAGCAGGCGATGTCAGGGGCTGCAAGTGAAGAAATAATTGCCCTTGAATTTCTTTTGACTTAGACTGAGGTGGTGCACACACCTTCTGAAACTTCTCTCTGTCCTTGAGAAGCTTCCTGCAAACTCAGGTAGTTAGCAAGGGGACTGCTACTCAGGTACATACTCAAGGAAATAAGGTTTTGAATCACAGCTGTAAACAGGCAAACTTTAAAGGTGTTTCACCTGTACCTGGAACATAGAAAGGTCAGACAAGTGTTCTTCAGGTGGAGGAAGGCACAATAGTGTGGCATCTGTCTAAGCAGCAGTGACTTAAACGGGAGTGAGCTGCTGGAGGGTGATTTGTGGTGTTGTTTAAAATGTATTATGGAGTTTTGGTAAAACTAAAGCTACTAACTTCAGAAGGAAAGTTAAAAAGGGAAAAAAAAAAAAAGCCTTGTCAGGTGAAAATGTGACTCTGATTAGGACTGTTCTAGGGGCTGGAAACAAGTTGCTCACATGGTATACCTTTTTCTTTAAATAAAGTTGCTTGCACATTTTAATTTAACACCCATGTGCACATATTAGTTATTTTACAAATTCCCTCTTTGTCCCACGGAGCCTGGATGGCAGGAGAAGGGGGGATATCCTCAGTGCAGCAACAGCAAACTCAAAACTGTCTCTGGGATACTTCCCTGGATTTTTAGGATAAAGGAAGAAAAAAGCAGTACAAGCATCAAACTGCTTGAAAATGAGTCCCAAGGAAGCATCCAAAGCCAAAAGGTGTTTTTTGAGGTTGAGGCTTTGCATGGGACCACGTCAGATTCCCTGCTGGGTTTTGACCGGATCTTCCCAACGGCTGGCATGTTGTCCGCATCTGTCCTTTTGTCACGCTCAGGGAGACAAACAACAGCAGGCAGGGTTAAAAGGTGACTTCCTGCACTCTGCAGCAAAACTATCATTAGCAGCTGCTTCCCAACTACCTGCCAGAAGTGATTTATAGGCCCTGGGATGGAACAGACGGGGAGGCACCAGTGCAGCCAGAGCCTTTTACCAATACGTGCTGCTTTGTTCCCAGTTCACTGGACGAGCTGTGCTCTGCTGGGGGTGGACAGTCACTCTTGGTGTGTGTGTGTGTGGCTCTTCTGTGCGCATCAGAAAGCAGATGTCTGTCAAAATGTGCCTTGGAATGGGTGTGTGCCAGCTCTCACTGGGTTACACGTTGGAATACTCAATGTGTAAGCAGTGGCGTGTGGCCTGTGGAAACAGGAGAGTATATTTTTGCTGAAATCCTACTGGCACTTGGGACTTCTGCATTTCTCCACAAGCTCAGTCTTGTGGCTGCGTGCTGATTTTTCAACTCAAAGAATGATTTTTACAAGGAGGAAGAGCCTTGCTGGCTTTAAGTAGGTGTTTTACATTGAAAAAGTTGGATGAATCCTGCTCCAGCTGCATCAAAACCACTCAAAACTCCTGTGTTCAAAATAAAGAGCCAGAACTGCAGGAGATTTTTCCCACCTACTTGACCCTGGGGAAGTGACAGATGACTCCCTGCCATGCAGGCATTTATGGGTAGGGCGCCTGATGGAGAAGGAGGAACAAGATGCTCAATAGCATTAGCAAGGAGGGAAACCTCAGCAATGTTGGCATCTTGTTGGGACCTGGGGAATGCGTTGTGTCCTGCCTGGCAGTGCTCTCTGCAGGGTTTTCTGATCTCCAGAGTGCAAGAGGGGCCTCACTGGTGGTGGGACCTCGCATGGTGCTGTTTGTCAAGATGGCACACCACGGTGGATATGCTGTCATACTCCAAAAATAAGGCCTTGGGGACATCTCCTTCCCCAATATGTCTTTGTTTTTCTGGGATGAAGTCTTTCCTTTTCCTGCAGTCTTTAAGCTCTTCAAATTCCTATTTATCTGGTAGGTTATGATGAAGTATGAAGACTGCATAAGCCAGAAATAACATACTGAAGCATAGAGCAGTTTAAAGCTGGAAGAAATTGATAGGGCTGTGAAATGTTTTATTTTTACCCTTCTGTTCCATTCTTTCTTTGCACATAGTTTTGACTTGTGTATCATAGTCCATTTGGTCATCCTTCCACACGAAACTTCTCTACAACTTTCTGTAAACTCTTATCCAGCCACAGCAGTGGATTTTTTGAGTTTGGTTGGATTTTTTTCTGTGTTTTAAAGAGAAAGTACATTTGTTCTTTTTTATTTCCTAAGGTAGTTATTAAAATCTTCACAGTCCTCCCCCTCTCCCACACATGCATGAATAAACTTAACTGCGTGCGGCAGAATTTTCAAAAGCATCTGCATGATTGAGTCATTTAATCAGTCATTTACCCGTCTCTGAAAATCTCAGCCATTGCTGCTGCACTGCTGCCTCAAATATTTGGCCCGAGGTCCTGCTCTTCTTGAAGATGTTTCAATCTGCTCAAGCACAGTGGTCCAAAACTTCACATTTCTGAGGCTGCTTTGTGGCCGGCCACCCCGACTTCATTGTGCACAGATGTTTGCACCAAGGTAACACTGCCGGCTTTAGAGCAACGCCCCTCATTTCATCCGAGCCCTGACCTCGATATGGCTGTTGGCTGTTGATTGTTGGTTTGGTTGACACAGGGCTTCCATAAAGCCCCTGGTCCTGTTATCTCCAGTATGGCTCTGTGGGATGTGCGTAGTTTTGTGTGTGCGCCTGGTGCGTCATCCCTTCTGTTTATTCCTCAGCCCTTCCAGGTATCCAGCAGGATACTTCCATGGGGAAGAGAACGTTTTCCCCAGAGGTAGAGAGAGCTCTCCTGCAGGCTGTGACCTTGCCTGGCTTAGTGGAGGATCATTTCCTTGTATCAGAAGGTGGACTTTTTTGGGGGGGTTTGAATTATTTGCAGCTATGGCTGTGGGAGCATTCACTTGGTGTCAGTAGTTTTGTCTCCTCACATGACTGTAAGTAGCAGAGCCAAGATGATAACTTGGGCAGCAATATCCTGCCCCATCTGTATGGCAAACGCTCCCCATTTGTCTTTCTGAAGCATGGGTTATATCTTTAAAAACAGAACTTGGCCAACTTACACTTTTCCTGTGGCTTAGACCTACAGCAAACAACCTGTTTTGAAATTCATACCTGACAGGGCAGGAAACAGCAGTGTACAGAACTAAATGTCACAGCCTCGAATTGAAAAATGCTTATTTCTAAAATGAAATCTCCATTTAGGAGTTTTAACAATATGTAGTTGTGTTACTTGAGTTTCAGATCCTCTGAAGAGCCCATAAATGTTTTCCATATGTTAGTGAATAAATTTCTTCTGTCTTGTGCATTATAAATCGTCCTCTCAAGAGATGCAATCTGAGTAAGGCTGGCCATCCGTTCTGTCTCCGTTGGGGGAAACAATGTCATTGCAACAGGCTGAGATTGTTCTGTTTGTCTTCATCCATCCAGCCTGCATCTTCAGCCTTCTTTAATTAACATTGGGATTTAATACGGACTGAATGTATTCTGTAGTTCCTCAGCCACGAAATTTGCCATATAATTGAGTTCTTGTGTAAATTTTTTTCCCTGATCTACACTTCTACTTTCAATTACAGATAATAATCCCACATGACCACGAAGTGAAAATTGTGAATTGATTCCAAGGAAAAAAGGTCAATGTCTTCCAGAGTCTGCAGAGTGCCTGAAATGGCCTCTTTTAGCATCCCATCTGAAAAAGCAGAGGTGTTTTTTCTGAAACCTTATGACCAGTTCAGCTGAAACACCACTCATGTGTTTTTCAGATAAATCTGTAGTCTTGTGCCTTCTTTAGTGCTAAAGAAAAGACACCCACTGGCAGGAGGAGCAGCAGCTCCCATGTTTGTTCTGGTTTGTGACTCTAAAAATTACTGCAGTGTCCTTTTGCTTTAAGGGAAATGTAAGGGAGAACGCAGCAAAACTCAACCTTACTAGGTTTGATATGCACGTGAAAAAGCACAGGTATTTTATATAATCAATAATTCCTTTTTTTTTTTTAAATCCTAGTTTTTGTTCAATACAATGCCTGCAGAGTTTGGCAGATCAGGCAGGCGTGATTCAGAGGTGCATGGTTGAACAGCAGAGTTGCATTTCAAGGTGCACACACTCAATCCATTGCTTCTCTTGTTGACTCCTGGCTAAAAGCTTACTTCATTCCCCAACTACAAGATGGGGGAAATTCTCTCCTGCTTCGCTAAGGTGATATGGACAGATCTTGCTGCCACTGCTTTTCTTTCTGGACTTCCAGCAGAAGTCTTCAGGCTCATGTTTTCACTACCAAGTCGTGTTTGGGGCAATCCTGTGCCTGTTGTGCCTTTTTCTTGTCAGAACATGGATTCCTGTGCTTGGGGATGTTAGAGTTAGGAAGTTTGTTATGTGGCTTGGACACTGCTGACAGTCATTTCAGAGACAGACACAATTACCTCTTCTCCACCAGAACAGTGCATATTTTGGGGGAGATGTTTGCATTACAGTCCCCCTTGCATTCTGCTTTCCTAATTAAAAAAACAGATTTATCCCTGCTGCCTTTCCTTGAAACCTTTTGTCTACTTTCATCTCCCATCTGAGCCTCGAGCATGTTACAGCCTCACTATTAAAATTTATATTAGTTAGATAAACACTGAATCTAATTTTTCTTACTGGCTTGGTCATTTCACATTTAGATGCTTCTTTTAAAGAACAGCTGTGGCTTTTTTTCCTTTAAAGTAGACGGTAGAAACCCAGTTCAAATACTTTGGAATATATTTGTAAGTTCTATGGGATGCTGGAGCATCTCTCATCCCAGCCCTCTATGGAAAATGATGTTGCTGAGAGTAGAACAACACTGAGTTGCAAGATGTGTTTCAATCAGAAGTTGTGCTCAGAGATTGAGGAGCTACAAGAGCTGGCAATTTCCTTTTTCTTAATGCTGTCCTCAAGTAGGAGGAGGGGAAAATGCAATTTGGAGGCACAGAGGGTTGTCACCTCGAGCAAATCCACCTTGTTTGCTCTGTGAGGCTGAGCAGACCGACAAGGGGATTGTTACAGTGACAGGACATGATGGCCTTACTTCTGTTCCTCTTCCTGCCCAGCAGCCAGCTGTGCTGTGTGTGAACAGCCAAAGGGTTCATTGCTGCTAGCCACATCCTCTGATGTCTGGATTTTGGGCTTGCATTGTGAACCACAGCTATTCTACTTCAGATTTTAAAGGGGGAAAAAAAAAAAAGTACTTGCCAAGAAGAGATAAATTCACACACAGAAAAACCAGCAGGCTCAAATCCTTCCCTCAAAAACCTGAAAAGGTCCTGTCCTATCCACCAGTTTGAAGGCTAGCTGCTTTTTATATGTTTGGGGGTTTTTCCTGCCTTCAGGTTAACTTTGCCCACACAAATTCACATCACTCAATGGGAATGGATACCAATGCTGAAAGAGATTTTTCAGTAGGGAAGGTCAAGTGGAAAGTTTTTTCTCTGGCTGTCAGGTTTATTTTCTAGTGTTGTATTTCTCCCTTTCTTTCAGGATCTCTTGTTTCTTTCAAGTGGTGCTGGAAATTAACCCATTTATTTTCTTGCTCTTTCTGCCAATACCAGCAGGCTGTACTCACTGATAATTTAATACTATTGTCACTGGAACAGTGGTATCATCTGGAAAGGCAGCTGCTCTTTTCCTTAAGTCCTTCAAAAATGTAGGGGCAATTACTATGTACTTCAGCCTATAGATTGCCCTTGCTTACTCTTACTCATAACCTATCATTTGGACAGAAGGATATATGAAAATTACTGTGGTGTGGAGGTACACAGAACATAAAATCTGTTTATTCTTGTGTGTATAACAGATAGATAAGATGTAAGTGAAGAGCTTGGGGGAGCAGATAGGAGAAAGTTTGGAGGTTTGTTTGCTTCCTTTAAGAGAAAGGAGGGGGAGTAAGAGTCTTCCACGATTTATGTATTGTATTTATCATGAGGGTTTTTTTGCTCTTGTGTCACTCTCTGATAGGTAAAGCATGCTTTTCTTACTGCAGATCAGGAATTGGCATTTTAACATAATTCCCAAATGGACTGAATTTCAGTTGTTTTGGTGCTGTTTCACTCTAGGTGAATTACAAACAAGAACAAATTATTAAACAGAAAGTATCTGCATTGCTATCAGATATTCTAAGGCTCACTGCTGTGTAGTTTTTATGTAGCTAATTATAGCAATGATTGGGATGTGTTGAGCTACTTTGCTGAGGGTAAGCAATTTCCCTTGTCACAATTCTTCCTCTCAAGACCATTTTTTGTAGTGTATTTTTTGGCTCTGTACCATTCCCACATACAAACACAGTTGGTTGTGCAGTGGGATTGGTATATATCCTGCAGGAAACGGAAATTTGATATTTTGCTGTGGTGGAAGTTTCCTTATAGCTGCATCTTGCCAGAACTTGTGTTGTAATTTGTGCACCAGTTAAGTATTCAGTTTTGTTCAGTGTGCCCCAGCAGTTGGAAGGGTATTTCCTTCTCTCCTAATTCTCTCCTTCTCTCCTTCTCACACCCATTTTGCCCTTTCCCTGTGCTTGGATGATTATGTGGTGTCATATTTCAGTGCACCAGCTCTTTACATTTTGTACTCTTATTATATTTGTTATGTATAACCAGACATGCATTAATTTTAGTAATCATTAGATTACTGAAGGCCTTGTTTTCTTGCAGGATGAGTCTTTAAGATAAAAAGTGTCACCAGCAGACCTGCCTGTAGAATTCCTTGTACAAAGGTGACTTGACTGGTGCCTCTCTAGCTGTAATTTCTAGCTGGTGAATTTATGATCAGAGTGTGTTGTAGTACCATTTCACACTTGCAATCAAATAGCTGCATGTTTGTCTTCTGAAAAAATAATTTGGCTGTGTAGTAATGTATTTAAACTATATGATGAGTTAAAGTGTGAAGCTGTTTATGAGCATCCCTTCTAATTCATCTGGAACTGAATGCTATAGTGCATTTGTGTGTTTAAGGCACAGATGTGTCAGAAACAAAACACAAGCAGGAGTAAATTGCCCTTTCTTAACACAGTAAAACAGAGGG
>VYXF01010817.1:995926-1054306 GCA_013397295.1 Polioptila caerulea | reverse complement strand
TTTTTTTTTTTTTAACTTTTGTTTTTGTTCAGCCATGGTTCCCAGGGCATTTCTTTGGTATTATGTAAGGGGGACCTGATTTGAGTCAAGATGCCTGTGAAGAGCAAATTATTTTCCAGCCAGCTCAGTTTCCCCACCTTGCTTTTGCAGCACAGTCATGCCAAGAGTGAAGTTGATGTGGGGGAGCAGGATTTGGGGTTGCAGGAGTTATTTTAGCACCTATATGAAACCACAGCTGAGGGATGCAGCTTGACTGATGCATCTTTAGCCTCAGCAGAGCAGAGACGGGCTCCTCCATCCCCCTTTTCCTAGCACAGCTGACTCTGTGCTGAGCCAACCCAAGGAAGTGAACCAAAAATGAGCCGTATAAAAGAAAGGGAATACTTTTCCGGTGGTTTGGCTCCTGGAGCCAGCTCACTGTAGGGCTGGAAAAGCAGAAGTGCTGGCTCAAGGGAAACTGTAGCTGATGGGCTGATAAGCAGGAGGCAAAAAACCTCTGCCACCCCACCAATAGTCACGGTGCCACCTGAAATTTATTGCATACCCCTGGCCCTGGGTACATGGCCTTCTGCAAGTCCTCTGTTGTGCTGGTGATACAAGTAAGGTGGTTCTTGCACTTGTGTCTGGTTTGGGATTTATGGCATTTTCCTCTTGCATGTTTCTACTGTGAAGTTCATCCTTCAGCTGAGACAAGAAGGAGATGCCAGGATCTCCTCAGGATAGCTGAGGCAGTGTTGATGGGGATGTGTTATGGCCAAATGTATGCTTTTACCTTGAAAACACATGATTGATATGACTGCAGCTTTCCATTAGATTCCCTCTTTAATCTGGGCTATGCACTCAGCCTTTGAAGTGTATAGGCCTTTCTTTTGGCTTCAGGGTGCTTGAAAATTTGACAAAGGCAGAAAATGGCCTTTTCCATTACTTGCATATCCAACCTGAGGAAGTGGCTTTCAGCAGACAGCTCTATTTGTAAGCTGCAGTCTCACTGGCTGCTGTGTTGGAACAAAATGCCTTGTCCCAGGGCAGTCACAGGAGGGACAGCTGGATTTGGGGTGTCTGGGCTAGCCCTAGGCACTGCCTGTGAAGGTGACAGGCAGAGCAGATCCAGCAGGGGTGTAAACACTGTTGGGAGGAGGCAGCCTTGGCCGGGGGCAGAGCGATGATTGACAGCTTCCTGTACTGCAGCAGAAAGGATTAGGGAATGGCTGCCTGGCACATAACCCCGCAGGGATGCAGCTCTGGGGAGAGCCGGCAGAGCTCGGCCGTGGCCTCTCTGCACCACTGAGAGGGGGAAAAGCATTTGGCTCCTGGGGCTGAGCTGCAGTATCCGGGCAGCCATAGGAGTGGGAGCTGTGGGGCAAGTGAGTGCATTGCTCTCCTCTTCGTGAAGGAGCCTGAAATTCCCTCCTGCTGTGTAAACATGGGCAAACCTGATTTGAATCTGTCGTCTTGTGTAACAGGTAGAAAAGAAAAACCCAAAACAAACAGGGAGTTCAGGCTGCCTGGAGTGTGTCCTTGAATTTTGGATCCTCTCAAATGATTGGAGTTGGGGGGGGGTGTTTGTTTGTTTGTTTGTTTGTTTGGTTACTTAGGCTTTCTTTTTGGAGAATTTGGAAAAGGAGTACTTTGGTAAAGCTTAGCAATGGAAACATGCTTTTATATGAGGCTTCAAGATTTTTCTTTAAGTTGTATCTTTTCTTTAAGTTCTTTAAGATTCTCCTTCCCACCCCTAGAAAGAAAAAATAGAGCAAGAAAGAACAAAAGAAAAGCTGTAAAGAAACCCCACAACTTCCTGCCTGAGAAAATATTGTAAGGTGTTGTCCCTTCTGCCCCCCCGGTATGTGTTTGGTAGTAACTGCAGATGAACAGAATACAAGAGTTTGGGGAGCTCAGAGTGGGCCTCTGCCCAGTACAGAAATGCATTATAAAGAACTGCATCTAAATAGGCCTGTTTCCTTCCCTCACCTGTCTGATGTGTTTTGGTAAGGGTCTGTTTGCCCTGTATCTTGTAAATACTTCATGAACATTAAATCAGAAGTGGTTATAGGAAGCAGTTCGTATGTCTCTGGCTCTTTCTGCAAAAGGAGAAGGAAGGACACAAGTAAATAAGTACCATTACATTTTTAAGCAGAGCCTGACACATTTGCAGTTCATATGAAGAGGGTATTTTAAAAGTTTGCATCAGCTGTTGGATTCTATTTTGGTGGTAAATTCCAGCTAAAATATCATCGATGTTCGTAACTGTGTGAATAAACGACCCCTAACTGACTTCCTAAAATATCCTATCAGTCTGCTGTGGGAAGTTTGCATTTGACTTACTTTTTCTCCCTCTGTAACCCATTGTATCATATAGGAGGAACACTGCTGAATTTAGAGGCTGCAGCATACATAGCAAAGACATTAATGATGAATTAGGTGCATCAAAGACATTAATTATGGTTTAGGTGCATCAATTCTTTTGGCTAATTTAATTTTCTTTAGTGTTTTTCTTCCCCCCTTAATATTATTTCCTTTTCCCCTCCTTGGAAGTTTCTGTATAGAAGGGCTGAGATTCACGGTGAGTTTTGTGGAGCCATCTGTTCCCAGCTGCACTCAGCTGTCCAGTGTTTAACACCCCCTTATGAACTTTCCTCCTTTATTTCCTAGCATCCTTACCCATCTTGCAAAAGGAATGCTTTCTGGCAGTGTTGGATGTGCTAAGTTCCCTGTTAGCACCTGAAAATTAGGAGCTCCCCTTCCAGCCTCCCCCACCTCTGCTCTGTGTACCTCTGTGCCACTACATGGATGGTCAGCTGAGGTCAGGGGGCTGATGCAAAAGTGATTTTGGGCTGCATTCCTGTGGTCCTGCACCCACACATGCCCACAGAGCAGGTGATGGGACTGGTGGGGGGGAGAAGCAGTGGCCATCACCTCCCCTCCGTGGTTCAGACCATGGTGGCCATTCTCTTGGCCTTAGCAGGGGACAGCTGTGGTAATGTGGATAATATTGTTAGAGAAAAAGGCTCTCATAATCTTTGCAGAGCAGTACGAGCACAAATGTTGGGTGCTGGAGCATCCAACAGTGCTCTAGTCCACACCAGGATGTCATTTTCAAGGTATAAACAGATTACCAGAGCCTGTGCAATTTAAACAATTCCCAGGTTTAAGTAAAAAGATCCTGTCGAAGCAGTGTAGCTTGTCTCAGCATGGAGAAATCCAATCAGGCCGCAGCACGGAGGAGTTGCAGGAATGAAGAAGAAAGCGTGGGAGTCCTGGTAAGGAGAGGCTCTCCACATGGATGAGGACACAAGTGGGTAGACAGACACCCTGCTCTCACCACTGTGCTGTGGGATTGCTGTGCTGCTGGGGGGGCAGCCCTAGAACCTGGGCTTGTGGTTTGGGTTTCTTCCCCCTTAAAACATTCTGGTTTTCCCTTGTAAGTACCTGATGCAAAGACTTTCCATCGAAGCAGTGCTCTAGCCCAGAAAGAGGGAGTGGTATCCTGGGAAGGAAGTGCTGAATAGACCTGCCCAGAGCCTCTGGTCCCAGTGTGAGCCCGAGCAAAGTGGGTTTTGACTTACTTCAGTCCTCCTCTGACTTCTGCAGACAAAGTTTCTCTTTGTATCTCTTCAAGTGCCTGCTTTTGCAGACATGCCTGATGCCCTCTATGAGGCAAGTAGTGAAACAGGAAAATCTCCCTGAGGTTTCCCCCTTACCACATCTGAGTGTTTGTCATGTCATTTAATCGTGTCTGAGTCTCATATATTCTTTTCACTTCTTGAAGTGAGCTGTTAAGCAACATCTGTGGCCCATGCAGAGCTGCCTGATGATGCCAGCATCGGGTTTAGCAGGAGTTTAATGGAGATGATCTTGTGCGCTGAATTCTTGTAAATGTTCCTTAAGTTTTGCTGACTTCAGCCAGCACAGCCACCAGCATATTTCTGGCACTAAAAGCTATAACCACAAAAACTTAAAATAAGAAAAGGTAGCAGTAAAAAATAGCTAGCCTTCTGCACTTTATATTGGTATTTGTTTTAGGGATGACTAGAAAACCATCCAAACATTTGAGAAATTCTACTTCTGTTCTGTTATTGGACAAATCCGAATCCATGCTTGTTGTAATGGCTGTGTAAAGCCAATTTGTCTTTGAACTGAAATGGAATATGATCTAACATGAAGCTTTTCCTTCAGACTTTCAGCAGAGCAGAACTATATTCAGCTCCAGCAATCCCCAGTGGATGAGAATGGCAAAATGTTTCAAAAATGTGTGGAAGCAATTTTCTGCAATACAATTTCTATCTTGTCTTCAGTGATGGGAAACAAGCAGAAATTTGACAAAAGCATTTTCTTCCATGGCTTTGTCTTGCCATGACAAATTAAAAGCTTGTGCTTAGGAGACAGGAGTCTCAAATCTTAAAAGATTTTTCACACTGAATATTTTTCGTAATAGTTGGATAAGCTCTCTTTGAAATGGGCTATCTTGAGTATACAGGGCACACTTAGAGTTTGATGGAAAATGTCAGCTGTTCTCTTTTCTAAATTTCTTGAATAGAGATAAAAAGGTGCTTTGAGACAAAATTTAGGATTTGTGCTGTTCCACTCTCTGTGAAACTCAGAAGTGCTGTATCTCTAGGCTTTAAAAATTTAAAAAAAAAAAGCTGGAGGGGAATGGAAGGACTTGTTCTGGTCTGGCAAGATTAAGATGAGGGAGTTCTGGGAGACTATATTTTATCTTAATTTCTTTGGAAAGGTGGAAGTTTCTCTGCCATGCATCCGAAATAACTCTCAGACTTCCTCTCTGTGAAGTTCCTAAGCAGCGGCTCTGTAGATAAGGCCCGGGCCAGCACAGGGCTCTGTGTCACTCCCTCCCTCGCCTGCCGCGCTGTTCTGCTGCTTTGTCATTCTTCCTTTACTGATAGCACAGCTGTGCCTCCCCGCATTCAGGGAAGGGAAAGGGCCAAGGAAATGTGCCGGGGCTCCCGAGGGATTGCACCTGGACTGCAGATGCCGAGGGCTCCGGCAAGCGGCCGGTGGAGAGCCCATTGCAGAGCTGTCGGCCAGAGGTGGTTGGGCTGTGGCACGGGAGGACGCAGCTCTGGGGCTGTCACTTTTCCAGGCTCGTCCTCAACCCAAGCAGAGCGGGGTTTCTCGTCCTGGGAATGGTGGGGATGCCTTCTCAAAAGATGAGGTGGTGCTGGGCTCTTCTTCAATAAGTTCAGGCTTTTGCAGGTGAACCCGAGCGATGCTGCAAGGAGCTTTGGAGCTTTGACTGTTGCAGGAGGATATCTTTGGTAAAGATGAGACCATGAGCCCCACCAAGTTTTGCTTTTCCATGCTGCTTGTCAAGAGGCCTCCTTGGATCTGGATGTTGTGGAGTGTGGGCTTGCATGGCAGTGGGAAATGGGAAAAGTGGAGCGAGGCAGTAGAGAGCAGGTTGGCTTGTGCTTTGCAAAGGCCAGGCAGGATAGGGGTTTTGATTCCTTCAGGACCACTGCTTGCAAAGCTAATTGTTCAGCATCATCTGTTCCCCCCTGCTTCATGCAACCATTACCATTCTAGAGAGAGGGAAAAAAAAAATCTTGTCTTACTTGACCCACAATTATGTTTGACAGTAAACTTGCAAACCCTTTGGCTGGCAGAGAACACTTCTGGAAATTTTAAGTGACAGAACTCTATAATTTCCCTCTGGCAACTAATTTCTGACATGCTTCCACAGATTGTACTGCTTCATAATTCTGAGAGGAATCTTTCTTCTTTTTTGTAGTCAACTTTACACGTTGCATCACACAGAGTGAACCTATTCTGTGAAGCCATTAGAGGCAAGGTGATCAGTCCAGTTCAGAAGCAGGAGGAGGCTTCTTTTTCTCGTGCTTTTTTCATAAATGCTTAGGTTTTCTGATTAGCCTTCTTGTGTAACAAATCCATTCCAATGAGAAATAAACTGCAGTAAATGATTAGCATAATCTTCTTTACTAATGACTGGGGTTTTTTAATTTAATGAGTCACTTCTGAAAGTCTGAGGGGGAAACAAGGCCATGCTTTTCTTTTTTTTTAATTGCCACAGTGCCATCATTTGCCTGTAGAAGCCTGGTGTTGTTTCTCTAAGCAGCCATACCACACATGCAGTACGTGTGCTCGCTCAGATACATCCAGCTCACTTGCAACAGGGAATGTGTTGCATAGGTTTTATATAAAATGACTCTTATGGTCATGATTAATGATTTTGTTATCCAAGCAGGGAAACCACAAGAGTTTGTGACCGCTATAGCAGTCAGAAGGTTCTGGTACGAGCAGCACAAATGTCTCCCAATTGAGCGTTTGAGGGCATGTTGAAACAGAGTTTGTTATCGGACTCCCTGTTCCAACAACTTTATTTTAGGTTCTTTTCTCTTCTGTGACTACCGGGCATGTTTTCAGTAGTTTCCCCTCAAAGCCAAATGCTGGAGCTGGATTGGTTTTAACAGGTTTGAGAAGAAGATGGGGTTTCTCTGAGAGACCGGTGGCTCAGTGGTTTGAGACCTGATTTTCCATCAGTGAAATAGCCTGGCTCTGGAAGCCGTGTCCTTTCTAGATGTATTTCTGTAGGTGAGTGTGTTGTGTTTGGAAGACTTACAGCAAACATCTCATGTCTCCACCATCCACCACCCTCCACAAAATTTTCCTTGCTATGCTGATGGTAGATAATCCCAGCCAAGTCCCAGTCTTCTTGTGGGGGACAGAAGTTGTTCCCTGCTTCCCTCACTGGCAAAGTCTTGCCATCATTTGTTCTTAGTGGCACTTGGCTGAAGATGAGAATGCCTTTCCTTTAAGAATATGCCTGATTTTCACCAGTGTCCAGGTTCAGTCCCAGTGGAGGGACATTGAGAGAACAGTACACTTTCAGAGGCCTGAGGTGCCTCTAATCCTTGGTCACTTACTTTTACTTCTGAGGGTTTCCCTCTGGCTTCTTGAACTGCATTTTAGCTGTGGCCACCATCAGAAGCACCTCCTTTTGCCTGGAGCTTATTTGAGCCTGTTCCAGTGAATGCCTTGTGATCCTCCTTTCTGAAGGATACTTGAAAAATAATCCCTTCCTGCTCACATTCCTATGAGATTCACAATTCAGTAGACTTCTCATCTTCTTGGTCCCTTCCATAATCTCTTTCCCAGGCTGCAGAGACCCAGGCTATGTAGTTAGCTGTTGTTGAGAAGCCATCCCATGTCCTCTGTGGTCCTAGCCATGGCTCTGTGAGCTTGCCATGGTGGGAATACCCTTACTGGGCCAGGGTGGAGGAGGGCCAGCCCCACAGACAGCTTGGAGCAGCACAGCAGATACATGCAGTGGTTGTCTTTGTTGCTGCTGGGTTTTTTTAACCTGTTGCTGAGTCAGTGGACAGTCACACAGCTGCCTATTTTAATCCCAGGACCTCTTTCCTGAACAGCAATAAGTGGCTCAGAGGGCATCATTCTATGTGTGCAGATCAAGGTGTTTATGTCACATTGCTCTTGAGGTTTAATTATGTTTGGGGATTTTTTAACATGCAGCATGTTAATAGTTTCTCACTAAGTGAGATTCTTAAGCAAGTTTTCAGGGTCAGCTTTCATTTTGACTCTTGTGAATGACAAGTTTCGTCTGGAAACTGCATCATCATCTTGGTCATCTCTCTCCTCACATCATTGATGAGTGTGCCCACCAGCACAGGAGAGGAGCCTGTGAGGTTCATTGGTGACCTTCTGCTTGGGAGGCAGGAATTTTCTACCTCTTTTGTTTTCTTCAATCCTCAGAGCACACATTGATATGTATTGAGAGCACTCTTCCCCTGTGTCTGCTTGAAACAGTGAGGGACCTTGGTGAAAAGTACCAGTGCTGATGGTCAGCAAGGTAACTCTACAGACACTGCATTTGTCACCCAGCTACTGCCTTTAGTGTCACCTAGCAGGAGTCAGCATGAACTCCTTTATGGGCGTGTGAGCAGAGACCCAGTCTTGGATAGCTTGATTGCTCCTTTCTGGGTGCTTAGAGTAAGTATTTTTGTTGGCAAACTGCCCATCTAATCTGAGGGCATTGAATGTGGAAATGCAGCAATTTTTAATAAGGTGAAAGCAGAGAGCAGCACCACAGCCTCTGGTATGCTGCAAACAGGTTTTGTAGCCATGTCAACACATGTGGAGGAGAGGCTCGGTTGCCCTGACGGGTCTGAAGGGAGAAGAAGGTGTGCAGGTAAGCAAAGGTAGATACAGATCAGGCAAGATAAAAATCACTACAAGCTCTTTTCCAGTTGCCTATTGCAGAAATGCTGCCTTCCCAGAGAGGCAGCAAATAGCACAATGCTCGGAGGGCTGGTTATAGCTCCCAGCTGCCCTGCTGAGATTATCAAGGAGTTATATCCAGTTTGGGTGGGATTTTTATTTTCATCCAGGACAGGGAGGCAGTTGCAGGACAGTATGTGCAATGACCTCCCACTGGGTTGTTTCCCTAGGCTGCATTGTTTGGACCATGAACACCCATGATGTTCTCAGAGTGTGTCCACAAAAGGCTTGTCCCAGCAGGGCTCAGCTGTTGATCCACTTAAGGTGAAGGGTCCTTCTGGCTGCCATGGTACCATTTTAAGGCCCTGCCTCTCTTGCTTCATGTTAGTCAAAGTTCAGCTTTGTGAGCAGGCTGGGGCTGCCTGGGCCACGGGGTGTGTTGTGTGGCTTTCTGAGAAGCTTAAATCACAGCTCAGCATCTTGGTCTGCACCATGTACAGCTCTGCAGGAAAGGTACTTGTGTAAGTACCAACATGGCTGTTGTAACTAAATCCTGACTCAGGGTTTTCAGACAGGTTTCAAGCTTAATGTTACAAAAACAAAACATTTTTGGAAACTTCCCATTTTTTTTTTTTTTTTTTTTTTTTCCTTTTAATGTCCCCAGAATGTGCTAGATATTGTAGGGCCTAAAGTTAGGTGCACAAGAATTAGTTTAAACCCCCTTTGTCTAATAAGTTATGAAGACTGGACTGATGAAACCTCTTTTTTTAAAGAGCCTGAATATTGGTGCAGTTCCACTTTAGAGGTGTTGTTAACTGTGTTGGGTTGATCTGCTTCTATGTACTAGTTAAAAAAAAAAAAACAAAAAACAGCTAAAACAAACACACGTATTAAAAGTTTCTTCTTAATGGGAGTCAGCCATTCAAAACTCATTCTGCTTGTTGTACCTCTCAGATAACCCAGCCTGGCTTTACATCACACTGCAAACAACTGTGTGTTTGCTTTCAACAAAATAAGTTGGGAGTTCGGTGCCTTGAAAGTGCTGTAAGAGTTAAAGAGAACCAACATCTGTTTTTGTGTTGTCATGCTTCAAGGTGTTCTCACCTTTGGACAGAGTCTTTCAGAGTGTTGTTTTCAGAATAAACAAAGATTCACAATGAGGGTTCTTGTACTCTTGGAGCAAGAAATGTGTCTGGTGCTATTCATTGGAAAATAGTATTTAGAGAGTGCATTCTTGACAAGGAGAGGTTTTTCAGGTAAAACCAGTCTTCTGCTACTACTGATATGATTCTCCTCTGCTCTTGAGGTTGTGCCTCAGCTGACTGCAGTGGCAATCAGGAACCTTTTCCATGGACTTGTAGCTGCAGCACATCTTGTTACTTGAGAGGGGGTAGGGTGGAGATTTCTTTTATTTCAGGCACCAATGTTTCAGGCACGTGCAGTGCTACAGCTGTTCTGTTTGTTGTGCATGGAGGCTCTCTTTTTCCTGCTCTTGGTTTGCTGGTGCATATAACAACTGTCCACTGATATTCATGGCAATATGAAAAGACCCAAAACCTATAAATAGAGTTAATGGGCAAAATCCTGGATATTGTATGGCAACTGTTTTAACCAAGGAAGTGCTTTGAAGACATAATGGCTGACATTATTAAAGTAGTCACTGTGTGTTTCTGCAGGAAGAGAAATATGATTGTCAAGAAACAGTAGGTGTTGGCAACAGCGTGTTACTGTGTGATATTTCACCCTTTCATGATCATTGTTGCATAATGATGTAACTAACTGACCCAAAGAAAGTGCTCACAGGGAGCCAGGAATGTATAAAAACGCAAGTAGCATCCATTGCACATTAGTTGTGAGTGGCAAAAAAGTAAAAAAACAAGGAAAAAAAATCCTGAAGTTTTTAAAGGAAAGCTGATTATTCAAGTAGCTGGTGATGAACTGGAATTCAGTGAGTGTTTGGAGAATCTGTAAAGGTTAACAAAATTGCCAGTATTTTTGTAGCCTGGGTAACTGGTGGGGTTCAGCCTGGGCACACAGGTGCTCTGTCTGAGCCCTCAGGACCTACAGGATTGCGTCATTTTCCAGGGTTTAACTTTGCTCTTCAGAGCTCCTGGTGAACACTCATCATCCCGCCATGCCCAGGATAACAAATAACATGCCAAGCAAATACAAGTGCTGTTGGTGAATATGTCACAGGCAGGCTATGGCATATTATTTTTCCATGTGTGTGGTGACAGCTTTTATGGCCTGGCAACAGATCTGCCTCTTTCAAGTATTTTATGTGAAACTTCATGAAGCCTCCAGTGGTCAGGTGTTGCCAGTATTGCAGGTGTGTGCAAAGTCAGTGAGTGGCAAAACGTCTCTCAATGCCCTGTGCGGTAACAGCTGAATGTATGACCATTTTCCCCCCCCCTTTCCATTTAAAACAGAATGCTACAGATAGCTCCTCCAACTCCTCTCAGAAAAGGGAACAGCCTGTGCGAACTCTGGCTTCTCCTGCATCCTGCGAACATCGAAGAATTTGCACTCGTGGACACCTTCACGACCATTACAGCTCTGACCACTACCATCTAGAACAAGTAAGGTTTCTTCCCAGTGCTTCTACCTCTGTGTCTGCCAGAGTGTGCCCGTGTTTGGTTTTCCTCCACCCGCCTGAGAGACAGCTCCCTCCTTCTGCTCTCCCCATTTCCTTCTCGATTAGCTTTAAATGGCTTCCTGTTGTTAAAAAAAGGGGTGAGAGGTGGGCTGGCACTATGGTTTAGCTTGTTACGTTGTGCCACATGCACACAGGCCAGTGTAGGACTGTGACAGTCGTACTCCCTCCTGAGCCAAGGAGGGAGCCGGCTGAAAGGCTGTGATGGATCGCAGCGAAGGGCACATAAAGAAGGAAAGACACAGTTGTTAAATATTGGCTCTTCAAGGAGCAAGGAGACAGTGATTACCAGTAGTGAAATGAGCTTATTTACCTTTTCTCTCTCTTCATCTCCTTCCTACTTCCACAGTCAGTACCACGATCCTACCGGCACGTCAACTTTCCAGACGATGATGAGGAGATAGTGCGCATCAATCCTCGGGAAAAGATTTGGATGACTGGATATGAGGATTATCGCCATGCCCCAGCACGAGGAAAGAACTTTGATCCCGATGACATGGACTCCTACGTACGTTTTGCCAAAAGCGAGGCCTCGAAACACGAATACACTTATCCTTACGTAGACAACTCGGACTTTGACCTGGGTGAAGATACCAAGGGTGCTGTGATAAAGACTCAACCTGTCAAATTCAAGCCCAGGCGGAAGGAAGATGGTGAGAGGTCGCGGTGCGTGTACTGCAGGGACATGTTCAACCACGAGGAGAACAAGCGGGGTCAATGCCAGGATGCTCCAGACCGCGTCAAGACTTGCATCCATCGAGTGAGCTGTATGTGGTGCGCAGACACTATGCTCTATCACTGTATGTCCGACCCAGAAGGAGACTATACAGATCCTTGCTCGTGCGACACCAGTGATGAAATGTTTTGCCTCCGGTGGATGGCCCTTATCGCCTTGTCTTTCATTGCTCCATGTATGTGCTGTTACTTGCCGCTTCGGGCTTGTTACCACTGTGGGGTCATGTGCAGGTGCTGTGGTGGAAAACACAAAGCTGCTGGATGACTACAGATGCATTCAAAGTGTTAGGTTTTTCCTGTAGTTCAAGGAACAAGTTGGTTTTGGAGCACTGAGGTCACTCACTTTGATGCAGCCACTGTGCCCGACAGCATCCGGAAACCACCAGTTTGGATCACTTTACATTGGGTCGTCTGGGGCTCACACTGCATTGATTTGCTCATCAACTGTTCTAACTAACTAACCTACAGCATAGACTTTTGTATTATTAACCTGTAATCAAAACAGACTGTCTTGTACATGTTTATTTTTATTTTTTTTCATTTAAAATGAGTTTGAGAGAAGAACTGCTTTACATGGTGGTGGATTGTAGAACATCTCCAGGTTGTGTCTGTCTTGCCTCCAGAGGCTTGTGTGGTACCATCAGCGTGTTAGCAAGCTTTGGCATTTCTAGAAATGGGGCGGTGTAGTGAATGAGATCTCACTTGGAAGATATTTTAACTTACCGTCAAGCTATTGTGTATGTATAGAAGGTATGCTAGTAACAAACTTGTACCACAACACAGTATTTCTGTCACTGGTTTTCTTTCGGTTTTTCGTTCTGTTTTCCAAAGCTAAAATAGCCATCTAAGCTGCAGTTTCTCTTCTAGGGTCCATCGTCATTTCCTTCAGCAAACATCTTAAATTATTTCTCTGTTCGTAAGGCTCTGTGAACAGAAAGTAAGGCTCAGTTATCATAGTCATATAACCATTGAGAATCTGATAGTCCTCCTTACCTGTAATCATTTCAGACCACTACTTGAAAGGGAAACTTAAATTTTAGGCTTTTCTCTTTTCCCTAAATAACATTGGAAAAATGTGTTTTCAGAGCTCTGCCCAAAAAGAAAGGGAACTTCTTCATTAGCCAGCAACGTAGAGATCTGTGAATAAAACACTAAGGTTCCAGATGAGGAAAATTGTTGATATGCAAAGAATTACTAACAATGCAATGTCAAAAGCACTATTATGGCAATTCTGGGGAAATGCTGCATTGAGTGGTGGATTATATGGAAAATCGTGTGTGCTTGTTTTCTGTATACATGAGCATGAGAACATTCGCGTCCACTATAGTAACAACATATAGCAATCTAAGCAGGTATTTAAAAATCCAAAGCCAGGATGTTAACTACCACTTCCAGTCTGTGACCTGCACTCCCAATCCACCTGATACTTCCACATGTCCCAGAGCGTTGCTGGGAGCCTGTGTGTGGGATGGAGCATGTGAGTCTTTGCAGGAGCCAGACTGAGGCGTCTGCCTGGCTTTCCCCCTCCCCAGTTCACCACCCAGGTTTATCAAGTGGATGCTTAAGGTGCATACAGCAGGATAATATTACTTTAATTTTTTTTTTTAATTATTTTTTTTAATGTCATGTTGTCTTGTGTACAAGGCTTGTAATTAGCTTGGAAAAAGAGTATTTTTCTAATATATTACAAGGAATAGCCAAATAATTTTTATTAAAAAATAAAAAAAAAATGATTTAGTGCAGTGAGCTCTAACTAGCATAGTACAATCCGAATACTTTGAGGCAGCTAGGGATTGGCTTGTCAAAGCTGGCACTGCTGTTCCTGCCATAATTTCTTTCTGCAGTAAATTGCCAGTGGGCGCATGTCCTTTCCCTCCCTCTATTGCACATTGACATCAGTCTTAAAAGAGAGGATTTTTTTTTTTTTTTTTTAAGAATTAATTTGCCAAATAAATGTAAAAGGAACGCTTGCCATTCTTTCTTGGTGGAATGTCCCAACGGTTCCTCTGAGAGTTAATCACAGCTTTTTAGTCAACCATGAATTAAGTATGCAATGTGCTTATTATACACTATAGAGTTGGGTAGGTTTAATTCATAGCAGTTACTGGGGATTTTTTCGGTTGGAGAAAAAAAATTGAATGATAGTGGAAAAGGGATGGAGTGTTACACTCTGGGTGATGTGTCTGGGTTTGCTGAATGGAATACAAATATTTTGTGCCTAATAGCAGTTGACAAATCTCTCAATGGTGTCTAGTAAACATCAAGCCAGCCTCGTAAAAAAATAATTAATGAAACAACCTTTTTCTTTTATTTCTGTTCTCAAAAGTTGTTTCACGTAAACAAACATCTGTAAGATCTTCTCTCTATAAAGCACAACACTACAAAAAGATCTTACAGTTTTTTGTCCGGTCTTGAAGTGCCCCTATTTATTTAAGTAAAGTAGACATACTCCAAGCCTTTCTGTATGTCTGAAAATAAAAGTTATTAAAAAAAAAAGTCCCTCTTTTTTATTTTTTTTTTCTTTCCCTCCTCCTTCCTCCCTCTTCTCTTGGGTTTTTGTAATACTTGTAGATTTTGATGCGTACGTTATTTGGTTCGTGATGGCAGTGGTGTAAGGGCACAAGGATAGAAATGGGTGGTTTTTTGTAAATATTTCTCCTTAATTTCCACACTGCTGCTGAACAGTGTGTAGCATTCTCCCAGTCAGCTTTGCAATACTGACATCAATCATTTGAGAGAAATTATTCAGATTTTATTTTTGTATCTGTGGTAACAAAAACATTAACCAATTTTTTTTTCCTCTTGTGGAAAGGTTTTGGTTTTTTGTTTGGTTTTTTTTTTTTCCAAGCTATTGCTCACGTTAACAAATTAAAGTGCCTGAAGCCTCATCATTATGTATCTATATACTAAAAGTTAAAACCCTGTTGTATTGATTTTTATAAGCCTTTTTACCTCTGTGTAAAAAAAAAAAATATATATACAAGTGTATGATGTACATTTTAGTTCTTAACTTCTTTTTTTATTGTTTCTAATATGTATGATCAGTGTAGCTATTGCTTTAAAATGTACCATGTAAATACAAATACATCATATCAAAATGATGCTGTTTATTGTCAAAATGATGCTGTTTATTGTTGTTGAGGTGGCTGGGGAGCGAGGGGGAAACAGAATGGGGGCATCTCCAGAGCTCGGGGTTTCTTAGGAACAAAATTGCTTTCTTTTCCAATTTTGGGCGGCAAAGGCTGCTAAGCACAGGTTCTCGTCCAGACGCAGCTAGGGAGGCCAAGGATGGGTGGGTTTTTCGGGTGGTTTTTAGGTGTTTCTCCGATGTTTGGTGGGAGGACGTGGCCTGGTGGCGCCGGGCCCCGGTGGGCCCTGGCAGCCATGGCAGCAGCCGAGGCGCCCTCTTGTTCTCACTGCTCTTCTGCCCTGAGGCCTCACCCCGCACACGGCCTCGGGCTGGGTTAGAGACACTGCAGGGCTGTTGTTACTTTACTTTGTTTCAGCTCAGCTCCAGGGAGAAGGGGGGAGCAGGAAAAGGCCGCGGATGGGGCTGCCGAGCCGGGCCCGGCTGCTGAGGGCGCGCGGAGCGGGTTTGCAGCCCCTGGGGAGGAGAGATGCCTGAGGGGCCTGGCACTGCCATCCCTGCTCGGAGGGGTTTAGCATGGAAAGAGAATAACCCAGCTTAAGTGGATGCCAGGCTGCAGCTCCACAACGGGGAAAACCAGGGAGAAACCAGTGAGTATACCTGAATTTTTAGAATTATTTCCAATGGCTTGGTCAGGCCAAGACCGACCACATCTGCAGAGCCCAGGTTTATTTTTCCATAGGTAAGTGGTAACGGAGCTGTTGCTCCTTTTTTATGGGCTGCTGGTTTTACTGCTGAACAACAAAGCTGCCTCAAGCAGTATGTAAGAGAGGAGGCAAAGAGCACACTTTCTATTCATTTATATTTGTTTACATATTCCTATAAACATGATATGCTCGTGTAAACAAAAGATTGCTGTGTACATTTATTATGCAACTAATGGTATGTGTATATGTTACATGTTTTTTGAAAATACTTGCAGCCCTCATGAGAAATGCTCACTGTGGGTCAGGTGCTGTGTTTAGGACTCGCTGCACATGAAATCATTCAGTTTGTGTTGGTGTTTGACTCCATCCACAGCCAAGTTGCAAAATGCTGCTCCCAGTCGATCGCTCTCTCTTAACTAATGGAGAGGAACTCCAACCCTATTCCCTCGCCATTTGGACTTAGCTCATCCCACAAAATGCCTGGCTAAACCATGTTTCTTGCAGCCTGCAATGTCCTCTTGCTTTCATCCATGAATCAAAGGTGTTGCTTATGCCTGGAGATTTCTAAGCTGAACCAGAAAATGTCGCATTTGGACACTGAATCTGTGGAAAATGCAAGTGTCATTAAGATAGGAGGCACCATGAACGTAAACCAACTTTCCACAGCATAATTTACCCCTGTTGTCCATCTGGGACAGGTACTGTCCTCTTGGTAGGATGCAATCACAGAGACTCAGATTGGAGAGGACACAAATACTGTAAGCTTGCAACCATATGAAACCATATGTTGAATATTTCATGGTTTAAAAAAAAAATCTAATTCACTAGTAAGTGTAATACAAAATACATTTTAGAATAACATCCTCACCCAGGCTGAGCTTTAGGGTCTGACAAATGCAGCTTGGCATTTTCAAGTTCAGGGATTTGACACTGAACATGCAGCTACCATTGCCTGGGTCAGAGTGGCTCTCCAGGCATCTCTTTTCCCTTCTTAGGCAGCAGCTGTGCTGACCCAGTTCACACCCAGGCTTTTCCCTTGGGGAGGCATCCTTGGTTTCAGACAAGCACAGCTCCACCTGTGTGGATTGTTCTCCTTGTAGCCTGTGAAACTAAGGAGTCAGAGGGTAAGGAGAGGGTTTTCTTGACTGCTCCCTCAGGAAGGCTACAAATGCTTCTAAGAAGCCTCTCCTCATAGAAGCAGTGTCAGGTCAGGAATGGCAGAGTGAGTGGAGGGCAGCTGCAAGGGATAACCAGTGTGGATCCCCCCAGCTCTGTTCTTCTCTAAAGGACCGAGGTAATGAGCATTTCTCAGGAATCAGCAGCAGGATGCATGAGGGGAGTTCACCTGGCCTCCTTTAATCACTGCCTAGGAAGTTTTTCTCACTCTGCTGGGAGATCTTGTGATTTAAATGGGCAAAACAGACCTACCCCTGTTGTGAAAACAAATCCAAGAGTTTGATGACTTCCATAAAGTCATATGGGGGTTTTGTGACACAGTCTAGCCTCGAGTATCCTGAGCCTAAGTTCACCATCTTAATCCAAAGGTCATTTCTCCTATCATCCTGGAGATTAATTGGGAAGTTTGGGCTTTGTCAGGAGCCTCGCTGCATGGAGCACAAACAAAGCTACCAGCAAGGGTGTGTAAAGGCTTTCTCTGCTAATTCCACTTAAAAATACAAATTTGAAGTATCTGTCAGGATGCCTGGAAACCAGAGGTATCATTGCATGTGTTCTCAGGACTTATCATAGACAGAACTTGTGTTCTTGTAACATAAAAGAAATGCAGCCTTTTTCTGTGGCAGCAACAAGGAGATGCTTTCCTTTCTTCAGCACACGATGTTAGGTGAGTTAACATCCTCCTAACACCTTGTCCTTTTCCAGGATGTGTTTAGGAAATTAAATTCCTTAGAATCTTGATGACATGCGTGGAAATAAATAGAAAAATGTTTGGCTTCCACCCAGAGACAAGATATTTAGATGGTGGAAAGTATGTGTGTATTTTTGGGGTCGTATACTTAGATCCCCACAAATATTTTTAGTTGCTTTCCTGCAGTAATGCACAACCAACCCATGCCATTCATGTCATTCCCTCATTCCCCGCTTGTAAATTCATTTAGGAAGAGTTGACAGACTTTGGTTTGGCTTCTGCTGGATTCCAAGCCTGCTGCCTAAAGTCCCGTGAGACGGGATCTCAAGGCAGCGCTCTGGGTGCTTGTGAGGAGAAGGGTTTGGGAGGGCTCTGACACATCCCATCTCTCTGCATGAGCCATCACAGCTCCGTGCTCCGGGGTGGCAAGGAAAGTACAAAGTGATTTTCAGACTGAATGTAATTCATGTAATCACCTAAGGAGTCACTGATGTTAGGAGTGAGTATCACTGCCTCAGGGAGCGAGAATTAATGCGTACTTTGGGGTGGATAAGACATTGCCAAGTCATACACAGCCTTAAACTTAATTCTTATCTAGATTACTTAATTATTATTAATTATATAGAAAATGTCACATGAACTGGCATTCCATTTTTGCATTTTCTGAGCTTATGTCACGATGAGCTACTGAATTGGCCAACATCTGTTTTAAGGCAACTGACAGGACTATTATCAGCCTTACTGATTTGAGCAAGCACTTTGCTGATTTTCACACTCTTAATTTCTCCACTTCAGTGTTGTGCCAGTGCTATCTTATTAACTGATAGAGCTCTTGATGTGACATTTCAGTCATAAAAAAGAAGAACAGGGATAGGGAACTTGTCAGTACAGTGAGGCCCTTGAAGTGTCAAGTCTGATATGTTTCCAAATGTAGCCTATCTTCAAATCTGAGATTTCCAGTGTGCAGATTGCATTTGACTCCGACCTCATTCAGAAACTAAAAGCTCAGACACTTCTAAAGTTTGAAGCATTATCATCCTTGTGCCCCAGAGAGTAATTTCTGACTTGAAAAACCGAATTCCAGGACAACTGAACGCAAGTGATTTCACTTTAAAAGTGCTTACTCTTTACAACTTCCTGAGAACAACGATAAAAGCCAGGTTACAAAGTATAACTTTCAGCCACATTTTGCAAAAGCGCTGGCCGCAACTTACAGCAGAGATTGGTGTATTTTGGTGTGGGCAGCCAAAAGGAGCAGTTCTCTGCTGGTTTTGTTCAGTCAAAACATTGACTGTCAGAGTCAATGGGAGTCAGAACATTGCAAAGTTCAGATCCCGATAGATTTATTTCAGAAAACACTGAATAGCTAAAATAAAAAAGGAAATAGAAGCCAGGACTGAATGCAGATGCAGGAAATATGGTTCATCCTAGGTATGAAACATAAGAAGAAATACAGTCTTCTTTTTTTCTTTCTTTTCTTTTGAAGGATACCTGAAAGGAAGCTCCCATTGTCACAGTAATGCGTGGGTATGGGGCCTGATGTTCAAGCTGGAATGCCCCCAGCAGTTCCCAGGTATTCCTGCCAGGAAGGGTGGGCAGTCTGTGCCTCCAATAGGAGTGTTCAGACCAACATCTTTGCTCAGGCTGTCAAACTAGAAATGTGTATATGGATATATATATATGCACATATCCTTTTGGAACACAAATCCAAAATTACCAATGTGATCTGAAGGCCTAAGTGATAGCTACCCCTTAAATAACTAAACAAACAGGTAAAACTGCAGCTTGTGTGGCTGACCCTGGTGGCTTGGCAACAATGGATGGGGTTTTCTGTGCAGTGACCCCAAGTCTTGGGGATGGCTGCAGAATTTCTCTGTTCGCTTAGTGAATAGATCCCACTGAACATCCTCACCTAGAGCAAAACCCCAGAACCTTATTAAGTGGTTGAGCCAGCCACAGAAATGGAAAGGCTTCCAAATAGCAAGCCAAATAGCAACAGGATGAAGCAGAGAGAGATATTCTGCTCAGAGTTTTCTGCTTTGCTGTGGCTCAAGGGTCTGTGCTGGATGGTCAGAGACGCTGTTTCTCGGGGGCCATTGCCTGGGCTCTGGGGAAACCATGGGCATTTTGGCAAGCAGGAAATCCTGTGCATTCATTCATCTGTCTGAAACGGAGGGGTTTGTGGCAAGCCATTTGGCCAGAGCAAGGCAGCAGCTGTGCCAGTTCCACAGATTTAAGTACAGTTTCTGCCACAAGGCTGAGACATAATTGTACTTCCACATGTGGCCAGAAATGCCACAGGCCTGGAGCAGGCTGCAGGGTGAGTAGAGCCCTCACACTTACCTGTGCCTTTGCAGAGAGATTTGAAGGGCTGCAATGTGCTGCAGAGGTAGCAAAAATACCAGATAAATTTAATTTCAGAACTCTAGCAGCCATCACCAATGCAATGCTATTTGCTGCGTTTGTGCTTCTCTAGACTTTGAATAAATGGACTCCTTCCAGCAACAGGTAGGAGAAAACAGGAGACTGTTCTCCAGTTCCCTAAGGTAAAATCCTAATTCCACTTAAGTCAGTGGCAAAAGACCCATACACTAAAGTGAAGCCAGGATTTCTCTCCTGGGATTTGAAGGATTTGGATGCCAGTCTTATAAGGTTTGGCACCTAAAGCACCTTCTCAACTGACAGGTCTCTGAGGTGAACTTCCCATGCTCTTCTTGTTCAGCCTGGAGAAGACTGAAGGGAAACCTCATTGCAGCTTCAACTTCCTCAGGAGGGGAAGAGGAGAAGCAAGCCCTGATTTCTCTGTGGTGACCAGTGACAGGAGCCAAGGGGACAGGGAAGGTTTAGGTTAGATATTAAGGAAAGTTTCTTCATCCAGAGGGAGGTTTGGCACTGGAACAGGCTCCTCAGGAAAGTGATCACAGCACCAAGACTGACAGTTCAAGGTGTATTTGGACAGTACAGTCAGGCACATGATGTGATTGTTGTGGTGTCCTGTACAGGGCCAGGAGTTGGACTTTGGGGATCCCTGTGGGTCCCTTCCAGCAGAGGATATTCCATCATTTTCCTTCCCCCACCCCCCTCAGAGACACTGGGTACAATGACAGTCTACATCCCTAAAAGGGGATTTTTTTTGCTAAACAGTGCACCAGCTCCCCAGTTCTGGCTTAAAAGAGCTGTTTGAAGTGGGAGCCACTTTCTGCTCCTGCAAAGGAACAAGTGTCCTAGCGACAGCTGAGGGTTTTGTGGGACTCTAGGATCACTGATTTTAAACTTAGCACCTTAGCTTGTCACCAGTTTTTTTCCTGTGCCCAATTACCGGGACATTTCATTTACCTGGACCTTCACAAAAGAAATATAGGCAGGAGGAGTAAACAGTTTTGACTTAAAAAGTGACAAATTGGCAGGGAGGTTCCCTCAGCCACCTCTCACTCATTTATGGCAGCTTGCAGGTTTTCCAGCTGGCAGCAATTATTTCTGACATTAGGTTGATATTCCAATCAAAGATTTTTTAAAAAGGCTGAAGGGTACTAGCATTCATGACCAAAAGGTTCTGCAACAAAGAAGCACCTCTGAAAGGGCTGTGTTTTCAGACCCACTCACATACATAACATTTTAAGAGCTGTCACCATCAGAGCACTTTTTACAGCCAGTTCCTGAGGGAAGTGGTTGTAAAGATGTGGCATGAAGAGCAGCAAATCCAGGTGCTGAGCAGAGAGCTTTTGAACTTAGAGCAAATGTGTGATACTTTTTTCTAACCAGAACAACTGCTGTTTGTGACCATCTGAACTTTGAGCTACAAGAAAATGTCTTTGGGGTTCATCAGGCTGATATCCTGTCTCTAACCACAGCCTGTACCAGATACTTCAAAGGGAAAGAATACAAGAAACTCTGTATTGGAATCAGCTGCTAGCAGAGGAAATTTCTTCCCAGCATCAGACAATTTATCATTGATTTATCCCCTCAAACAGGAACGTTTATGTGCCTCTTAAAAAAAAAAAAATTGTATTTAACAGCGATGTGCGTTTATTCATTAAAGTTAACAAATTTTTATTTTAAATATATTTGAGTTCTCTAAAATAACAACCCTTCTACCATTTTCTCTGGTGGTTTTCTTAGTGCTTAAAATGACAGATTGAGGGTTTTTTCCAGCCACTTTTTTATACAGATTGCCCTTGAAACGTGATGATGTTCAGGACCTGCAGCCCTATGGCAACTATTTTGCAGATGACAGTGTCTCCTTCTCCAAATCCTTTTTCTGGCAAGAGATTTAATCCTCTTTTATGGATCCTATAGCCATCATTTCCTTATTGTTGGGATGATACTGTGTTCTTATTGTTGTACAGTTTCTCTGGAGCCTCCTGTATGTCAAAGACTCAAAAGAGATTGAGGGTATGAGGCAGGTAGTGGAAACACAGCAATTTGTTTGTTTGTTTGTTTGACAGATTGCTGACATTGAGCTGGATTTACAATATTTGTGTTCCAGAACTCAGATACTTTCTAAAGCAGCTGTGTTGTAGCTGTGAATGTAAACTAGGATGAACGAGGTGTCTGACAGGAAGGTGTAAAGTCTGTATTTAGGCTCAATGGGCTTTGAAAGTCTTAATTTTTTCTGAAACCCATGACCTCGCTGAGGTCAATGGCAAACTTCCCACTGACTTTAGTAAAGCATAATCACCCCCAAAATGGAGGGTTGGGACACTAATTATTGGTAGCTATTTTACTACTATAAGAGCCTGGCTAATGCACAGAACAATAACAGAATGCCTCTGTGGGTTTTATTTCTTTGTGCAAAGGTCTGTGCATTTCCCCAAAACCTATAATGAAATACAGGAAAATTCTGCAGCCTAAGTTGCCATCACAATCGAGTTAAGGGTCATTTATTCAGTCTTAGTCACAAACAACACAAAGACCTGCTTTGCTTAATACAAGGCCTGGCCAGCTGAGCAGTTCAGCCAAATAGGAGAAATTTGCTGGTTCTGCTGCAGAAACTCACTGGTTGATGTTTGGGTCCTAATGTGAGACTTCTAATCTGGTTGTTTAGTGAATTTTAATTGCTTCAACATGAAGTAGAGATGAGCAGCATCTCTGGAAACCAGGCCACAGATCACTGAAAATAGTAGGTACAGGGCTCTCTAAGATGTGGGTCCTAAGGCTCTGTGCCTCATTGAATTTAATTACAGCTTGGAGTAAAAAGACACACACCAATTCATCTTTGGCTTGGTTTTTTACAGATTTGTATTTGCACCATTAATCTTCTGCTTCTCCTGTCCATTGCTCCAGTAATGCTTCTTGAGCCACATGTCCAGGGGAAACCAATCTGAGGTCTTGAAAACATTAATTTCCTACAGGCTTCATAAAAATAGGCAGCTGGGTAAAACAGAGAGCTCTAAGTACTCTTGCTGAGCTCAGCCCTGATTAGACACTGGGCAAACAGTGTGGGAAAACCCTTGTTAGGAGTGCCTTACCTGTGGATAAACTCAGCTGGCAGTCATGCCCTGCTGGACACTAAACAGCCACCCCACACGAGCAGCTCTGCTTTCACACTGTACCTCTCACTGGAACAGCCAGTCGTGCTCAGACACATCCTTTAGAAACCAAGCCCTGTTTATTTCTTCGCTTGTGGAATACTTGTTTTAACATATACCAGTGATATCTAGGAGAGAAGTGACATGTTTTCACAATCAGAGCAAACAAATGTGTCAAGTAATGCCCTGGGTGTTTTTTGGTCTGACTCTAGCTGCTAGAGGGTCTGCTTCACAATTTGTTCATTCAGCTGTGAGTGTTGGCTGTATCTTGGAAGGACTGTCAGTGGATGAATTTTTTTTGTTGTTGTCAGATTGAAGTCTGCTTTCACCTTTTTTTACCACTTTCTTGTGCATCAATATAAGTATTTTTCCATCTATGAAGCTAAACTATTGTAGCTGGAAAGCCAGTGGCTCCAAAAGATTTCTATGGGCTTCTGCTTGCACGATGAGAGAGATTCCTGTACTCCAAGAGGCTTAAAATGTCTGGGTCTTGCTAATAATAACAACCCAAAAGGGAATAGTCCTGTTGATTGGATGTAGGCCAGACTTAATCAATTAACACACTGAGATAATGGCATACCAGCCTATGGAGCCTTCTAAATATAATCTAAATATAATATAAATATGTGTGAAGAAGGCCACTGGCTACAGGATGGCTTCACAAGTTAAATAGCACAGAACTGCCAATATTTAGATCTGGGATTTCCCAGAAGGCTACACAGAGACAGAGAGCAACAGCGACTTCTGAAGAAATGTGTGTCCTTCCATGCTAATATCTCTGCTGAAACCACGGCTCAGGGGACACTGGGATCAGAAATGTATTTCCACTGCCATCCTTCATGGCTGGTGGCTGCAAACTGATACCTGTTGGAGTTGTTCAGCCAACGGGGTTGTTCCCACGTACATCTGTGCAGAGCACACGGAAACTTTGCTTGCCTTGAGAGTTTCAGCCGTACGCGCTGCTGCATTGTTCGAGCTCATGTGAGCTGAACTTTGCATAACAGCTCTTAAAAAAGTGGGCCTCAAAATGTCAAAGGGAGCCCCCTTTCATGTAAAAGATGAAAGCCACATTGTCTTGGCTGAATTCCAGCATCTATCCTTGTGTGTTCGAGCGGATGATGGAGGATTTCTGGTGGTGGCTCTTGAACCGGGCGCCCTTTTGCAGCCAGTAAAGCTGAGTCGATTTGCCTTGATTTTGCCGTGGGCTAAGTTGGGTACAAAGGGGTTACAGTAAACTCTTAATTGGTGGCTGCTTGAATGTGTGTGCGAGCCCCTCATTCACTCATGTGTACAAGGAGGGCAAAAGAGGGGTGCCTTCCTTTTTGACCCTTTTGTCTAATCTGGTTTGATTTTAAGATCTTCCAGGCAAAGATTGTTACCACATGGTTGCACATTGTCTGCTGCGCTGGGGACCCCAGTTCCAGTGGTAAATAACAGCCCTCAGCAGTTACTCTCACGTGAATAAAATATGACCAGTGGAGTGATCTGAGTCATCTATCAAATAACCCACAGCTCCACCCGCGTCCAGCTCCTCCCTATGAATCCTGAGGTTAATTAAAGGAATCTGAAGAATGGTAGGGTCAGAGTGATTTTGGTTGAGCACCGAAGATTGATGTAACCTCACAAGCTCCCCATGCTGTTCCTCCAGGCTTGAGGTTTTTCATTGTTGCTGGCTAGTCCCCAAAAGACTGGGACTAGGTTTCTAGCTGCTCTGTGGAGGCTATGCCAAACTACAGGTTTAAATATTCATTGCATTCTTCACATGCCAAATCATCTAAGTTGGAAAGCAGGAGTCTAAGATTTTGCAAAGCTGCTCTTGCACAAAAAGACCATTAAAAATTCATCATGACAGAGAAAAAACAACAACATTGCCAGTAGTAGGGAACTTTCTGTTGACTTGGCTAATGCTGTGTGGAGCTAACCCACATTAATCCACTTAAATGGAAGGGTGAGCCTGATCCAGTAAAAGCAATAAATCCTCTTTAGAGCTAACCAGACTCCAGTTGCACTATAGGAAGACCAGGCTGAATGGCAAACAGTTGGCAGGAGGTAACTGGATGGGGCCTGAATTTCCAATGCACCAGGTAATTTAACTCAACTCACAGCATCCCCTTACCCTTATATGCGCAAACCAGTTGTGGGTAGGACCACATCCCAAAATTCTTGGCACCAGAGATGGAATGATAGACTAAAGGATGGAGAAACTCCATGCCAATACAGAACTGGAAAGATTGAAATAGCTCTGTGCTATCACAGGGACTGGGTACCTGAGATGCCTGTGTTGGAAGAGTTATTGTCCCAGGCAGCTCAAGCAAAAGGGGTGAAATGCAGGGGGCAGAGATGAACAGAGAAATGTCTGACCTGGAGCTGATAGGGCTCTGCCTTGCCTTGGAGGCAGCTTGCAGATGTTAAAGAGAGAATGATGAGCTGCCACTGCCTTGCTATGCATGAGGGACTAAGTGGGTTGCTGTTAAACTCCACAGAACGACATCTGAAGCTGAACTGGCTTGGGAGCAAGTGGATCTGTGTGCCTGGGAAGCGGCTGTTAGTATCAGAGAGCGATTTTCTCAAGGCTGACCCAAGACATGGAACTGGGCGAATATCTCTGTTTCCTTATTCCTCTGAGAAACTCGGCCTGAATTTGAAAGGCTGTTTAACACTTTGAAGCCACCCACAGTTCTGTCTTTGCCTCCCACGCAAGCTCCAAGGAACTGACTCATTCCCACCGTATTTTCAGCTGTGCATAGATCCTGCTCACAGCTCGGGAAGTTCCCCGTTCAGCCAAGCAAATCAAGTGCACATTGTGACTTGAGTTAGCTGAGCTTGAAAGGTTTTGCGACAGCGACTCGCAGCCGGCAGCGTCTGAAGACATCTGGCCTGCCTTTTAAAGTCGAGTAGGAGCCGAATTCTTGAGTTAGCTGTATAATTTATGCCTTATCTGCCTCTCTATTCATGATGCTTCCTTATGTTAAATAGCTGTTTGTGAAAATAAGTGACACTGTCATCTGCTGTTAAATGAAAAGTGGTCTGCTCCCAAGCAGGCATTCACCTCTCCCCTTCCAAGTGGCAAACTCCTGTTTCTCTCGCCATGGGGACACTGCAGAGCTTTCAAGGGTGTGAATGATACACACAGCTCTGGATGGTTTGTGACTCAGGAAAGCTTTTCTGCAAGGGGAGATGCAGGGTCGTCCCTCTGTCTCCTGCCAATCTGGTGAGCTGAAATGTTCCTTCCAGTCTGGACTAGTCCTGACATCCCTGGATTTCTAGCTCAGTAATTCTTTCACTGCTGAGGAGAACAACTCACTTCTTGCTGACATCATGCTGTCCTCCTGCTATGCCGTATCCACTGTGAGTCTTTAAAGCTTCATGCTATGCCTGAACAATTACACCCACGTTTTGACTGTGAAACAGAGACAAATGAAGGCAGTTAGAAGGAGGACGTGGGAGCCTTGCCTTCTATTTTCCTGTTCTTCACACTGGGCTCATTACTTCCCTCTTTCCCCCAGCCTGGTAGCAAAATTCCAGCAAATGTATTGGGGTCACCACTCCCTGATTCTCTGTAGAAAGTAACTCTGGTCTGTTTGGGCTCTGGACCACTTCTGCATGCCATTACACCACAGCACAGTCTTTACAGATAAACATTTGCAGGTTTGTAAGCACAGTCCTACTCACTACATAATTACAGCAGAGAGGGGGAGTAAACATCCTTTGCAGTACAAAGGAATTGTCAACAAACTCAGAGAGAAGGGGAGAAATATCCAAAGGCACCTTCCATTTTTGGCTTGTTGCATTTGGTTTCTTTCATGCTACTCACTGAACGTTTGCCCCCCTCTGCAAAGATCCAGGGCAAAGGCTTGGCTGTTGTCTGCACTTTTAACTAATGAAGTCAGGAATTTACCTCTGTCACCACCTGGGAATTGAATAATATAAAACCCAGCTCCTCCATCCTACTGACATTGGGCTGAGTTCCATCAGCTTCTGAGGAGCTTTTTGGAGTGCAGAGTCCTGACCTGCTCACAGTGGCTAGCATGAGCTGAGACATGAATAAACAATAAAGGAGATAAAGGAGAAGCTGGGTTGAAAGCAACAGCTGTTTCCTATGGACTCCTGAATAAACTCCAGCTCCTCTTGCTGATGGGCTGGGCTTTTGTCCTTGTGCAAATGAACTGCTCTGGGAATCGAATTCTGATATGAGAGCAGTGATGTTTGTGTATCACTAAATATAAAGGGTCTGCTCAAAAACTTTTAAGAAAAAAATGTCTACTTAAAATTGTATTTATTTCAGGTATTTCCCAAACTTTTAGCTATGTTATCTCGCTTCAGCTGTAGTTCTAGAAGCAGAATTACACCCAGACTTGCACATGTAGCTCTTACCTGGCAAAATCCTTAGCCCAAGAAAGCCTTTTGCTGACTCCAGATGTGCTCCTCTGCTGTAAAACACTTTGGAGGCTCAGTGCTGCAGTACATAAGCAACTCAGTGGTTTTAGCATTCATTTCACCAGGAGCAAACCCTTCTCTGTGTAACTAAGCAAAAGGTTTGGCTTGAGCCTGTTGCTATAATGAATTTCTAAAGCTGGGCTTGTGGGAATGACTCCATCAGTTAAGCACGAGCCTCTGCTCTGCTCTACCCCCAGGAGTTCGCATCAAGTTTTGGAGCTTTCGGCATTTACTTCTGATTTCCACCAGTGGAGCAGAGAGATGAGCTTGGCCAGGAGAAATGGATTTTCCTTGCACATCTGTTGTGTAATCTCATCCCATTCATTTGGAAATCAAGCATTTTTCTTCCATAGAGAGGCAGAGGTTTTGGTTATCTCAATAGTACAGAAAGAGGAAATTCTAATATCAGATTAAGGAAATAGATAAATGCAATATATCTTAATGAAGCAGTGTCCTTTGCAGCTTACTACTACCAAGTCACTCTATCTGAAAATCCTTAAGAAAGCCTTTTCACTTAGGTAATCTCTGACTTTAGGGAAGACCTGGTCACTTTCATTTATATGTGTAAGTCCTCCCACATATTATTCCAGATTAGTGAGTCCTATCCTCCCTCTCTGTCTCCTATCTGAAGGGTGGCCTCAAACTGCCATTGGCACTGTCACTGCAGAGACCTTCCCCACAAATATAAAGATCTTGTAGGGAGCCAGAATTCAAAGAAGCCCCATTTTTCCTTTTTTTTTTTTTTAAGCAGTGTGTATAACCCGTTTTAACATGTGAATAAGCAGGACCTGGAGTGGGTCCACTGGTGTATCTCCCTCTTCAATATGAAGCACTTGGCTCCAGCTGCAGTGGGAATTGAGGGCAGCTGGGTCTAGTGGGCTGTGCTGTGGGTCTCTTTGTGGCTCTCTGGGGTGGCTGCAGGCAACCTGGGCTGCTGGCTAACTGGCCACCTTAGGAGAACAGAGCACACCAGCCCCATCTCCTCAGTGAACAGCAAAATGGACCTGTGACTGCATCCAGGTTGTATCTTCCTTTTTATGGATAGGGGGAAGTGTAGGTAAAATCTCCAGGAAAGGAAATCTTAGGGCAATCAAGCCTTAAAACTTCCATTTGTATATTTGAAATGAGTAATACTTTGCCTTAGAGCAAACCTAAATATATAAAAATACGAACCAGCTAAATTTCTCATGCTGTTTCCAAAGTCAGTGTGTTTGTTTTATAGTGCAATATTAGTTAGAACTCAGGTCGATCCCTTCAATATTTCCTTTTTAATTTCTCTTTTCTATTTTTCACCAAGTCTTGCCCATCTCAACTGCTTTCCTGAGCAGTTCTCTTTTTTTGTTTATCCTACACAATTTCCTTCCTTCCTTCAAGTCCAGACCCCCTTGCTCCCCTGGGACTTTGTATGATAGCTAGGCACTAATCATGTACTTCTGCCCCAGAAGCACAGATAGGGCCTTCCTCCCCCTGCTTCCAGTCAAAGGAGGATGTAAGGCATAATGGTAATCTTAAACAACACTGCTATTCATTGTTTGGGAGATCTGGGAAATATCCTTGAATTCAGCTTGTTAAATTAGCTGCTTCTTGAGTAACCCACAGCTGCTGTGTATCTGTCCCATTACATTTTACAAAAATGCAGCAGTTCTCATTACGTATGATATTCTCTAAACATATGGACCTTCCACTAGTTTATGTCTCTGTGTAGCTCTGTTGCCATGAATGTACACACAGAAACATTTTCTTTTGTACTTTAAAAAAAAAAAAAACAAACCCAAATGCAACAATTCTTGAAAATAGATTAAAGTCAGGCATTTGCAATTACTCAGATGAAGCAAAGATGTTGGAGCACTTCAGAATACAGCCTTTGTCAGGAGCCAATACTTAGATTAAAATGTTGCTTCTGGCAGTAAAAGTGTAACTACCAGTGGTTTTAAAGCTTCATCCTGCCTGTTGTGCACATGAACATCTCCCTTGAAGTTGGCAGGCATTGCCCTGTGCTTGCAGATCCTGAAAGTCAGATGGACCATCAGTGTAAAGTGATGCTTAGCTGTCTATATGAGGCCCTGACATGGCATTTGGACTCGATCTTGGGTGTTTGCTCCTTCACATTGATTTACAGAGGAATTTGGTTCGAAAGAAAATGTATTTCTGGTGTTACTGTGTTTACATTCTCTACTGTTTAATAACTTGTCTGCATGCACAGGGAACTTGAGCAAATCTTGAAGAGGAAGGTTTCTGTCTCTCCCTCTTGTGCTGTTCTCTAGGCTTTGTCCTGCAATATGGAGCAGCATCCTTGAGGAAAACCCAAACTTCCATCTTTACTGTGTTCACTGTGACACAGCTGGTTCCAACAGGGAGTAGTTGAAACATCAAGTAATTTAACTAAAAATGCAGTGCTGAACAATTGAAAATTTTCCTTCAACCCCCAGAGCTCTGTTCAATGCCTCTCTGATCCCATTCAGGGCTTATTCCATCGACTTCAGGAGGAGTCTGGCCAGGGATGAGCATCTACTGTACACTAAAGTTTGGGAGAAGTGCCAGGCGCATTGTCTGTTGTTACCTCACACAAAACAAGGGGTGACAAACTACATCCTCTGGAGTGCATCCTTGGGCTGTGCTTGATTGCATGGCCACCAGCAAGGGACAGCTAGTGTCTCTGTCACAGTGGTCTTGACTGTGTTACTGTGGTTAGTAAGCCAGTGGTATCCATCTCGTTGCCTTCCTTCCCTCTGTTCCTGGTCATCTCTTGTCCCTCCTCTGTTTTACTCCTCTTTGCTCCTTTTACAACTAAAAATGTCCCCTCAAACGTATCCACCTAAGTACAGGTGCAGGCTGGTTCACTTTTGGATCTGAGCCTTCCTGCAACACACACTTGTATCCAACCCCTGCTTAGTGCTTTGGTGCCGCAGGAGAGGAGGATCATCTCTCCCCAGCAGGAGCCACAGAGCAACTGGAGATGGGAATCTGTGCAAGGATGTGGCTTTCCTGCAGCACGGGGGCTCTCAGGAACCACTTCCATGCTGGTGCATTTGGGAGGGTGTGTAATGGATCCCTAGGAGCTGGTCAGCTGTGGGCAAGGAGCTGCCTAACCCTGGCAAATTGGAGAGGTTGAAGACACAGCTGTGGGCCCTTGAAGCCAGCCAGGTGCTTCATCCTCTGTTACGAGGAGATGTCTCCTCCTCATCAGGATGCACAGGCAGGAACTCTGCAAAGAGAGGCCCTTCTCACGAAATAGAGGAAGAGGGTTTGGGTTTCCTTTCAGTGGCCTCTAAATCATTTGTCCAGAACACAGAGCTGTCTCTTCCTGGAAATATTTAGGCTCATTCCTTTAGAAGTCATCTATGATTGTGTTAGTATTTGTGCATAAATGAATATTAATGGTGAATGTGGTCTGACTACTGCGCCCATTTCCTCCCACAGCTGTTTTTGTGAGAGACCTGATCCAAAAACATCTTGTGCACACATCTTCCAGCCTGGCTCCTCCACAGGCGAGCTTGATGGAGAGTGCTTCACTGGCTGTGGTTTAGGCATGGACGCAGCACATAGCTGCTCAGTGCTGTCAGGGTCTCAACAGATCTGCATTCACCTCACAGCAGACATTTAGGTACCAAGGGAACTTGAGTTTTAACTGGAAAAAAGCTTATGTGCCAAAAGCCTCCTGTTACAGGGGAGGTTGCAGCTGAGCAGAGGTTTGGAGGGGCTTAATGCTGGGGTTGGCTGCTCCAGCTGGCAAAGAAAGCCCACCCACAGCTGAGGTGGGACCAGCACCTGAAATCAAGTGTTGAAACACCTGCATTATAGCACTTTTATTTTATTTGGATATGATTTTGTGCAGTTCTACATTTATCTTTTTGGTGGATTTATCCCAAAGATAGTGCTGGGAGTGAGCCTGGGATTCCTGCAGAAAAAGATGGTCCCAGGGATAACAGGTTCTGAGAAGAAATACTCCAAATGCCCCATTTTTTAATCATTAAATGAGTATATGGTCACAGATGTAGATTGATTTAAATAGGGAAAGGGATTTGCTGTATGACTCACATGTCTGAGCTATTGCTACTCATTTTTTGATGTAAAACCCTCTTAACTGCTTGCAAATGATCTGCAAAGGATTCATGTGCCCGGAAACTCTTGAGCAAGTGATTTTGGCTTCAAACACTTGAAGAGGTTGTTTGCAGATGATGCACATACTGACCACTTCTGTTGAGAAGGAGCCTAATTCAGAGTATACAGCAGGCAGCAAAAAGGTTCCTATTGCTCCAAATAAGTCACAAATAACTTGCCTGACTCTTGGTTTTAATCACATGATCCAATTACAACTTAATCCCATCAATATGAAATAAATGTTCCCTCATTTGGTTATTTTCTTGGTGTGGAAATCTGCTCACAGCCTCATGAGTCTGTGTTTTGTGTTCCTGTTGCAGAAGAGGAAGGGGGACACAGGAAGGCTGGTTGGAGAAACAGGCAGCTTGAAAACCTTTCTTTCAGCCCGAAGTGGGAGCAGAGCAGCCCATGGCGATACTGTCACGGATCCAAGCAGGCTGGGGTTAAACGGTTTCCTCAGCTTTTCTTCCTAAATCAATTTGAATATTCTTGGCAAGCTCTGTTACTATGCATGGTGGGCAGCTGTGATTCAAACAGGGAATTTTTTTCCCCTTTCTACTGTCCCAGTCTTCCTGTCTTGTGCAGATGTGATCCTTTCCCTCTGTCTGCCTAACAGCTAATTATTTTACCAGATGAGCCAATAGTCTGAAGAAAACAGATCATGCATATTCTTGAAAGCAACAACTGTGCTACAGTGTCGGGGGGGGGTGGGTTATTAAAAAACTGAGGAGTCACTTCCTTCTGACCCACTCTGCTCCTTAAGAAAGCTTCAGAAATAGCGAGCATTCTGATTTACAAGGGGCCAACATACCTCCCAAGTTAGTACCCCCCGCCTTTAACAGCAGAACCTTGCACTATGCTTTTTGGGAAAGCAGAGAGAAAGCCAGTAGGAATATGTAAGACATTCAGCCAACAGCTCTGCAATCTACGGCAACCCAAAAATGTACACACCCCTGTAACTGCAAGAATGTGAACAAGAACACATCATCTGCTCCCCAGACACTGCCTGGGTGTCATTGCGCTCCCTGAACCTTCATTCCTAATCCAAATTATTCTTTTCTGATTGAAATCATTAGTCCCAGGCTCTGGAAAGGGCAGGAATTCTGCTTCTCGTGTTTGGTGGTTACACTAGAGGGGGCTTTTCTGGTGCAAAGCCAACAGCTCTGAACCAGTGTCTGCCACTGTGTCCCAGGTGTGAGCTGTGAGCTACCAGAGAGCACCATGACCATGCAGGTGTGTTTTATAGCCTACAGAGTGTGTTTTGAGCAAGCCTGCAGTATCGGGTTACACAGGCAGGACAGGCAGGGGAACGCTGCATTTCCAAATCCCACCGAAGCTCAGCACCTGTTGCTTGCTGGAGCTGAAGTGTGTGGTCCTGCTGAGCCGAGCCTGCTGCCTGCCTTCCTCTCAGTCCAGCAGCCCCTGGAGCAGCAGCTCAGCAGTGCTGGCCCTGGAAAGGCTGGCACATCCCTTGTATTTGGGGGACCCTGGTTTAAGCAGTGAGAGGCTTGGTGTTTTACCAGGGCAGCAGTAGCCTATGAATGCTGAGAGGCAGGAATGGGGGCCCCGAAGGAAGGCATGTGGCTCAAGATGAGGTAGGGGCTGTCTGGTACTTTTTGGAAAGTTAAATTAGGGCCTAAGGTGCTAATCATTGTTGTATTTGGCAGGATAGGGGTTTTTACAGAGGGCTGCTACTGCTAGGGCAAAAGCTGAAGGGTATTGAATCACAGGAAAATGCCACCACTTTTTTTTTGACAGGCAACTACTTTTCCTAGGCAGAAGTAGCATGCCTCAATACAGGGTAAAACTAAAGTCTGCTCCTAGCACACTACATCCACACCAAGGGACCAAGTGGTAGGGGTATTTTATCTTTAAAATTCTGCACAAGCAAACATAAAATGTGACCCATACTGCTCTGAAGGCCAGAATCAGCTGCCTTCCTGGATAACCTGGGTCAATGAATCCTTCTTCATTTTGAGCTGTAGCTTAAAAGGTGAGGTACTTTTGACTAAGCAGACCACTCTCCTGTAGCAGGAGTCAGCTTCCTGCCTCAATCCCTGCAGCAGGACTGAGAGAACTCTGTCCATCTTGGACTGCCTCATTCACTTCTCAAGGAACACGTGACTTTGCTGACAGTAATGGAACAAGAGCCAAAGGAATGAATTTTCCTCAATATTTTGGTAGCCATTTAATAGTAGATAACCATTTAATTAGTTTTCACCCTCCGGGGCTGTAAGTTCTTGTATAATTAGATAATGAGCAATTATCATTACAGCATTTTGTTCTCACATGGCACTACGTGGATTCCAGCAGTGACCACATTTCAAAGGCTCGTGTTCCAGGTTATTACCCAGTAATGCTAGGAGAAGCCCTAATATCTCTCTTACAAGAAGACTTTAGAGGGGGCAAAGCTACCAGATATTGCAGGTGCTAACATAAATCTCACCTGCTCTTACTGGACTTATCCCACATGAATTGTGCCAATACCCACTACAACAAGAAAACCCTAAAATATCCCAGGGAGATTGTGTGGTTGGGTGCTTCCCGAAATACTGCCTTTCATGTCCTTAATGCCACCCTAGCTTTTCCTGCTTTGGCAGGGAAAGCCAAAATCAGGGTTACACAGAGTGGTTTAGAACAGAAAGTTACAGGCCAACACAAAGGTTTCAATTTGGAGTAGCCCCCAGAAGCGCTGTTGTGCTAAGAAAAGTGCCTGATAGGAGTCAGGACTTAAGAGGATCCCTTGCATTGAGGCCAACAACTGGCAATTAATTAATTGGTTAAAATACCTGGAGAGATTTAAAATGGGCACATGGTGAGAACATGCGTGCAAGGGGAGGATCTTGAAACCACTTAGGCTTTAGGGCAAACAAAAACCAGATGGGAGATGGGTGCGGAGATTAAAAGGTGTAGGCAAGGGGCCCATATCTGTTATTATTCCTGCAGCTACAGTTTAATTACTACTCCTAGGCTTTGGGAACAGAGATTTTTTTTTAAATAATGATTTTTGAAAAAAAGGTATGTGAAGGAACATGAATTCTGCAGCTGAAGGTGGCCCTTAGTACCATCCCAAGTATCTGCTATGCTTTATTCGTGACCCAGAATAGAAACTGTTTCCCTGATCTTCAATGTGAAGGTTGCTTTCAAAAGGAAAAACAATATTAAAAAAAACTCAAATAAACCAATTGAGAAACAAAGCCCCACGCTGCCTCTCCTCCCTGAACTTCTCCTTTATCCAGCAGTACCACAACAGTATTCTGCACGAGGCACAAAGAAGGCAGGAAGCTCTTCTCCAGCTGTTTGGGCAACACGCAGATGCGCACAGAAATCTCATTTTGTGCAGCTGTTAGTTGGTTCAGTGGGCTGCAGCACCAGGTTATGGGAAGGAAAGCAATTTACATGAGGCACACAGGATGTTATTAAAGAGCTGTTTTAATGTTATAATGCAGTGAAGGTAAGAAGCAAAATTAGCAGCCTGTTCTGAATGGAAGGGTTTTTCTCTTAAGGCCTATAATGGCAAAGTTGCAGTGGCTTACAGCACCAGGACAACAAACCAACCCATCAGGAAGGAACAAGCATGACATAGCAGGGCCCAAATAAAGCAAAATTTTCGCTGAAATACTTGCTGAAAAAGTCCAAATCAATTTTCTCTAGTACCATTCTTAGTTAGAATGTTGAAGCAGACATCATTGGATTAAAAAAAAACAAAACAAAAACAACCCCCCAAAATCCACACCAAACCAAACAAACACCCATCCCCCCTCCCCCCCCAAAAAAAACCCCAACCAAAAAACCCCTTGAAACTAGACTTTCCACAGTTTTGGAACAGCTAATGACACTTGTTTGTGGAAAATAGCTGAAGTGCCCACAGGGAGGAATTCACTATTGAAAAAGTTGACTAGCAAATGTCAACTGAGCAGTACTGAAGTCCTTTCCACACAAAAGCCATGTCAGGCGAAAGGGGAGGGGCAGGGACCATGAATTACTGCTGAGCAGAGGTATAGCCAGATGTATTTATTTTTTCCCAGGAATGCGCAGTGATGAAACACAGATTTGGGGTTAAGTGTGGCATTTTTTTCCTGTTAAAATCCTGTCTATCTGCATTTGTCCCCAATATGACAAATGTTTGACCCAGCCACTGAGGCAGATGCGTCCAGAGCCAAACCACACACAGTGGTTCCATCTAAGGAGAACAAACCCATTATCCTACCAGGAACAAGATGCCTGGGGAACATTCCTCCAGCACAGCACATGCAATGAGCTGGGGGAAGAAGGTGGTTGAGCTCACTTCAAAAGCCAGATAAATGCATCCTGAGTGGTGGACCAGGCACTAATCCACTCAAGTCCTTCTATATGCTACAGGTCAACCCCATGTGCACTTTTTCTATCAGTTAAAATCAGAGATGCAGGTGAAATAGCACAAGAAGTCACAATGTCAAGGAGACTTTTCCTAAACAGAGCATCATAATGTGGCTTCTGAGCTTAGCCAAGGATGCTGAGGTCAATACAAGCTGAGGGCTCTTCCCATTTTGCAGTATGGAGGTTGAACTAGAAAAAGATTCCTGTCCAAGGAAAAGGATTTTTTTTCTTTTTAAATAAAACGATGGAGGGAGTGGAGTACTGTCTAAAGGATGGAATATGACAGCAATCAGTAGACAATGTGTTATATTGTCATATCAGATTTCAGCAAAGGCAGCTCATGAAGGTTTGTGATGGAAGTTAAGTTAGAGAAAAACTGACAGAACTGTGATTTCCCAAAGGAAACAAAGCAAACATAATCTACTTTGAAAAAAATCTGATTTTATTTTTGTATTGAAAAGACCTGTCAATTTAAATAGATGTTTATTTCCATTCATGGTCTCAACCAGTGTTGTGTGTTAACATTATTCAGAACTGTATAAAAAGCCATCTGTGTTACATTGGTTAACATCCTAGAACACTGGGGGAGGGGAGGGTTTGAAGCAGCTTAACATTAAAAATAGGCTGTTCCCAAAAAACTTACAACTGATGCGGCATCTTCTATTCTAATTTTATAGGAGCTGAAGCATTTTGCAAATACAATTCAAGTTATTTGGTCTTCAAAAAAAACTTTAAAACCAGATTGCTTTCATAGCAGTATTGAAGCTGTCAGCTGAGAGAACACACACACACACAACACTCTTGTGTGTGCAAACACATACATGGAGAACCACACCGAGCACAACTGGAACACCCCATTCAGTATTCGGATTACGAATGTGTTCCTCTGAATCCATGATCACAGTTAATTTAAAATGCTAGTTGCTTTTTTTAATATATACATGGTTTCCATGGAAACCCAAGATTCTGCACAATCAACTGACATTTATTACTCATGGTGCTGTGAAGTTCTCTAGTGAAGGGGCCAAATTCCAAAATCTTTACTCAAACATGCACATACCTCACTGAAGCCAGTGGACAGGGGAGAAGATGGTTTAGAAAAGGGGTTGCAGGGTCAAGGTCTAGATTTGAAAAACCACATGACAGATTGTCATTTTAAAAAAGTTTTTAAGTCATTCTTTGGTTTATTTCCATGATTCCCAACACTGTCTGAAAAGCCCAGAGACAGTCACATGAGAAATCATAGCTCTAAAGCAAGCCCACAGCATTTTTAAGTCTCGTGTATTAAATGTTTAGAAGACTACAGGAATTCAGAGTACCCCTTACATTCATGTCCCCAAAAATCTAGTAACTGCTTAAGTGCATGCACTGAGGCACGACCGGCATGCCTGTAAATCGTATTGTTCAAGTTAAGAGTAAATATAGCTGCAAAAAACCCCACCCACCTATAATTAAACGGTCATGACTAGCAACATTATAGTGACTGTCTTGTTATTAAAGAAATGCAGACATGGTTTCTGCCCCTTTGGCTCACTCAGCCAAAGGAAGCTGTCTGATCAATTTAGAAAGGAAGCACATTTTAAGAGTCCAAGGGAGTTTAATATTTCCATGTTTCTGGGGTCAATTATTAATGTAAAGATGTAGACAAATGGCAAGTATATGAAAGCATCTCTCATACATTCCAAAGTTTGGAAGTCAAGAGCAGATCTTGACTTCCTTATGCTTAAATGTTATGGTAGGCTTTGAAAACCAGTAAGAAGTAATATAATATTTCTATGGAAAGCAAAGTAGAACTAAGTCTAGCTAGCATTTGTACGCAAGCAGTTTTTTGCTATGCTTAATGTAAGGCAGATTTTATTGCAACGATAGTTACCAGTCTGCTAGTAGGAAAAATTCAGGCAACTATACTCAGAGAAGGTGGCTGATAATTACTAGTGACAACTTCTATTTTTTTAGAACAACTCAGCTTTAATGTACTTTCTGGAAACAGCATTTTCATCACTGGTTTTCACTTCCTTCCCCATCCCATGTTAAGTATCAAAACTCAAGACTGGATAAAATGAATTGTGGCTATTTACCAACCAACATCTCCTATTCCAATATTATTCTTAACTGGAACAAATATAAGTCATTCTTTATAACCTACTGCCACTGGTTGTTTATAAATATCTGCTTGCTGCAATAAACACTGGTCATTGAAATATTCATTTGCAGTAAATACTTGGCACTAGGTTAATATACTTGTAAAGTTTAATGGAAGTGCTTCTGATGTACATACAAGCACTTAAAACATCAGACTTTTTAAAACTTAGTTCTGGGGCTTTAAATATTTATAGTTACAGTTTTCACAAGCATTTCTGAAAGTATGAAATCTCTTCAATTAGTTTAGAGGCTCCTGTCTCAGCATATTTAAGTTTCTCCAACCTTTACAGAATAGCTAATTTAACATTCTTGCTTCCTATGCTGAGACAACACGGTACCAAAATTTAGTTATAAAAAGAGGCATTTATGGTCAGGCTGACCCCCCCAGCTGTCCCTTAACAAAAAAGAAACACAGCTCAAACCTGTCTCCTCTCTCCAGAATAAAAAAGACAACTAAGGCCACAAATGTACACTTGCCAGAATATCAAGTGTTTCTCCATTCGTGGCAACTGTACATTCCCACTTAGAGAAATACAGTCTGAAGGCCCCACCACCACCTTTTAAGGATGAACCACCTCAGAAGCCAGTTTAGGCAGCAGTGCATATGAAACCACATTACATTGAAACAGTGTGTTAAAGTCATTCCAGCTACTTCAATGAGTTTTTAACAATGTTTAATCAAAATTCCTAATTCCAGGAAAGAAAAAAAACCAAACTTAACGTAGAGAGAGAGGCATAAAGATGCAAAGATAACCACCACAATGATCCAATAGCAAAAACTCTTATTGAAAGGTTTTCTTATGCTAAAAAAGGCACACAACCCTTTGTGAACTAGAGACAAAAGCTAGCAGGACTACAGCAATAAACCCAGAAGAAAAAGCCTACCAGAATTACCCAATTGCCTACTGGGAGGGAACAATGAAGTAGACAGGCTGCTCTTGCTCCGTTTTGTTTGCAGGGAAGTGGTCAAATTTAATAGTCAAATTTAGCCACATTAAGAAACATTTAACAAAAGCTACCCCAAGAAACCAGAACAAAACCTGACGTTTGGGTCAAAAGGCCACAGACAGGCCCTTCCATAGCATGTAGCTGAGTGAGTTCAGAGATTGGCAATGAAAGAAAAAAGCTTTAGACATGTGATGGGAACAAGCTTTGGGATTTATCGAACAGTCACACCAAGCTTCTCCAGCACACGCACTCCCTTTTCTTGGTATTCTTGTCGGGTCATCCAGAAGTTGTCTTTGTCCTTCATGATGTCTGCTAGAACAGCACCCCCCAGGAACACCATGTGCTTCCGACGAGGGGGATCTTCGATTCGGATCTTAAATTTCTGAGAAAAAGGAAAGAAATTGTTACCAGGATTCTCAAAACAAAGCCTTGCAAAATAAAACCGGGCTTTCCACCAGAACAATGAAGTGCAAACTGTCTAGTGAGAAAAATGCAACTGAAGAACTGAAATGTTAGCACAGGGCACTCTGTGTGAGCTCCCAGCTTGTGCAACTGAAATAAAATAATGACTTTGCATTGGAAATTACACACAGCTACTGACACTTGCCCAAAAAAAGTGTACTTTCAGTGTACCAACAAAAAGCCCAGGATTCAGAATACTGACAGAAAATTAAAGACCAAATTTTTGCATTTCAGGAACACTATTAAAAGTGAAATAATTCCAAATCTCTGACAGCAGAAATTATCAGAAGTTACCAGATCATCAAATCATAAGTATTTTCTTAGAATTTTACCAATTTACACAATCTAAACCAGCTCAACTAATCAATATTCCCTTTACTTCTTCAGTGCTAAAGCTCAAACTTCAAGAGCAAAAATCAGTACAAGGCTGTGACTGAAATACTGTCTCAGATGTAACACATTCTGTATAATTGAGTCCTTCCACAGAAGACCTTCAGAGAACACTGTTTTAAGAACTAACTAGTGAAGTTCAACTCAGTTCACCATTAGAAACTCCACTCAAAGGAATTTTCAGTACAGCACACTGTAACCTCTGTAATGTGTATGGCTGTTGCCTGCTCATCACAGCAACCAATGGAAATGGGAAACTTATTCCACCTGAATGTGTGTTAGAACTCCAGCTTCTCCCACTTTTGAGTATTTCACTTGTAGCATGAACCAAAACTTTCACAGATTAAATTATTTTTTTTTTGCTCAATGACAACTTTCAGACAACTTTTAGCTTTGTTTAACCAACATTACAATTTGTGTCCTGGTATTTATCAACCTATTTTACATTCGAATCAACCCAAGACTTCAGGAACTACCTGCTACTAGCAGGGTCTAGAAGGCAACTTTATTGCAAGCCTGCACAAAGCCAAGGCAGGGGAGTGAGGAAGGAGGAGCAGCGATTTTGCAAGCGGCAGGGAGGGCCTCCCGCAGCCTCCGACATTTCTGACCGCTTGGTTCCCTCTAGCGGGGATTCAGGGGAAGCCTCTGCGCCCCCCGGCTGCCGCAGCCACCCCAGACCCACCGAGAGTTTTTCCACATCTCCTTTCAGAACTCGTTCCAGGTAGAGCTGTTTCAGTTCCCGCTCCAGTCGTGAAGGCAGCCCAGGGTACATGGTGGACCCTCCAGACAGCACAATGTGCTTGTAGAATTCAGACCTGACCGAGAAAAATACAGCATTTGTAGTGTTGTACAGTATACTCTGTACTACAGTAGGTACCTGTACAGACAGGGGAGTAAACACAGATCTAAAAAACAGTCACTACACAAAGACAGACTGCACAATTTCAGCAGACCTGCTCATGCTTTCCCAGAAAGCAGAAATAAAAAAATACTGTGCTTTCAAGATTTTATCTCTGCTCATTCTTACTGAAGTAGGTTCCAGACAATCTGCTAAGCTCCAAAAGCTCAGCCTGAGCCCCACTCCCAGCGTACACCCTTCTCCCAGGAGCACACATTAGTGTCTAAAGCAAAAGCTGTCACTTTGAAGACAGTTCTTGCATGACCCCTGCACCCAGACTAAGGATTTTAAATGTTCTGCTCTTACCTGGTATCAATGTCAGCAGCCTGGATGGTGTTGAACAGCAATTCAGCCACACCAACCCCTTCAACATTGATTAAGTGAGGCTGGAAGAGAGCCTCCGGTGCCTCGAACCGTTCTCCACCAACTTTGATAATCCTGCCATCTGGGAGCTAGGGAAGAAAACACACCATTGAAAAGACTACTTTTAGCCACTTGAATGCTAAAAAAAACCAGGAGGAAATGACCTACATTGCTCCCAAATGTTTTAACACAGGAAATTGTTGATAATTGTCAGCACTGCAAGAAGTCGTTCAGCAGTACTGAAAGAACTCTGCAATTCACTTGGAGACATCAGGGACCGGACACACCGATACTGACTTCCTTGCAATACCAACTCCTAGTATCAATTTAAAAATTATCTTACAGCAAGAATAATGCTTTTCTGCAAATTTTTCCAACTGTGATCACAAAGTTTCCACTAAGAGCAAGTTTACCTTTCCTGACACCAGGTATCAGTCTCACATCTCACTGCTGCAGGGATGAAGCTGAACCAATTTCATATGTTAGAATAAAACTAACTTTCTCTAAAAATTCCTGTACTATAATATTAAAATTTCAAAGATCTACAATGACAAAAATGAGTACAAACTCTCACAGGAAACCTGAAAAGAAAAAAGCCTGGGTTTTTTTTCTCATTTTCCCAGAAGTGATTCATTTGGTTCTACAGGCTGAGAGGTGAGCTACGGCCAAAAAAAATTGTGAAGGAATCAAATGCTACCTGAATTTAAACCTAGGAAGTTTAGGACAAGGAAAGCTGTCTTGAGACACTCACCGTGTAGGACTCAACTAGAACTGTGGTCTCTAGTGCCAGCTTCTGCTCCTGTTCAATGTTGTATCCCACGTAACACAGCTTCTCCTTGATCATGCGAACCGTCTCAAAATCAGCAGAATGATTGAAAGCGTAACCTCGCAGCAAGAGGAGCTGGAGGGAGCACAGCAGGTTAGCAGGAAACGAGAGGAGCAGTCCAGATCTCTCAGCAGATGGGTACATTTAAACACAAATCTCTGTTCACCTCCCTTTCTTAGCTGCAAATTTGGGTATTAAGACAAATCTGTCCTAGTGCATCCATTATCCCCAGAAAAGCAGCAGTGTTATTACAAATGGTAAATTTTCTTCATCATTACAACTTTCAGCACAAAGACAAACGAAAAAAACCCAAAAATAATTCTTATCTTTAGAACTTCGGAACATTCTGTATTCCAGTTTAACCATAAGATCTGTCAATCTAAGATGTTGTTTATATTTAAAATGCCCAAACAAATGAATTGTTTACCAAACATGTTCTCTTATTTAATAATCAGGGAAGAATCACTACACTGTTTTCCACACTGTATGGAAGTTTTTCTCAAAACACATGAATAGAACTGAGAGAATACAATTTAGCTTTCACTTTAGGTATTGAGAAAGCCAACTTTTGAGCTTTTCCTTCCCAAATAGGGAACAAATTCCCTTCCTACAAGATTGCCACTAAGAAAATGTGATGTCTCTGATTAACATCAGTATCATCATATGTGATTTAGATGAGGAAACACAGTAAGAATAGACTGAAGTAAGACAGGGAATACAGGAGTTCTTAATGCAATTAGTATATGAATAATAAAGGGAAAATATATAGTGGTTTCTTGCTATCAAGGAATTTTGACTTGAATGAACACACCACAGATACCAGCCTCAACTTTAAAGCCTCTTCCCTCCCAGCTTACCTTAATGAGGTACCTAGTGATATCCCTCCCAGCAATATCTAACCGTCTCGTGAGGTGAGGGAGGGAGAAACCTTCATAAACTGGGCAAATGTGAGTCACACCATCTCCAGAGTCCACGACAACACCAGTCAGCAAACCTGAAAGAATGGGGGGAAGCACAACTCCTATTGCACTTTCATCAACAGAGCAGAACAGCAAGTTTAAGATAAGATTTTTCATTGTAAACTGATACAACCTCCTTGCCCTCAGTCATTACTAGATATTAAACTTTAGGTTTCCATAGTAACAAATGCTTTCATACATTTTTTTTAAAAAAATTATTACTTTTACCTAGATGTTTAGAACTCTACTGCTCACAATTTTTTGTGGTGTTTTGACATCTTAAATTGCACAGTAACTAAAGGGAGTATCTATGCTCATGAAATGCTTATTGGGGCACAAATTCCAGCACAGATTCAGGTGTGCAATCTTATATTAACTTCTGAAATATGAAGAAATCTAGAGATATTCAAGCCACGAGTTTACCTTGTTAAATTCTTAGGACTTGTTGATTTTTACTGGTATTCAAAAAACCAAATATTTTCATTAGGTAGAGAATATTCAGATTATACAGCACATGCCTAATATTTCCTCACACAAGTGGCATTAGGCTGAATGAGGTTCACTTTCACAGACCAAAAAAAAATCAACTTTCATGAAAAAAAGTTTACCACAAACTATTAAATTGTAAGGTATAAAAAACAGATATCATGAATATGTAGGAACAGAAGTTTCCATACTTAGGAGGCAAAAATCAAGGGGGGAAAAAAGGTAATAGCACAGATTGCAGCAAATAAAATTAATATTTAGGTTTGCAAACGTGGTTTTGGTTCAGGTAGTTATACTGAGTTGCATGGCAAAGCCACCCTTTCAGTACTCCATTGCTTTTGGTCCTGGACAGAGACACTGCAGTGACATGTTAATGGACATGGTATTTATGTTCTGCTATGTGACAGCTAAATACACCAAGCCACCAACAAACACATGCAAGGAGTCATGGTACTAGAACTGATGTGCTTTAGTAACTTAAAATCTTAGATGGATTGAAGTCAATGGTAGAATTTCCACTGAATTCAGTCAATCCATAATTTTCTGCTCAGGCTGAGGACTATTTCAATTTAGTTTATCTACAGCAAAAGACTCATTTATTCATTTATTTTCTTCCCCCCTGAAAATAGTGCAAAAGTCACATGATCACCTTCTTGAAATTACTCTCTTACTCATGGTAAAAATTTGCAGAATTTTCAGAAAATCCAAAGTAAGCCATTAAGACTTGATGCCAAAGGCAAAACAATTACACCCTGAAACAGTAAGAGTTTTGAGGAACCGAAACTCAAACTTGCTCTTATCAATGAAAACACTGACAGTGGTACCTATCAATAGTTCCTCAAAACAAAAAGCAAGCTGTCAGTCAGAGCCAAGAGGGACATGTTTTCCTTAGAGAACAGCATGGAATTAAGCCCAAGACCCAGTGATGCCACGTTAGTACTTTGGCTCAGCAACACATCTGGAAACTAAAGAACTTTTAGGTTAGTTTTGCCTACCTTGAGCATACAGAGTAAGAACAGCCTGGATGGCTACATACACCCCAGAAAACTGGTATGTCTCAAACATAACCTGTAAGATGAAGGCAAAAATCAGCTTCCAAACCAGGCCAAATACCACAAAGAAATTTCATCAGCGTTTGAAAACTGCATTTCTAGAATTTTGCGTTTTTACTAATCAAAAACACTTCCCAAGAATTTCCATCACATAGACTCCACACCAACATCAGAGACCTATGTGCTTTGGGACAGTAAGAAGTACATTCAGTTCCATACCTCACCTGTTCACACCAGATGAAATATTCCATATCTGTTAAGCAACAAAAGCAAATGCTTACAAGAAACCCACACATCAATTTTTGCAGCTTTACACAAATTTTCACTTTTCCAAAGTGCTTAATGACTGGGAGGCAGTACTTGTAGACCAGCTGAGCAGTTCATTACTGAAGTGTGACTTGGGAATAAAATGTTTGTTTAAGATGTATGCTTTAAAATATATTTTAGGCATTTTTCATTCTTCATATTAATATATATACAGACTTTGTACAACTGCACACTATGTCAAATAAAGACCAGACTCCTTCATATCTTAGTCTAGAATAAGCCCAGTATCACAGGTTGTTCTCTGTATCTGGACCACCTTCTTCCCTTCTTTAAAGAGCAACCAATGACAAACTTAAATTTAGTGTAAAATCCACTACAGAAAGAAAACTGTGGGTTTGCAGAATTCATACTGAAACAGGAAAAAGTAGCTTCTTGTCTTGTACACCACGTTTCCCTAATCACTGAACTAGTTTCAGTTAAGAAGCAGGCCAAGATTAAAGGATGAAGAGTTTATAGGATCTTGTCTTCTTCCTAAACACAAGAAAAGGCCAAGTAAACAAATCCTGCTGTACAGTTTTACCCTCAATAAGCTTTACCAGGAAAAATGGATGAACTCTGATTATTCCAACACACACGGAAGTTTTGCTTTTGCTACCCAGCAGCCTTCTGAACCCTTCTGCAACTTCTAGGAATAGAAACTGATTGAATCCTGAGTGCTCCCACAGCTCAAGTAAAAGATATCTAAATATTTTTGAAGAAAAAAGCTGATGCCTGACAATTTTAGAATTCTGAACTATTTAAAGAACCTCCTCCGTTAGAACAGTGTGAAAAGGAACAGAAAGGGAACAGTTGAAAGGGCAGCAACTCGAAATAGATCCCCTTTGAGTAGTCATTGTCTAAACCCAACACTATTCCAATGGATATTTTCAAACAATCTGAGTGCTTATTAAATGAAAAAATAATGTAAGAAAAATTTACTTTATCACCTTCATACAACAAAATCAATATTCAAATGGCCCTAATTACTGCCTTCACATGTACCAAACCCTAAAGGCCTCTACAAAACCTTTGGGGGTGCTGCCATTCTTTCTTTCAAGAAAAAAATAAATGCATTCTCCTCTGCATTACTTTCTTTGACAAGGAAAATGCCTCGACACAGGCATGTATGTTAACAAATCTTAAGATATAAATACTGAGCAATATGTTTCCCTGAAAAGATTCTTCTTCACCTAACAGCAGATTTTCGATTACCTACAAAGTGATGTTCTAACTAGGTACAGAACAGAAGAATTAAAAACTGGGAAAAAATATAAGGAATCCTAGCTTGGATTAGATGAAGAGACTGAGCTCAAGTGTCTCTACAGCTTCTTGATTTGCCACTACAGTCTGGCTGCTTCTGAGGGTGTTACACAATGAGAGGGCAGCAGATGAAGACAGACAGCAAACACTCCGTTAAGCTGAGGAGCAACGCGGGCCTTGTATGGGCCATGAAAGGAACAGCACCTTTTAAACAAGTATTTTACAATAAAGCTGACATGTGAACACCTGCTGCCTCACTGCTGCAGGTGGGTCTGACAAAGTGATGAAATGAGGGGGGAGAATTGCTGGAACAGAATGAAGGACAGCATATATAATTATCTATCATCTTTATACGGGCCAGATGACAAAGCTTTTCTTTTAAAATGCTACTGCACTGTCTCCCAAAAAGCAGAGACATTATTATATTTACTGCAGGCTTTAGGAAGTATCTTCATTCAGTCCTCTGCCTCATACTGGGCTTGCCTCCCTGAAAAGGAGGAGTCCATGTCAAAAATGGGAAGAGTATAAATACATTGCAGATAAACTAAATATTGCAAGTTCTCATAACATTGTGTTCCATTAAAAACATTAAAAGAAACAATGAGCTTCCGTGTAACTCAAATTTAAATTTACAGAAATGGATTCTAGTTCTCACTAATCTTCTGCATCATGATTAAGTATCTATGGTCTCTGGGGTGGTATTAAAAAGGCAAATGGAGCAATGCAAATATTCTATCAGAATTCAGACGCCATACTAGACTCTTGAATTGTTGGTATAAAATTACTTGACACGAGAATAACTAAAATGCATCCTTTTGTATTTATCAGGAAAACAGAAACAAGAACACTTATTACTGACAACTGAAAAGCACAGAAGCCTGGACAGGAAATAGAGCCATTCCTGCTACGGGGAGACCACCCAGATTAACCTGCTCTGCCTATGACACCACAGCTGGCTGATTCACAGCACATGATATTACCAGTGTTGCATTACCTGATACTTAGGTCACAGGACCCTAATGTCTACAATTGCTAAAAAAAAATGCTGAATTTAGATTGCATAGTTTGATTTTTTTTTTCCACTTAAGTTTTCCCAATGAAGTTTGCTAGACTTCATCTGCTCCCTGGTCACTGAAAGAAAGGATTAGTGCAAATGTATTCACTGCCAAGTTGCAGAAAGCACTACTGTAGCTGTGACATTAAAAGGATTTCAAAGGAAAGGTGATGATAAATGTAAATTCTTAACAGACTAAGCAATGAATTTGGGGAAATAGATATATACAAGCTTTGATATTCAAACTTATATTAATTCAAAATACTTATGATGCTTATGAGAAAAAAAAAAAATCAACGAAACAGAAAACTAAAAACATTATTCTGTTCTCATCAAACATCACTGCTCTTCAAACCTGAGTCTTCGTCACTTGTACAGGAGTTAAACAATACATATCTGACAACCTACACTGAATACAAGGTTCAGCTGGAGCTTAGATCACCCAGGGCAGCACTCTGAGCTTGAGGAGGCAAGAACCAGGCTTTCCTTCTTAGAAGGCTTTCATTGATAATCCCTAGCACTAATTAAAGATTAGTGCATTGGTTGTCATCACACCTTCGCCTCAACTACCTCCAACAACACTGCTCCATCTGGTAAGCATCATCTAGCTCCAATCTCCTCTGCATTACTGGCTTATACAAGTCCAAGTCATTTAAAGTAATTAACATTCATCCAACAGCTAGTAATCAACACATCCTGGGTATGTGAAGATAGACGTGTATTTCCAATTCTGTGTTTTAATGCTGCTATTAATGCTTGAGACAAGAAGCCTGCTTACAGCTTGTGAATGAGATCAGCTGGCTTGAATTTAAGCACAGTAGCATTCATGCCTATGGCTGAGAACAGGTTTTGGTTAGAGAACAGAACTGCTTTGCTTCAGACAGTCACTGCGTGTTGCTGGAACAAGGAATCTCTCAGCAATGCTCCAGTGACTGTAAATCAGCTCCTACTAGGATACACACATACCTCCACAATCTTCTCCCTATTTTTAGTTGGATTCATGGGAGGCTCTGTGAGTAGTATTTTACAATTTTTTGTGTCAATATTAAGTTTTTCTGGTCCAAACGTGTAATCCCAAAGATGCTTCATATCATCCCAGTTTCGAACTATGCCGTTCTCCATCGGGTAATTCACTTCCAGCATTGATCGCAGTTCACTGGCTTCATCACCAACCATCAGATCCTGCAAAAATTTTAATGCAAAAACATGTCAGTGTTTACAAAGTTTACTGAACACCAAACTCCTCAAGAATGACAGTGAACTGCTTCAGCCTGTGTCCAATGTGCTCTTAAACAATGCCCATATTTTTGAATCATTTGCAGGTACTTAGGAGAGAAGTAGGATATATTTCATGTAATATTTAAATTTGGCTCTTACCCATCCCAAAGCTTTTCCAAAATAAGCATTATTAATTTGATTTTTTCAATTAACCTTAAGAAACCAATAAATCCTGTTAGAGCTAGAGACTACAAAGACTTTGTAAGTACAGATGATTCTCCACTGACACCTCCAAAGTTATTTTATCAAATATTAATTTCTAAGAGCCGAGATGCAAAACAGCACATAAGGGTAGTAGGTGGGATTGGCAGAATAATTTTCCATGCATGTTGCAAATTTCTGTGCACAATACCAAAAAAGGAATAATGAGTGGTGAATAAGCATACCGAACAGGAGCAAAAGCAAAAAAGAGATTATAAATTCCACACCAGACATTAAAAGAAACAATGGTTTACATATTGCCTGTGTCAGTAGGGTGTGAAGAGACACATCTGAATATAAAATATAACCTCATCTGTTCCTTGCCAGAAGTCCCAAGCCAGAAACCCCAGTAATGCATTCTTGCACAAACACAACCAACTAATGCAATTTGTATAGTCATTTCACACTGATTAAGCAATCTGTTTATTAACGTTAGTTATGCAAACATTGCACATTCAAATTAGTAGCATCACATCTTCTCCTTTCCCACGTATTTCCCACAGGAAGTATGCACAGTAACATCTTATTTTTGCTCTCATTATATCCCATACTTTTCTAAAGAAGCCTGAACTGACCCACTTGTACTCAGGCTGTAAGCACACTTTTCTAGGTACCATTAGCTCTGTGTCCATAATAACGTTTATTAACTGGGGGGAAAAGCAAGGGGAAAAAAAAAAAATAAAAAGAAGAAAAGCCAGCTGCTTCATCCAAACATGTGCCACAACAGTTTGTAGTTGCTGTGGCACAGTGGAAGTGAGGGTTACTCTCAACCTACTATTCAATGCCAGGAAAAAAAAGATGCACAAGAAAAAATCTGGCATCTGGTTTATAATGCCTATTTTAGAAGTAACCTAAGCAGTTGCTGTTGACTATACAAAAAGGAAGTTAACTGAAAATAGTTTAAGTGAAACCATTCCTCTTTCACCCCTCTCTCTGACAAGGTGTGTCATTTGTTTTCCCTTGCACAGCAGGTCACACTTCAGCTCTCGACTGTACAGAAGACAAAGTCAAGACTCCGACACTTTCAATCAAAAGCACTCTGGTGAAACCATACTATGAGAACTCACCATGTAGCCACATTACTCATGAGAATTTAAGACAACACAAACTCTACCAGTTAGAACAATCAGAAGCCTTTTTTGTGCACTGCTCTTTGAGGCTCTGAGCTGCCCAACAGGACACAGCCCAGGAAAAGCCGCTATTCAAAGGTGCAAAGTGAAAGTTGCACAAAATGTTCACATCCTTTTAAAACAAAGCTAAAGGGCAGAACAATTGTTCTCTCTTGAGAACATCAGCACTAGCACACTAACAAACACGTACACTTGGCAGTTGAAGAGGAAGAAGGACAACACAACCAAATTTGCAGAGAGGAATCAGTATTGTGGCACCCAGTGTTTCCACCACTTCAGTGCTCAGCAATATCTGTCTAACTGCAATCTGAACATTTCTTCAAACTCTTTGTAATGCTAAATAGAGCCATTTCTACTGTTAAAGATGCTGAGTTCATGTTGATCTTTCAATGTTATTCTTGCATCTTGCAAAACTACAGGTTACGTAGCATTTAAAAGCAACACATAAAATATTCTCATTAATTAGTTGCCAGTAAACCAAAGCAATGAACGACGTCCAAAATAAGTATGTATTCAAATGTAAAATGTAACACAAGACAAAACAATGAGTAGCATTTAAAAAATAACATAACAGCTACTAGGTCTCATCAAGCAAAAATGGTAAACAAAAAGCACAGGGGCACCTCACTTACCATCATTTTGTTATTCTACTTCAACAGGTCAAGAAAGGTGAAGAAAAGGTAGAAGCAAGAAAGTCAGAAAAGGCCTAAATGAAATTCTCAAATTATTTTAAGTACACAGTAGAATTAGGCTGAAAAGAGATGCATGTACAGCAGGAAATGATCTGAGTTAGTTTAGTTAGGGCCAAACTAACATTACCAGGATTATCAGATTAAATTGTCTCTTTAAAGGAAGCTATTGCTAAATGTCAGTGGCAAGTCATGTTTTCAGGCCTCCTGGACTGCAAACAAGATCAGTTTATCTGCCTATCTCTCATAAACAGGATTCTGTGTACAAATATTCTGTAACAGAGGAGTTTTACTCTGGACTAGGTATATATCTGAACTAGACAAGACTCTGCACAGCACAATTGACCATAACAAGCTCTGACAACTGCTAAATTTAAATTTTGTTTTAAAAATTCACTTAATAGATCGAAGAACTGAAAACTACTCCTTAGTACTGACTTCTTAATACCCTCCAAACCTGCTGCAACTAGTAAGTCAGTAAAAGCCAAGAGCAGCATCTGTGCTTCTGGTTTTGGTTGCAATTTTAAGCAAAATAATCCCAGAATTAACTGAATTCCTGAGTAGGAGACAAAGTTGTATCCGTGCTACTAGATGAAATGAGAATCCATAAGGAAAATATGGTCAAAGCAACCTGAAATTGGTAACTCCATGGATGATAACCACTGTTTTGATCAGCTTCCAGGCTCTTTTCACAGAGTTTCTGAATTTCACTGGAGCACAGCTTTCCTAAACAGTTTTTGAGAAGTTAAACTGATAATCTCCTTGCCAGCTTCCTTCACTCAGTTTTAAACTCATCCCGTAAGAACTCACAGCATATGCCTAGAATTAAATTTTGGCGTAAAACTCATCTGCTAAAATACATTTTTCTAGGAAATCTGCAAGATTCTCACAAAGAAAACCAGCACTCACACTTAACAAGTCTTTCTCCTGTATTATCCTGCAGGGATACCCAAAGTATCTGTGGCAGGGATTTCTTCTCTTGATACACTGCTTCCTTAAGAAAGGCTGACAAGCTGTTATAGGCAGATGACATAAAACTTCTAGAAAGAATCTAGACACAGTTTATACACTTTGAAATACACCCACATGGTCCATGCTCAAGCAGGAGACCAGCAATGCATGTGAGATGATCATTTACAGGTTCTTTTGCTGATCTCATAGCAATTACCCACTTTCACCTCCTCTCTCTTGAATGCAGCAGCACTGTTATCTGTATCAATATTAATTACCAGATAATCAGAGCAGGACAGGCTGTATTGAATCAGCTGGAAAGAAAACATGACTTCAACAGTGAGATTTCATGCAGGAAAATTTTGGGGGGAGTTTAGACTCATAAATCACTGTGTAATTTCATAAAACTTTACCAGGACCTTCCTCAAGAAGGAGTTTAGGAAGATACCAAAGAAATACCTCTCCTCAAATCTTACTAGAGAAAGGATTCTGTTTTCTGTCTCCTTACAAAAAAAATCCTCTCTACTGTGAAAGGGAAAGATTTCTATTCTCTCAATCAAATTGTCCTAGCTGATACAAGGTAAAGCATTATTGAGATAGCACCAAGACAAACTCACAACCACATTTTGGGAAGCTCTAGCGTCTTTCAGCCTTTGGATTTCCTTGTATGGTCTTCTGCTCATACTACAACCATTTTATAGGCAGAAGCAGAAACCAAACAACTCAAGTTCTCCTTGTCAGCTACAGGGTTCTGAAAATAAGGAACAAGACTGGACTGAATTTCTTTCCTCTTCCTAAACTGCTGCTCAGAACCAGTAAGGAAAGCAAAATTGAAATCCTGTGTATGTGTGGTCCTGCTTAACCCTCGCTGGCCTCAGCAGGCACTTGTACAGTTCTGTGTTGCCGCCTGCTCCTCCCTCACTCTCCAACTGGAGTTTGCACAATGGTCTAGCAAGGCAGCCATTACTTTACCTGACCAAGAAATCACTCTTTTTCAGCTGGATCAGCTCACTAAAGCAGCTCACAACATGCCTGCACAAGCAGCATGACCAGCACAAGGCGAGAATTGTGTGGCTAGAAGCAAGAAAGGAGGATGTGACCACAGCAGGGCCAAGGCATTTACCAAAGCCTATACAGCAGCAGCAACTAATAACATTTGAAGTGTCACGCTCTAATTACAAAATAAGTGAAAAATTATAGCTCCCTGGACTTCAGAAAATGAATTCTCCAACAGTGGTTCTCTCCCCACGTCTTGGAATAACGCCCCAAGACAAAGCAGCCTGAACAGAGCCTCTCCATCTCTAACTGGTGTGGAGCACCTACATCCACCAACAGCAAAAGGAAAATGAAAACCATAGAAACAATGAAACGCAAACACAACCAAGATTTAACATCTCATACAAGGTCACAGATGATCAACTCTGAGTAGAAAGCAAACCGTACAGAAAAACCTGGAAGCTCCAGCAGTTCTTCAGCATTGTCTCAAAATCCCACAGTACAGCTTGGTGACAGTCAGTCACTTCTGTCTGATTTCTGACTTCTAATCTTGGCACCGTTTGCATATTGGCATTTGAAGCCCCTTTTTGACCAGAACCACTCAAGCCCTACCTGCTGCCTCCTCAGGTGTACTATCTGAAGGCCTCCAAGGCTTTAGATTACCCTCTTCTTAACTTTGTAGTTTGTGACAGGCTATATTCCAATACAGAAATGAATCAAGAGATACTGAAACAGCACAAAAGGGAGTTAAGGAAAAAACATTTCCAAACATTACACAAGTCAAAAGCTGCCCTAAATATTTTTATCTGTCAGAAAGAAATAATAATCAAAAAATTTACCTTGATTTCAATGTTTCCTACTTTAGCAGTTGATCTTATAATGGGTCTTCCAACCAAAGCTGGAAAAATGTGCTCTGGAAAATTCGAGCCTGCATAGCCACATTTCACAAACTGAAAAGGAAGAAATAATTTTATTAGAATATGCATTAATTTGCTTACAGATAGAAACCTGGTTTGGGGTAAAAAATTAAAAGTCCAAATTTAAGAGCACGTGCTCCACTGGAAACCAATTTGATTTACACTTTCAAATCAATTTTAAACATTTTAGACGATGCATAGATTTTTAAAACTGAATAGAAGTGTTTTCCAGAATGTTTTCTGAATCAAAGCTATCAGATTTTTGAGAAATAGTTTAAAATGAATAGGCACATTGCAAGGTGTAAAAGAGTCTAGTGTCTGAATTTGGATTTCCTGCCACTCTATAAAAAAGTTCTCTAGCAACCTGAAATCTGTAATTTTGTAATGGATCACCTTATAATGAGTACCCAATGAAACCTAATTAAATCACCTCTCCAATTAGAGCACACGGTAGCATAATGAATTACACACCAGAAAAAGCCCCCAAACCTTATGAATTCAAGTTCTACACTCTTGTAAAGAGTACTCAAACGTGAACTAATTCAGCAATTCAGATGGATTTCTCAAAGTTTTGTAATTTTGAGGGCTTCCTTTAAGGATAAAGCTTGCAGTAAGCACTTCTGAAACCAACAGCACAACTAAAACCTCAGATGATGGCAGTTCACACCAAACAGGATGCTCTGAAGGAGTGTTTGTTTCCCAAATATATACAAAAGGAAGCTTTATATCACTGGGTTCCAAGATAGTATACACAGTAAGAAAATAATGACAATTTAATGAACAATAAAAAAATATATAGTCACTAGAGGAAGTCCAGTTGTAAAATGTGAACTTTAAACATGCCAGCAAGAAGTTACAAGTTTAATTCATGGGGATCAGCAAGTTATGCTCTTCAGCTATCCTATACTGATAGGATATTTTCACATATGGTACTCTGATGTTCCACCTACAGCTCATACTGAGAAAACTCCTCTTTTATTCTGATGCACAGTTTCCATACTGGACTATATTAATATGCCAGAACAAAAACATTTTCATCTGCAAAATTCACCAACCACTGAGGAGCAGCAGCAGTAACCCAGCACCACAGCATCCCTCAGGCTGGAGGGAACCTCAGGAGCTGAGCTCAAACGAGTCACTGCTGAATTCTGAGCAGGCTGCTCAGGGCCTGGACCAGCTGGGTGCTGGGAGCCTCCAAGAACAGGCAATCCACAGACTCCTTGGGACCCTGTCCCAAAATGTAATTATCCACTGCAGGTTGTATTAAAAGCCATCTGCTGGAATTTTCCAAATATTCGTCGAGTTTTCTGAAGCAAGGTCTGAAGACTGCCACTGGAACAATTATCCCAGCAAAGAGCACAGCTAATTGCAGCTGAGAGGAATTCTGTCATTACACTAACGGTAAAATAAAAGTCACTTGTGCTGTTCCTCGTAATTATTCGCCTTACTGCTGTAGAAAAGGGCACCTGTTGTGGAAAGAAATTTAGAGAGCCAGTTACAAAAAGAGCTAAGAGATATTTTAATTAAAGATGGGCTAATAGAGGGGAGAAAAGATTTTTATTTTGCTTCTTTGTGACCCTAGTTTCTTTTACTCCTTCAGTGCTTGTCCTCCAAGGGCAGAGCTGTTTGGAATACCTGAAGAATGACACTGTGTACACAAACCATTTCACTCATTCTACTTCAAACATGGAATACTCTGAAAAGGCAAGTATTTACCAATTCTTTTCGGTTATACTAAGGCCAGACGTGCCTAGGAGTTGTATAGATCCTATCTGTGCATTCAAGAATGCAGGGCTGCCAGGAGAAAGCAAAGAGCAGCCACAAGCACTTCTGAATCACATACCTGAATACATCAGTTTATCAGAAGTAACAGGATAAGTAATACCTAAGTAAATCTTTACACAACTAAAATTCCTGAAACACCCCCTCAAGACCACTACCCAAACTTTTAAACCCTGCTAACCCCCCAGTATTTATATAGGAACCCTGATGTATGCAACCAAAACAACTACTGCACAAAAATCAGTGCCTCTTGGCCAGCCTTTAAAACACCCCTCAGAATCACATACAACTGACCTAAAAACTGCTGACCTACAAAACCACAAAAAATTCTTACTATTTGATATGAATAGTAACTTCCAGCCTCTTTCTGCATTAAGACCTTGACACATCTTCCTGGGAAATTAACAAATCCTAGATTTTAAAAACAGATTGTCATTTCTCCAACCAGCCTAAAACACAATCAAAACCAGATTTAATCAATGAGAACTACAATGAGTGAGATTAAGTTTGGGCATTCATAGCCTGTTTCCCACCTATTTCTGGCCAGAACAGAGGGCCTTAAAAATTACATTTTACAAAGTTTGCTAGACTGACATAGACAGAAAGGACAGAATTTTAACCTGCCTTCAAATTTAAAATGTTCCCTTCCAGTCCACATAAAAATTTGGTGAAGATAAGAACGAGTGACCCTTCTTTGTCAGCTTCTCCATCAATGGGGGCATCCCCACTGTAGTATTCTACCTGACAATATCCTGAATATTCAGATGGTTCAGTAGGTTTGTGATGCCCTGACATTGCCTGTCATGGCTGAGGAAACAGGCTCAGTAAAACTACCAACAGGTAAATGCACAGATCTGTATAATAACAGATTTTGGACTCTTTTAGATTTTTTGAAAGGGTACAGGAAACATAAGATACCTCTCCCTCCTGTCCCTTACAGGAAATCTTTCGGAATCTTCAAGTAAACGTTATGAACTGCAGTAATCTGGAAGAGCTTCTCTTTTCTAAGGCCCAACATGAAACACTCACTGTTCTGTCACTCTCAGTTTGAAGCTCTCCAATTTAAGTACAGTGCACTTGTTTCTCTTCCACCTCTTGCCATGCACACTCCCCACAACAATTATTGAACAATTTCAGTACAAAGCTCATGTTTCCAACAATAACAGCACTCCATGAATTTACCCAATCCTGCAAGGACTTAATCATCATTTGTTTTTGCACACATTTGCTGCACATTCAGAATGTTCTAAGAACAGCTATTTAGCCTGCCTGTGTGCAAGACCATATATGCAAGAATTTTTACCATATATAGTTTCTTCTCCATTTCACTGTGGTTTACACCGAGTCTTTCACTTCCTACTGAGTCATCAAACACTGAGAACTTGCATGTATAAGTGTTCTTTCAAACTAAAAGAATGAGGAAGCTTGCAAACAGGTCACATGACTGCTTTTAAAATGAACACTAATATTCTTATCAGATCTCTGTGCTTGATCCTTCCCACTGATGCAAGTCTCAAACAAAAACCCTAAATACAGTTACAGCAATTTTACAGGCCAATAAGTAACTTTCCATTTGGCCTCAAACAGTAAGAACATCCACCTCTAATGCTTCAGACCTCTGAGGTGCCACTGCCTGCCTCCCACACTACGAGTTGCAAGAACTTCCTTCAAGTCACGCACCTCTTCCTCAAAGACTGCCTGCAGCCTGATACATCAGAAGTCCTACTGCAGCCTAACAAGAACAGTAAATTCCAAAGACAAGCCTGATGTCAAAAAATTCACCTGATTTTTCCAAAGATATTCTCCATTTCTTACCTGTAAGATTTCTAACACCTGGAAAGAGATTTCATTTCAATCATGTTTTTAAGTGTGAGATATCAGAAGTAACTCTAAAATAAGACATGTCTTGTCACATTGGAAAAATATTATCAAAATACTGCTTTGACGATATACAACTACTTGATATCTCCACATGCACTTGAGACTCAAAAGTTTTACTGAATGGAATTTTTGTTCAGCTTAGTGATGCCAATCCTTGCTCAATTATCCCAAATCAATCTAAACATTTTGAGTTGGCTGATTTAACAATTACTTCTGACACTCTGCTCTCCCACCCCAGGAGCTCTGCAGCTTCCAGACACACATTGCTCTGCCCAAAGGCTGAGCACAACCCAAAACCACACAAGCCGAAGTGACACAGGCCCCTCCTCTTGCACCATAAAGGCACCTTCCACTCTTGCGGTTATTTATATCCCACTGGTCCAGCTCACGGAGGGGAAAAATGTATCAATCCCAGATGTCTCTGGAATTACCAGCGTGCACAGATAGCCTAGGTTGTCAAGGAATCTGCGGGGCACACCCAGCATGAGGAAATCTGGTTGGAACAATCGCTTTTACCCCATGTCACACCTGACACCAGCCAAGGCACAACGCTGCTGTCACCACCAATACACGAAACACTTCACAACTCAGTGATTATTGCCATATAAAGGACCACACCAATGGATGGACCTCCACACTATTTTTTTTTTAACCTGGGCCTCACAATAGGAATATTAAAGAAAAAAGAACAACAAAAGAACCTCAAACCAAAACCAAACCAACCATAAGCAGCTTCCATATCCCTTTGTAGCAGGAAAATGTGATCTTTTCTTTTTTCCTTTTTCTAAATGATAGTGTAGAAAGTGCCCAAAGGCTCTAGTCCTATTAAGGGTAATTTTTGCTATATGAGGGTTATCGAAGACATCAAAACTGTCAAATCCCTGGGCTGTCAAATATGATGTCCTTCTTCCTAACCATTCTAAGAATTTCAGATGCTAATTGAAAAGCCCTCTAATTTAGGATGCTGAATCTCTAATAAGACCATCCTTTGTCTCAACTATTTTTTTCTTATTAAAAAAAAACCCTCTTTATTGCAAGTGTCCACATAAAAAAACCCCTTGCTTTTTTTTCTGCCATTCAAGAGACCTTAATGTACCACCAGTTAAGGTAACTCTCTGCATAATATTGCTTTACTAGGGGAAACCCTAGATTGCTAAAAAAAATTACCAAGAGGAAATATCCACTGATAGCATCTGATCTCTTTCTGCTTTTAAATGGTATCTTTTTCACCTCCTGCCAAGGTGTCTCACAGCCTGACAAAAGGATGGATTTCCAGCGGGTGCCTGCAAGCTTACAGAGGCCAGAAAAGGTGGGAAGGATGGGGAGAAAATCTTTCATTTAAAAAAATGCCGATTTGGAGGTACGTGGCAGATCAGAGCGGTATTAAGGAAAGGATGATGCTCTCTTTTGAACAGCANTGTTCTCTTTTTAAAAAAACAGACAAAAAAAAAAAAAAAAAAAAAAGAAATCCCACAAACCCCTAACAACAATCCCCCCAATCATTTCCCACAACTAATAATCCTGCAGACACAGAACACATCCCGATTGCTCTATGCATAATGCGCTCATTCAGAATTTTAAAAAATCGGTATTTTTGTCTAAACGCCCGTTGCCACAGCCAGACTCGCTCAGGTCACGTAGAGCCATCAGGATATTGACGGTAAAATCCGGACGCCGAGGGGCTGGGGGCGGGCGCGGCCGAGCCAGCGCCGCAGCCCCCGGC
>VYXF01010817.1:971579-995553 GCA_013397295.1 Polioptila caerulea | reverse complement strand
GATGGCGAGGCGGGGACGGGTCACCGCTCGCCTTCCCCCCTCACGCTTTCCCCTCCCCGCGGGGCTCTGAGCGAAATCGGGCAGCTCTTACAAGCTTCTATTTGCCGTGAGTGTTGTGTTATTCCATAGCTCGACATCCCTGAAGAACTTCCACTCCTTCCAGTGTGTGCTGGGTTCTGAATAAAGGAAAAAATAAATGTGATCTCCTGGCTCCTCTCTGGCAGCCCAATGTTTGCAAAGGACAAGTCTGACCTCCTGCATTGTCCCTGCCAGCCCAATATTTGTTTATTGTGTGGCCCCAGTTCCTGCGTGCCGTGAGCTGTGAGTGGGTCCGTGTGAAGAGCAGCCTGTTACAATTCGGTGTCACACGATAGAACCACGACTCGGGCTGTGTAGTTAAGAGAGTTACATGTTGTGTGGAAATTCACACTGTGAAAGGCCAGTGCCCACAACGGAGACAGAGGAATCCTGCAAAAATCAGCTTTACTCGAATAAAAGGAGAGAGCCCGCTGGGCCATACCCCTGTGGGGTTTCTCTCGACTTTTTGGAGGACACCTTGCCCTCTTCCTTTCCGCAGGTACAGCCTTCCCCGACCACCTACTACATATTCCCCTTTGAACATGTATCCCCTCCCTCATCATGCATTGCATGACCATTAAAATTCACCACTGTTCTTACTACCATCTGTTGTTGCTGTTAGCTGCTGGATAGCTGTAAAAGATTTTTGTACTTATATTAAGTGGCGTGTACAGTGCAGGAGAGGAAATATACTGTTTGAACAGACATCTCTTTTAAAACTTATTTTACTGATTTAGCTGAACTGAGGTATTACTTCTTGTTTTAAAGATTTTAAAAAAAAAGCAGTGTCTGTAGGAAGAAAAGCCGTGGACAGAACTATCCACAGTTTCCTAAAAGTCCTAAGCTGTGACTTCTGTGAGTGAGCAAGATGTTGTGATAGAAGATAATAAAGGTATGATGACTAAGCAGAATGCTGAAGCTTATCAGAGAAAGTACTACCTATCTCTTATGCTGAGTTTTATAGACTTTAATGAACTTGCCAATTAAGTGCCCTGTGCTTATCCTAGTGTGCAGGCATACAAAGAGAAGCAGGAAATAGTCAGAATTTAAAGGGAAAAGGAGTTATTGCAACAGCTGTCCTATAGCTCTGCTCGGTATAGAAGAGAAAGGAGGGTCTAGTGATATCTTGCTTGCAGCAAAGCAAACAGTGTATTCCTTAGTCCCACCTCCACTCTCCACAGAACCCTCTCTCCCAGTGTAGGTGAATGGAATTTGGACCTGCAAACTCTGGCTGGCTGGAGAAACTGAGGCCAGTTCATTCCTGTTCTGACGAGGCTGGTTCCAATGTTGTATTGGCAGGGCAGGAGAAAGACATTCTACCTGAAAACTAGGATTAACCTTTTCTCTTCAATAATCTGTTTGATTTCTTATTGAGGCATTTTACCCTTGTCTTGCATTTATTTCATTACTTTACCAAAAATAGAAGACTGGAAATATTCACAGAAAGTGTTCCCTGACTAAACACCGATTGTTTTCTGGATTTTTCAAACTGTGGATGTAGTAAGTTAAAAACAGTCTGGGTGCTTCTGAATAGATCATGGTTTAAAGGGCAGGTAAGCCCTCAGCAGACAGACACACCTTCAACATTGTGTGACTGCCTCGTTAGCATTGAGGGACTCTGACCTTCACCAGATGCTGAATATTTCACTTTCCTGGTTATCAAAGCCAACCACGCTCAGGTGCCAGAGGCAGTGTGGCCATGGCAGCCAAAGCAGGACAATTTTCCTGCTAAGAAAAGACAACTTGGTTATTAAACTGCACCAGAGTGAGAGTGTTGAGCAGGCCTGGATTTCTGTGAAGGACAAAAGGGTCTGGATTCTCCTCCCTATAAGCACCACCCATTCTGAGTCATCTGAGCTGGAAGTACTGGCATAATTGCAAAACATCTTCACACAGATGGTATGATCCAGTGTAGGTTACATGAGGATTCTTGAGTGAGATACTTGGCTGTAATTAAAATGCTGTGAGGAGAGGGTTTTAGTGCTGGGTATTTTTCATAAACATTTCTTCACAGGGTGGAGAAAAGTTTTTTCTTTTTTAGCGTCACAGGGTACAGAGTATGAACTTTTATTTTTGTTGGCTCATTTCCAGATAAACATAAGAACACATTGTAAAGGTCACTTTGTGTTTTAAATTCAACAAAAAATTCCATTTCATGTAGTGTCTCTAGCATATATCCCATCTGCCATTCAAAGCTTTTAAGACTCAACTTCAAACAAAGTTATCCTATCGAGTTCAGGCACTGCAAATCATCACAAATTTTGACCACTGTAGATGTGATGATGCTTTGTTACAAAAGCCCAGATCGGTGCAGGGCATATGTGCTGATTTCACTGAAATTTAGAGGCCACAAGTAGTTTTGTGGTAGAGAAAAATCTGCCTTTATAGCTTTGCTTCTTATTTGAAACAGTTTCATTTCTGAGGCCTTAAGATGAAGCAGTGAAATGTGCAGATGAGATGTGTGGGACACTGGACTATTGGGAAACCCCTGGATGCTCTCTCTGAACCCTCTTCTCCATTGCCCTAAATATTTTGTAGTTGTTTAGGCCTGTGCAGCGGATGCAAGGTATTAATAAATCTGAATTCTCCACTTACATCACTGGTAGCATTTTGAGGCCACTTTCCACAGATATAAATGGCACCCAATGGAATTTCATTTTCAGAAACCTGATTTCCAGAGATTTTGAGGTTTTTTTATACCAGCTGAAGTGAATGAAACCATTTTCTGAAAACTGGGTTCCAGATATTAAAGTCTGGCAGGCAAAGCTGGGTTATCCAAAATTAGATGCCAATTCTGAAAAGATAATGTTAAGTGATGATCTCATAGGGGAAGTCTGAGATAGAGTTAAGACTAGAATCTAAATCATCTGATGCCCAGTCCTGTGCATTAACCACAACAATGATTTTTTAATACTGTGGGCTTGAATACTGACTTGTTAAAAGGATAAATGCAGTTTTCAAAACTCATCCACAGCACATGCAAAATCGTGTTTTGATGTAATTTGCTGAATTCTGGTAGCTGAAGTCAATTTGCATCTCAAATTTTCAAAGAAAGTGGTTTCAAATAAATTCATTCTTTAGTGTGGTGAAGTTAAGCCCCATGCTGGTAAATATTACTTTTAATTAATTGATTAGGGGATTATTTTTTTACCATTTTAATCTGTTTTCTGCACTTCTAAAATCAGTTCTTAGCAAATACTTCTCCATGAGAGTATCTGATGAGAGTATCTGTGGTTGCTGTATAAGACTGTATGCATTAGAAGATAGAAAGCAGTGAGGTTTTCCATTTTTCCTGTGAAGACAGGCTGAGTGACAGCCTGGAAAAGGTTCTGGGGAGACTTTATTTTGGCTTTTCAATGCTAGAAGGGGGCTTTATAAGAAAAGTGGCAGAAGACTTTTTACCAAGGGCTGCAGTGACACGACAAGGGTAAATGGTTTTAAATGGAGAGGGCAGGTTTAAACTGGACATAAAGACATTTTTAATGACAAAGGTGATTAGACACTGGCACAGGCTGCCCAGAGAGGCTGTGGATGCTCTATATCTCCAAGTGTTAAGGTTTGACTAAATGACAGAGACATTTCAGGATGAAGTGCAATGCATTTCCTTAACTAGCTTTTCCAGAATGCAAACAAATTATCAATATCTGTTATTGATGGGAGTTTGAATTGCACCTTTCACTTTTTCTCAAAAGACTTGGTATTTTTAAAGCCTTTTTTTTTTTTTTGTACCAAGCCCAAAAACTTACTAAGATTGAGAAGGAAAATGGGGAAATAGCTCAAATATGTGGATGCACCACTAACTTAAAATAAGGAAAACCTCTCTTGTTTTGTCACACTCAATATCACAAACTTTCAACTAGCAACTTTATAGAGATTATTTGCCCTGCATTTCAAATTGAATTAGACAAAGAAGAAGGAAAGGACATACAGATTTTTGCAAAGTTTTGTTTAGTTGGGTTTTTATTTATTTTGCAGGTGAGCATTGTACACACTTAAAACTTCTGTATGAGAATTTTCATGCTTCTTGATTAGGGAGATATTGATGTCTCAGGCTATATGGTAAGAGAGGAAGGTGCATTTAGTTGGATTCCAGTAGCCAGGCTCATGAAGAGAAAGTCTCAGATGCAATAAAAGACTGTCAGGTTGTCACCTAATTGATTAGAAGCAAAGAACTGTCAGGCATCTGGAGTGTGCAAAGCATGAGACTGGCCTCTAATTTCTCAACTTTGGCAGTTTTGGTGTCTCTTGTACTTGAAATTTTTATTAATACTTAGGGGAAAAATGCAGCCTTTCTCTTTTTAATCTTTCTCTCTTTAATCAACAGTTTACAAATGCAGTAGAACATTTCAGATGTCAGTAATGTATTTTTATCTGGCAATTGATTAATGTGCATAATAAGATGGATAGGCCTATCTGCTGAGATGCAGAACAGTGACACACAGCATAGTGCTGCTTGAGAAGGAAATAATCTTTTTTTATTATTATTTTCATTAGGTCTCATAGCTTTGGATATCCATGGAAATCAATAGCTGCTCCAGGATGGATACGACATATTGCATGGTTGCTCTAGTTCCTGTAACTTATGTAAATATTTGTTTCTGATTATTTTTGAGGAAACATGCTTCCTACGCAGCATTAGCTCTACAATCAAAGCCGGCGCTGGGAGGAACACCCTGACCAGGTTACTGATCAGCCCGTAAGGGAGTGGAGGTTTAAGACAGGAGGTGGCAGCCTTGAGTAGCGACTCACTGCTGTCTGTGCTTAGCTAAGCTCGGATCCAAATGGAGTCAGAGCTGGGCACAAATAACTCAGCATCTCAGCCCTTTTTCTGAAACAGCACAACGACAAGCAGCTGGAGCAGTGAGGATGGCAACAATTAGCTTTGTCCTTTTTGCCTGGTAATTAAACATGTACTAATCAATTCAATACTTTTGAAGAAGCTGTATCAGTTTTCCTAGATTTTTTAAACATTTGGATCAGTAGTTGTAGCTGGAAAGACTGCAGCACACTGCAGAGGCAGGATTTAATCTGTGTTATTCTCAGCTGGGTCTTTTTCTTCTAACTAGGAAAATCATGTTGCAGACAAGAATAACTAATAAAATATGGAGTTGATTTATTCAAATGGAAGTTTTGCCTATTTCTGGTCTCCTTTTTGGTATCCTGGAATGTTGGGTGATTCTTCACCTCCTAACTGTGGTGTACAAGCAGGTCATGAGATACTCCTATCTCCCTCATGAACTACCACACAGTAATGGTGAGATAACCTACTTTTATTAGCAATATCACTGAAATTTTCTAATCCTTAAATCAACAGAAAACCTTGCAACTACACAGTCTCAGCAGAGGGAGGAACTTGATGACATCATTGTTTTTCCCCTGTGAAAATGCTTAGTTGGAAAAAGACAAAAAAAGATTAAATGAATCAGAGTAGCTCCATGCAACCTCCCACTTCTAATCTTTTTGAAGAATGTGAACAGTACCATTCACTGGTAAGAAATGTAACCAAGAGAGTTCTGCAGCGTTGTTCATTTCTGCTGGATATTCATAGTAGGAATGATGCTTGTAAATTTTATTATTGTAAATCTTGTGTATGTATTGATTGATATTTTTTTTTCCCTACAGCTCCACATTTTAAAAATATGTATTTTGGGCCAAATTTCAAGTTCCAATTTTTTTCCTTCAGATGCATGTGAAAAGTCTTCATTTGAAAGTTTGCTAAGCAACAAATCCTTCAAATAGAACAAGTTGCAACTCTGCTCTGTCTGGAAAGTACACGTGTGTAAGTCTTGATCCGTAACAGAACTAATTTTCTGAGCTTGTTTTTTGTCACAGTCTGTAGGCAAAAGATAGCATTTTCCTCTTTTTCCCCTGTGGATTGAATCCTGCAGTTAACCTGTGCATGCATAGATCTGTCTGCTGCACACAGACACCATAGTCTGCCTGGATGGATCTGAGTGAGAGACCACATTTTCTGTAACAGTCAGGTCCTGTTGGGCACAGTAGATATTGTCAGGGAACCTTCTGTTTAAACTTTTTATTAAGCAAATATTTCCTTAAGTTTGTACAAGCAGTCGCCCAGCCATGGCTTCCACACAATCCTTTAATAACTGGCAGGGTGTGGTGATTACATTTCCTCAGAGGCTTCTCCTCCATCTGACTACCAAAAGCAATTTATTCCTCAGTTAATATCATCACTTACTTGTTTTATTTCTTCACTTCCTTTGTCTGTCACAGGCAGGCAGATCAGGGAGTTAATAGCTGTCTTTTTAGTGCAAAAAGTGGATGGGGGGTGTGATTCTTTGAGCTGGACTCCCTAAGGAAATCAGGCTTGTGTTATCATCTGCTGCCTATTCCTACACTCAACATGCAACACTAATAACCTGAGACCTCACTGGCCATTTCACTTCATGTGGAAGGGGAACAGGGGACTCCAGTCTTCCAGCTTCTAGCAATTTATGGAAGTGGATGGCTGGGGGGAGGAAAGAGAGCCTACTACTACCTTCTATTAACAAGTATTAAGGTACTTGTTAATTTAGGAGATACATGCCAAGTTTTGAATATCAAAATACCAAAAAAAAAGAGATTTATTTGGATCAAGATGAGCACCTCCCTTTTGTGTGTGTGTTTGGTTTTTTAAAAGGCCACTGAAACTATGAAAGAATGTGCAAAACTTGCTTGATACAGATGATCAGTACTGATCACTACTTTTAGGTTAAAGGCTGAATCATAACAGTTGTTCTGTGCACTAATTTAATTTTCACTCCTCCGTGGCATTTATGGTATTGGAAAATGTGCCAAAAAGCATTTTGTTCTATGAGGAAGTGCAGTCAATTTGGGCCTTATAGTGTCTGTGCTGCTGGAGAAGTATGGTTTTCTTTTTTTGAGTAGGTAGTTTTGGAGTCTTAAGGGCTCTCTTTCTGATTGTTGCTTTCTTGGAACAACAGTAGCTTGCAGCCTTGGCTGGGTGAGGACATGGACAGATGTTTTGTTCCAGGTACAGCTGTGCACAGGAAGGAGGTTTTCCATCCACAGCCACATGGGTACTTCTAGCTGCTACAAACTGGCCTGTCATGGAGAAGTTTCTATGGGTTCTCCCTAATTCATCCAATTCACAATTAAGTGTATAATTTTAAGCAGTCTAAAATCCTGCTCTGAGGTTTGGCAGCTGGCTCTGCCTCACCTGAGTTAGCAGTGCTGCCAAGGACTCTTCTGTTAGCACCCTGAAGAGTGGTGAGGAACTTCTGAGGTGGTTAATCCCATCACCTGGCACTTCTAGATGTAGAAGAAACCACCTTTACATAGCCTGAAGGCTTTTTGGTAATTCACAAGCATATGGCATCATGGACAGGACTTCTGCCTGCACAGAAGGTGAGTGAATACCATTTGGGGATTTGAATATCTGAGCTCAACAAACAGAAAGAAAATCACTGACTCATATTCTTTTACAAACCAGTTCCAGAGCAGAGTCACATTTTAAATTGGGGCACATATGAAAATGGCTTCTTATGCTGAGAAAAACTGTAGATATGTGGAAAAGGTATTTGGAGAACCATTAAGGGGTTTGGGGCATTAAGGAGATCTATTCTGAGGGCATAGTTTGGTCTGTGAATGGTGTGAACAGGTATTTAGAGAACCCTAGCCCTGTGTGTGGTAGAAAAGTCCAAGAGAAATGAGCAAGAAGTCCATGAGTAATGGAATCATTGAAGCCTGGTTTCCAATGGGCTTAGGCTTCATGCAAGTTCCCCCCCTGGCCTGTATGGTCTTTGTCTTAGATGGGTTGTCTGGTGCCTGGTAAGAATGAGGCTTTTGCTACACTCTTTTCTGTGGCTGGAGACACCATCTGGATCTCCTCTTTTTTCCAGCTGGCTGCCTATTTTCACTAAACTTGATTTTGTCTTGAAACCTGTGATTCATTTTCTGATTTAGTGGAAAATCAGCGCTGGATTCAAAAGTTACTCTAAGAGGAAGTGAAGACAGCAGAATAGGCACTCACACACAAAATATGATGACAAAGGACTTTTTTCCCCTAGGGAATCAGAAGTTGGAGAAGGTACTTCCTTCATATTTGGTGATTTCCAGCACTAGCAAGGTCACCTCATTGGGACATAAGAAAGGGCAAATGGAAGCAGCATTCTAAACTTAAACCTGCTTTTACCTTGCAGCCCTGTTTTATAGGGAACTGAGGGACAGGTTTACAATATTGTACTCTGGTGGGGCTTTGTTGGCATTTACTTGGAACTTGGTTATTCATTAGGTGCTAGAATTCCAGGATTTGGTCTATGTCTATATGTAGATTGTATTTTTTTAACTGTTTCTTACGTCAGCATTACTGATATGAATAATTTTGCTTAACCTGCTAATCATTCTAAAATTACAAATGTTTATCTAGTGGGGATGAATGAGAAAACAAAACCCAGTAGCAGGTGCACAAAGCAATCTACCCAAACATGTAGGTCAGATGTAATAGGCACATTTTGTGAACCAGAACAATTTTCTGTAGTTCTTATCCTCATCTTCATCTTTGATCTTCATCTCTGTAGGTAAGAACTCCATTGTTTTGCTAGTGCTTTGGCTTTGACTCTTTGAGACCATGTATGAAATATCTGGTAGTGGCAAGCTATGCTTTTGTCCCAGGGAAAAAAAAAAACAAAACATAAAAGCTTAAATGGAAAATGAAAGAGGAACCTATGAGAAGAACTGTTCAGAATAAACAGCTGTGCGCATGTCTTCTCTCTCTGAAAATTTCATTTAGCTTCAGGCATGGGCCTGAATAACCTACCTCATGTTTACTAGCACCAGCTAAAAATTTATTCTGCACAGAGATTATGCACCTTTTTATTCCACACAGGGAATGTATACCTTGTATCAGCCTTGTTAAGAAAGAAAGGTGGCTTTCATGTGGATTATGTCATTGCCTGTAAAAAAAGATACATCTTGACTGCAGAAAACAAAAGGGGTTTATCTAGGTGCTTAGCCAAGTGCAAACGTTTTTCCACCAAATAGAATATATCTGTTGACATAACTAGGATGAAAGAATCTGTATGGATAGGTGAAATAAAAAACCTTTCTTTGCCTCACTGAAATTCTCAGTTAAAAATTCTGTTACAGGCCCTACCCTTCAGTGGGGCTTGTAAAAGAATGATATTTCAATTAAACAAACTGTAACTTATAGATCTAGAAAGTAATAAAGCTTCTGCAAGAACTGTATGTACAGTATACCCTAGGATGTGTTGTCTACAGCACAGCTCCTATCCAGGGATAAATAATTCTTAAATCTGAAGAAGTTAATTCTTATTCCCCATTTTAATTTTATTTCTTATAGTACTCCATGAGATAGCAGACTTCTGCATTAAATTCCTGCCTTCTTGGCCTTACTTTTCCAATTTTAATTGGCAATCAGTTTGCAGGGCATGAACCCTTCTTCCAAGAGTCCCAGTTTTTAATACTAGACAACACCGAGGCAGTGATCAGTATTCCCTCTGTGAGGAATTCAGGATGGTGTCAAACCTGCCAAATGACTTTCACAACACTCTGATACAGGTGGTGTAACCCGGGTGTTTGAGTGACTCCTGCCTGAGCATTCCTGGCCTTGTAAACTAGCACAGGTATCTTGGCTGCTCAGATCTGTGCTTGCACAACCTTAGCCAACATCTGAATCAGCTGCAGGGCCAAGAAAGGCAGCAGTGGTGGGGTTTCCAGGCTCCTGAGGCTGTTCCTGCACATGGGGTTTGCCAGCAGGTTAGAATTGAGCCTTGTGTATCATCTGTGAGTGCTGGGTACGTATGGGAAACAAGAGCTGTCTTCCAGCACAAGGCCTCCTTTAGATGCCATGAAGCTTAAGTGCCTTCATTCTGTTAATGCCAACAATTTATCTACTAATACTGCCTGAATCTAAATGAATAGTTTGAGAAAATCTTTGTACTTATCAGAGTATGCAAATAAACTGGTTCTTTTGATTCTGTGAAGGGAAGGGGTTTGTTTGTGTGACCTTGGGTGCAGACATGGGTGTGTGTTCCTGGCTGCAGCAGGAACAAATGGTTGTGGAATTGGGAGACTGCTTATGAGAAGTGTTACTACATGTTCATCCTATCCTGGATAGCCTTTCTTTGACACTGTATACTGGAAGTGTCATGGAAAACAAGTTTTAGCCACAAACACTGTGTGGAGTGTGACACTGGTGCCTGAGAGCAGAGACCATACCCAAAGCAGCTGTGGTCTTCCTCTTAACTTGCTCAGTGTAAGTCACAGCACCTCGGGTCACATTTTCCAGTGCTATTTTCAATGTTCCTCGGGTAGTATTTTGAATATTATCAGCTTAAAAATTAACTGTTGCCTAAGAATATTTCACTGGTGAACATCTAAGAAAATCTGAAGGCTATGGGGCAGTCTTTCATTTAATTTCTATTTTCTTTCCTCCTCACCCCATCTTTTTCCCCCTTGAAGCTGGCACAGCCTCGAATATAGAGATTTTTACTCTCTGATCTCATGCCCTGAATTATGACCTCATCACTCCAGACCAATTTCTGGTAGTCATTTAGCAGTGCCTCTACTAAATGGGGATATGTAAGTTAACTGTGGGGATAGTAAAGTTAACAAAAAGCATGTAGTTTAACTTCTAGAACCCAGGCTAAAACTTTAGTGCCAAAGCATGGAAACGCTGGGTTTTTGCTAATGAAAATGAACAGACTGAATTATTGAGATAATAAAGATGGAGTCTCATGATGGTATTGTACACAGCTTTGCTTTTCTTATTACACAGAGACACTTTTCTTATTGAAGAGAACAGAAGTAATTGAGAAAGTAAAATCAACCACCCTCTAATGGCCAGCCAGCTTCTCTCACCAAATGGTCGGTAGGCAATAAAGAGAAACAAGCAATTCAGAAGATAATTCGTTGTTTCCATCTTTGATGCCCATTTCAGGAGAGAGGAACTCATCCCTCAGAAGAAGGAAGGGATGCAGTCTTGTATGTGCAGCTGTCATTGCTTAGCTTTCAAATTAACACTAACAACCTTATCCAACCTGTTTTTGTGACTGGAACCTAATGAAAATGCAGTCAATATTTGCAAATGCAGAGCTCTGCAGCAATGTAAGTCTTTCTACTATATTTCATCCTGCTCCACAGAGCAGCAAAGGAGATTTTTAATTTACCCACTAAGAACAAAGTGCTGATTTGGCTCTGTGCTTCTTGGAAACCATCTTTGCTCTGCTATTTCCTGTTATTTTCTCGAGTTTTGTATTTCAGAAGAGAACGGGGACCCACTCAAAATCTCTTTATGTTTGTGGCAGTGTGAGCTGATTGCTTGGACAGGCGTAGATGGGTGCTATTTGCAGGTGAAAAGGGAATGAGGAGCAAAAGCACGGCAGAAAGTTTTCTCCTTTCAGTTGTGAGGCTTTGAAGCGCGGCCGCCAGCACGGCCCGGGAGCAGCCGCCCGCAGCACTGACCTTGCTTGACACGTTCAGCAGACGCTGCTGAATCTCATTTCCTCAGACTTTCAGCAATTCTCATGGCTGCTTCTCCTTTCATGCCGAGACACGAGCCGGGCTGTGCTCGCTGTGGAAGCTCCTGTGGCACCTCACCTATGTAGGTGGCCTTATTTCAAACCTTTTTGGATGCCAAGTTGAATAAAATGCTTCCAGATGGATGATCTGGCAGGAACTGAATGACTGTCCATAAAACCATTTGCACTCTATGTTTTGTGCCCTCAACAGATCAGTGGTTGGGAAATTTGTTCACGTGCCATCTGCACCTGCTAGCCTTGTCATGCAGGAATAGGTCATTTCCTTTCCAAACATGACTGGCTTCTGCTATCAGTGGGAAATTGGCAGCTTTTTATTGAAAACAGTAGATTCCAGATTCCTCTTTTTAATTTTCACTGAGATAGGAAAGGAGTTGTTATTGTTATGATCTCAGTGCTCTGTCCAAGTTCTCTTCCCCACATAACTGCTTTTTCAGTCATTCAGAACCAGTTTGTCAATAGTACACAGCATCATATCTTCTACTGTGTATGAGGTTGTCACAAGGTAATTTTTTCCCCAATATCACAGGCTTATTTGTAAACAGAACTGCACAACCTACAGTGAAAATATGTCCTTCTTCTTTTGTCTCTTGGTCTTTCTTCCTCATTTCTGTGAAAGAATAAGGGAGTACAGAATAAAGGGTCTATCTGGTGCTGGTGATAGGGCTTAAGAAACAACATCATGGAATTGAAGTGTACTTTTCTTCCTATTTCTTTGTCATATCAAAGCATTGATGTCAAGTGTCACTCAAAACACTTTCAGTTTTCTTCTCAAATGGAAGAATCCTTCTTTCCAAAGAAGCAATGACTTCTTTGTAAGGGGTGTTTAAATCAGCAGATTTAAATCAGTGGTGCTGGGCAGGACACAGATAATTGCCTCATCTCCAGCCTCAAGCATCACCTTTGCAGAGGAGTTTTGTTGCTGGCAATAAGATGGTGAATTTTGTTTCCACTCTAAACAGCATAAAGCAGCTGCATTAACTGTACAAGTGATCCAGAAGTTTGCTCTCCCTAAAGTTAGGGTAAATTTTTTGTGCATCCAATGTGTGCCATGTGTCTTTTTCCTCCCGTCAGTTACCAGAGATGGAGATAGAACTGTGGTTTTGTCTGTGCTTTCATAGCATTATTAACGAAACAGGTAATCCTATTTGTCTTGAAATCAAGGCAAAGATCTCTTGTGTTCTGTCCATCTGTTCCAGACACCAACAGCATGCTCATCACCATGGTATTGGAACAGCCTGGTACACGAATAGCAATCAGCAGTTATTAACATAATATTGTTACTTGGTCCATAAAGCTAATATTGGCAGAGAGACAAGACATCACTCACTGTGAGACAGTTTCTTGGGTAATATACTTTGTTCTGACAGAATATGATAATATTCTGTATAAAAGTCAGTTTTTGTTTCATGCAAGCAGCAAAAATTGCCAGTGTAATATAAATATATCAAAATTTGCCTTTACATCCAATCATTTATAATCCATTGTTATCTAGTTGTAGAGCAGCATTCTTTAGAAAATAAAAGGGCTTTTTTAAAATATGTATTAGATCAAATCAAACCACTGAAAGTTCCCCTTTCCTTCCTTTCTTCCCCAGCTGCTGATATAGACTGATACAGGAGTGGCTTTTTGCATGCAGAACACCATTTATCTCAAACTGGACCTAGACAAGTTCAGGTCTATTTAGCAGGTGATCTGTAGTGCTGAAGGAGTGGCACATGATTGCAGCCTACCAGGAAACTCCAAGTCTCCCAAAACATCCTGAACACCCACAAAATTTAGATGTTCCTTATTTGTCCTTACTCCCTTTCATACAACTCATTTATACATGTTCAAAAGCCCAACTTCCAAATGCTTCCTTTTTGTTTGGTCACTTTTCCCTTTGATATAACATAAGGTTTTTTTTCAGACTTTAACAGACATACCTTCAAAACCCCTGGTATTTAAATTTCTGGTTGAATGGAGTATATTCCTCTGAAGTGGCATATTCATGCCAATCCAATTAAATTAATAGCCCAGCTATACATTTTTCTTCCCTTCTTAATCAGAATATATTCCTGGGAGACCTATTTTGTAAGCTTGTCTACAGAGACTTCTATATCACAGCAAGATGGAGCCTTTTCACGCTGCAGCTTCACAGTTGCAGTGTTGCAACCATGAAATAAAAGTGAAACCAAGGAATATGGTTCCTGAGTTTTATACACAACAACTTTTGCTTGCTCTAGAAGGCAAGCTGCTGCCAAATTAACATTTCTGTAAGCATTACAGTCCCATACAAGTGCTGCCCTAATGAGAGGGAACATCTTTATCTGAGCTGGTTGTGATGATGCCAGTAAGGATGAGCAGATTGTGTCAGCAATTACAACTCTTTCAGGGAACAGGAAACTTAAAATGGTCATGATGTTAGTTCAGTTTCCATTTTTATGTCAATAGCTTCTTTTTTTTTTTTTAAAGTTAACTACAATAACTACTATTAATAATTAACTATTAACTGTCACAATAAACTAATTAAAAAACATAAATGGATTCTTAAGAATGTTGTTGCCAAACTGAGCCATCCATTTGTTTGGAAAGGCCAACAGGATCTTATTATTAAAAAAGAGGATAATTTCCTGCAGGTCAGCTCTGTCTTGAACACTTTTTGTGTTTAAAATTAATAAAATTAATAAAAACTAGCTTTTGGCTCAGCTGAGGGAAGGAGCCTAAAGTACTGAGTGATTCTCACACATGTTTGGATGCAATGAAGGGCAGAGGGCAGCATTTTTATCCTGTCATGCCCTGTTATTGCTCTCAGTTATTAAGCAAGTGGTGGGTATTCACATCAACTTCACCACAAACATTGAATAGACATGACTTACTAGACAAAATGCATGTGCCCCATGTTATTTCTTTCAGCCTCTGACTGGATCCTTGTCAGATTGTCCTTTGCAGTATAGCTCAGCGAGCAGGAGAAATGGGTTTGAACTTGGCAAAATGATAATAAGCACATAGATACAGTTGGAACTTTTTTGGAATACTCTCTCCTGTATTACTATCCTAGGCCAACATCTCAGTTCTCTGGAGCCCAATGCTTTGCAGCAATGCTATGGAGAAGAATTAGTAATTTCTGACTCGGTTTAGTGGGTTTATCAGGACTGAAAAAGCTACAGCTGGACTAAATTCCACATCCACAACTTGTTTCATTAGCTCTTTTTGTCATGTGCAGTGACTGCTCCCCAAAAGAAAATGAAGATGCATTGCTTCAGCTTTTATAAGAAAGGTCTGTGGCAGGTTGTGTTGTATCCCTGAATTCAAAATGTTTCCAGGGGCTGTTAGTTTAGCTTCTTCCTGTGCCTGCAACGAACATTGCAACAGTACATGTTGCCACTGCACAGTCTGCCCTTGTCCTCTTCCTTTGAGACAGGCTGCATCCTCCTCGGTAATCTTTGAGATTTATGGCTTACAGCATAAAATGTAACCACTAAAATAGGGCAGATGTTTTTTCTGCACAATTCTGAATGACCAGTCAAAGCAGGATTTGGGGGAGAATGTGTCATAGTTTTGTAGAACTGGGTGCCTTTCAAAAGAGCTGCTCAGAGTGGGGTGCTCATTCAATTCACCACGTGTTATACTGGGCACACTCTAGAAAAGATCAGACACTGCTTTGAATTAACAAGGAGGGCTGGGATCTCTGATATTGTTAATTATGTGCTGGTGGAAAGCACAGTAGCCCATTGTGCTTTCTGAACTAGAGTTTTAGAACAAAAAAAAGCAGCGAAAAGTCATCACTGCAGAAGCTGTCACCCTTGTTCCCTTGTGTGCTCTATCTCTTCTATGGGGAGGTCTCATGGAAACCAAAGAGGAAAGCAAATGTCGTTGTCCTGATGATTTCTTTTTCCTCCTTCAGCTCCCATCACACACAATAATCCTCTGGCTTTCCGCCCCACACGATGTTTGATGCTCTGGATTTTGGTATGATGTTGCCATGTCTTTTGAACCACGCATCTTAGCAGATTTTGTATTTGGACATAAAAGCCTGGATATGGAATTTATGTTACATGGGACAATATTATGTTAGAAGACAGGCAAATTTAAGTGGTTAATCTCATGTACTCAAACTGTCACCCTTTTTTGCAGGGTACACAAGGAATCTCATTAGTTAATGAATTTAGGCAATGCATGCAGCATGTAGGGAATGACTGGAGTGACTGCATTTAACTATGAATTACTTGATCTTTGAAAAGCTTTTTTTTCTTAAGGTAAAAGGAAAAAAATAATTTCAGTACCTAATCTCAAATAATATTATTTGTGATTATTTTTCACAATAGCAAACGGAATGTAAATGGGTAATGGTGAATTCATAGCTCCTGAAGTTATATCTGTTCTCTTTGCTTGCTTTTAGGAAGAAACTGGAGAGCTGCTTTATCAGTGCCAATCCATACTGTGGTTGGTCCATAAAAAGGATCATATTGATGAATTAGTGCAGCTACCCTCCCAGCCATGGAAGAATGCTTCATACAAAAAAATCCACAGGTGACTAATAGGTGTGGTAAGCAGCCTGTGAGATTTGGGAGAAACATTCTGGTATGCCTGGGAATCAACCCAGATCTAAATTACCTGCCATTGTGGATATTTTAGTCTTAATTCATGCTTTTCCACCACATTTCAGAACATGTCCTTTATCTGAACAGCTTCGCTTTCTTGTTTGTTTGTTTTTATGTTTGTCAGTCATTACACGGTGCTATTTAGAATCAATTTAGCACCCTTGCATGTGTTGAGTGCTCGTGGTGAGTGATGATTGCAGGATTAGCCTGCTGGTAATTAAATGTTGCTGCCTCTTGGCTTGTAAATGAAACATCTCTATGGAATTTAAGAGTTTCTTGCTTTATTTAGGTTGTGTGTGTCTAAATAGCAGAGGTAGGTTTACCAAGTCAGTGCAGGCACGGTGCAATCATAAAAAAATAAATTAAAAAAGCAAAAAAAAAAAAGAAGAGGGAAGGGTAGAGAGAAAGAAGAGAAAAAGAAATTGAGAGAAGGAAAACAAATTCAACCAATCATTAAAACTTTGAACTGCATAGGAAATTTTCCACACTTCCCTGAATCTTGGGTGTAATTTCATAATTTTGGCTTTGTGCAATCCAGATAAACGTTCCCTGTCTGGACTCATTTTTACTCACAGATGGGTCTTCAAAATTTGCAAGGGTTAAGCTGTGTGAAATAGGACATGTTGCTGGTTTGCTGAAGCCTAGAGGGGTACCTGTCTCAGTAAAGCAGAGGCTGGGTTCCTCACCATTTGTGGACCCACTGAATGCTTGCTTTTCATATTGGCTTTACCACTATGAAGAGTTTTATCTCTTGAATTCACTAATTGATGTTTTAATCAGAATGAAGCCCTTTTAAATTTTTTTTCAAAATCTGCTGCCAAAAATCACATAATTTCACGGTTCAAACACAGTTTTTTTCTTCTTCAAAGACTTATTAGACTGATCTGTGCCATGCTCCTCACAGGACTGTAGCAGTGTAACCTCACATGTTACAAATGATGAGCTTCTGTTTGAAATAATAGGAATTATGCCTAATCCTGAAGAGACATCAGAAGGATTTTAAATAAAGGTTGTCACTGAGAGGCCTGTAAGCTACTCTCACTTAGTCCTGTCTGGCCTGGGTTAGGGTGAAGATGAAGGCATTTGAATGCTTTAATCGAAGCAGAGTGTGAGCTTTTCACCTTGAGCTCTTGTTGCATTTAAGGATTCATGCTGAATAACAAGAATAAAAGATGAATCCCATCTGGTTTTCTGCTGATTGTTAGTTCAATTTCGTGTATGACGACTCAAAGTTTAGTCTGCCAGCCAACAAAGGTATGCAGTTATCAACATTACTGATAGGATAAACCAATTATGCAAGCTTATTTTCAAATCTCCCCCAACCCCATAATACTTAACAAAGTAAAACCCTTGAGCTATAATGCACCTGTGTACAGAAAGGAACAACATCAAATAGTGGTTTCATTCAGAAATTTGGGTAGACTAAGTGGCCTTGTTGGCTACTTTTTTTTTTCTTTGTTGCCATTTTTAGGCATGAAATATATCAAACTGAAAAGAGAGTATGGAAAAGAAAAACGCAGTTGTAAGAAAGAATTTAGAGAGTTTTCAGAAGCACCTCTTTGCTCGCAAGGCTGCAGAGGCCCAAGCCCTGAACAGTATGTTCTGTGTCTTGAGTGTCTAGTTAGTGCTGCATCTTTGAGCTGTAACAGTATTTCCTAAACCCTGTGTCTAACTATTGCCTTGGCAGGACTCCAGATTAATCCTGTGGGGAGAGGAAAGTGCCTGTGGAGCTTGGCAAAAGTTTGTCCTTTCCTCCTGAAGATACGCGTTTGTTCCTGGGTAGTGTGGGAGGTGGCTCCTCCTTCCTGTATTTGTAGCCACCATGGAAACAGATAATTCCAGAAGATGGTCTAATAATGCAATTTTAAACCCAAATGTCATTACAGAGGTCTGAGACTCTCTCCTGACACTAAATTGTACATGCATGTGCAAGCAGTGTCACAAGCCTGCTCATAAACACCCCAAACCAAGTTAGAGGGAGACTCTGAGGGATGAGTAGGGTGAGAACAAAACGCCAAGGGCTGAGAAAGACAAAAAAGCACAGAGATTCAAGGTTTCAGTCATGGAAAGTGTGAAATGAAATTGTCATTGCAGGCCATGAGACAAGGGAGGCACTCTATTGTTGAATTGCATGTTGCAGGCCCCTGTAAGCATGCAATACAGAAAGCATTGAGGATGCTGGGCAAGGCAAGTGTGTAAAAAGGATAAGCAAACAGAGGAGGATCGTGAGCAAAGAAAAATTGAGAAGAAAATTTTTGAAAGAGGAAGAGGTCAGAAGAGAGCCTGGTGGCACAAAAGCTGATAGGGAAGAAAAGCGGTATGACAGTAGAATGAAAGCTGAAAGAAAGTACAGCCATTGATTTAATTTGCTGCTTTTCATTAGAAATTTATCCTTTTGCCAGTTCTGGATGCCATGCACATGCGTAAGAACATACAAGCTTTTCAGCTTACCAGGGTGAAACTGCCTTCCAGAACTCTGGCATCAAAGGCCAGAGTCACCTACAAGACCCAATAAAACAACCTTCAGTACTAAATCAATAACATCCGGTGCCAGGCAGGGAGATGCCAGCCCAGCTGGGTGAGTACGTGCCAGAGCAATTGGATGGTAATTGGTGGATGAATCGAACCCTTAAGCAAACAGATACCTAGGCAAAGAGCAGAGTGGCCAAATTCCAGGGAGCACTACCCTGCTATCTCCACTGCGTTGCAAAATCTGTGAGTCAGAGGGAGAAGACAGCCCTGGGCTGTACCTGCAGGCAGTACTCTGACCCCACTTCAGCAAACCTTGTGTTTCTGGGCGCTTTTCAAGTGTGCTTCCAGGCAGGACTCTGCCCCATGTCTGTGAGGAGGTGAACCAAGGTCTGCAGCAGGAACAAAGGGTTCATTTGCTAGAAGGAGAAGAGTGCTGTGAGCCGAGCTGGACGTCAGGAGACAGCACCCTCCCATCCCAACCTCCTGTTGCAGAGTTGTGGTCCAGAGTCTGAGCTGCCATTATAAAAACAAACAGGCCAGATCCTCAGCTGGCACGAGGCTGCAGAAACTCACTGTATTATCTTGAGCTGCATCTTCTTTATTGCTTGGGGCACTGAAGGTTGTGATTGAAAACATGGCCAGGATGTAACAGATGAAGTAAAGTGTACTGAATTTACCAGCAGCCCTAAGTAAAAGCCTAAGCTGCTTAATTTATCCTTGGAATCATTTTAGCAGTGAGCTTTTTTTACCTTTCTTGTGGGTGCTGTCATAAATGGCCTGTGGGAACAGTGGAATTGTCATATCTGGACGTTTTCAAGAATATCACTATTGAGATTCAAATAGATGCAGCTGAAGCAGAGGAACTGAGTAGATCATCTCTTAGCATCTCTTCCAACCTTCTTCTTTGTGTGATTTTAGCAAATCTGTTCAGTTGCTGTCCTAAGCTGGCAATAGTACCCTGCTTCCAGAGGCTTGTGTCCCAGAAACTCCAGCTCCCAAACCCCTCTACTTCCTCCACGGCTGCTCATACAACACAAAATGTGGTTTTGTCAGTTTTGCAAAATATTGTGAAATCAAGATCTGAACTGTGGCAACAGTGAGAAGTAAAAGAGAAAGATATCAAAGTTAATAGGTAACCTGCTTATTAGAGTGTTTCATGTCCTGCTCAACATAATTTTCTCCTTCAAATTTGGCTGACAGTTGTCCTAAAAACACAAGTGTGCTCACAGAAATACTGAAGCAAACTAGGCTTGAAGAAAGGAACCAGAACAAGGTGCTAGATCTCCTTCTAGGAGTTTCCCAAAAGAGATTTAGCTCACCAGGGTTGGACATCTGCTCCCCGAGCATCCTGCTATCACTTCACATCCCAGTGCTCTTGACACTCCACCCTGCCAGTACCTCTTGTCTCCTGCCTGTGACTGGGAGCAGTGTGAAACCTTGGGCTCCATTCCCCTCACTGTAGGAGGTGAAAGCACAGGCCAGATGTGCAGCCAAAGTGAGAGGCAGAGCTGGACATCAGCCGGTTCCTGGTGTTTCACAGACCAGTAAATTCCCTTAAGCAATGTGTGATAGTGGACCAGCTCTATTTAGCAGTTCCAGAACATCATTGTCCTGTCCATGATTATTTTTTGGACATCTTACTACATCTGAGTGTGGGTGCATTTCTACTTTCTCTCCCAGGGGTATCACAGGTCCATCAGCAACTTCTGCCTTGCCCTTTACTTCCTAAATCGAGAATTATTAGGAAGAATTTGCTGACACCATTTTAGGTGTACTGCTAACACATCTGAAATGGTCTGGCTATATTGTCTAAAAAACACTGGTAGCTGACAAGTCCTGCAGAGAAATTATGCACATGGGAGGGCTGTGAGCAAGGCGAGAGAGATACGCTGCTATTGATAAGCTGAAATCAGTGTTTGTTCCCCAGCACTCCCAGGATCCAAACAGGCAGTTGCAATGTTGTGTGTTCCTGGTGCCTGACCTTCTCCCGAGGCTGCTGTGCATCTATCAGCCTTCCCACTCCACGGACCAGACACTGACCAGGGGGAGGGCAAATAAATACCTGTATTACTTTCTTTCCTGATTTTACACATAGTCCAGGGAAAAGGACCTAGCAGGAGGCAAATGATTTCTGAGCACTGCTGAGCTAACGTGACAGCTTTATGGGGAGGCAGTTCTGGGTCAGGAGCCCAATTCCTCCTACCTTTGGTTCAAGAACTGTTACGCAGGGGAAAGAAAGACATTTCCAGGGTGAAATTGTGGTAGAGTGCCAGATAGCACACCTGAAACTTCCCTTTGCCCTGTGACTTTGTGATGTGGTTATATAGCTTAAAAATATGGATGATTTCCTAAAAATCAAGGGCAGAAAAGAAAGGCAGAATGGATCCTGTGCAGGTTGCTGCTCTGTGCAGGTGGTGCCATCCCAGTCCCACTGACAGCCCCATGGCAGGGGGGGAATGGGGGCACTGCAATGCAAAACCTGCACTGCAACATTTCTGTAACATCATCTGTGCTGTTTTTCCTCCTTGCTTTCCCCTCTTACACCTGATGCAGCCAATGAAGCTTTCTCTCTCCCTCCCATCCTTTATCCATTTGTCCCCCCATTCCTTAGATCTCCTCTGGCTTGGGCCTTTTGTGGCCTGGGGAGGAGAGAGGCAGGAGCAGGGGAGGGCAGATCACCTGAGTGGAACCAGGAACCAGCAGAGTTCCGCCTCAAACACGAGTTAGTGGGTCAGGATGCTGCCCCAGGGTGGACAGGACTGAGGATGTTGGTTACAGGTGGAGCCAGTCTGTACTCATGGCTTTTCCTTGGCTGCTCTGGTAGAGCACTACAGCCCAAGCCGAAGGAAATTCTGCAGCTGCTTTAACTGACAGGATAAAATAAACCTCTCTTTTCACAGGCAGACTTCAGCCCTGAAGGTACATGAATAATGTCCCCCTAACTGGCATCTGAGACTGCTCCCTGCATTACACTCCTGTTAGTGGGAAACAAGGGACCACCCTGTGGCTGGTGGTGTTCAAGACAAACCAGGAATAACCCCTGAAGGCAGGAGCAGGGACAGGACAGACTGTGACAGAGGGTTATGAGCCATTGCTGCGATCCCAGATAGAAACCAGGCAGCAGTCCTGGCCCTGCTCATCCAGTCAGACAGGTACACGTGCAGACTCCCGGCTGCAAACGGTGACACAAGGGCACCCGGTGACACCACAGCAGGTGACCTCAGCCTCCACACGGGGAGCAGAAAGCCCGCCCTGCACCTCCTGCAGAGCAGGAGGAGACCCACTTCTTCCCTCTGCCCTCACAGCCTGCAGCCATGGGCTGCTGCAGCTGCCACGCTGCCTGGACAGTCACACAGGTTAAATACGCTTTTAGACATGGAAGCTGTTATTCCTCTGAAATGAAACAGCGTCCCACACTCTGATTAACCTGTGCCCTATTTCAGAAGTAAATCTAATTTGCAATTTCATAGTTAGCTGGTGCTGGTTTGTCCTTGTATCTTCTCTGATTTGGCTGGGTTCATTTTTACAGCACCATATGTGGCAGAGTCCTATTTATTGTGGCTTGTGAGCATCATTCCTCACAACAGAGTAATGAAGGAAGTAATGAAGTAAGTGAGGTGGTTGGAGCTTTTTGCTTCACTGGGGTGGAGAAAAGTTAAAGCACAAATATTAAAAATGTCCCTGCAAAAGCAATTTTTGTATTCAGCAGAGAATGAATTGCTGTCTGCTAAATGAAGTTTGTCATCTGGGCAATTCCTGCACATCTGGTCACCTTCCATGGAGTGCCTAAAGAGAACTACTGTACCAGAGAGGAGAGCACATTTCAAAGGATCCACGGGATTTCTGATGGCAAACATCAAACAAAATGGGCATTGTTTTACAGACACACAAAGTAATAGAGAAAGGGAAGTGGAAACTTCAGCAATGACCCTCACAGAAACAATAGAACGTACAGCAAGTTATGTGGTAGATTCAACTGCAGATTGCATTACCTAAGCAGCAGTGCGAGAGAGCAGAGGAAACCCAAGCCCTGTGGAAGCGGTGCTCAGTGTTTCCTATTGCAGCCAGCACACTTTATCGACTTTTTGCAAGGAACTGAGCGTAACTAAAACCTCCAAGATGTTTGTGTGCAGCACGAGTGGCTTTTCTTCATCTTACTGTGGGGAGAAAAAGGGACAAGAGAGCATTTTCAGTTCCTCTGGGGCTTCAGCTCTGTTCTGGTGCTGTCCAAGTGAAAGCCAGCCATTCCTGTTGGTTGTTCCAGTAGTCCCTGGGCATGGAGCACATTTAACATCTCCCAGCTTGTAGCCCAAGTCCTGCACACACACCCCTGCACGAGTTTCAGTGATCTCAGTCCATTTGCAGATTGTTCCTCCTGTCCTTTGAGCTGGTTGGAAGATAAACTTTGGTCAGTGCATTATACTATGCCCTTTGTAATGAAATAATGTCGGGCAATATCTATTTAGTGGTGGGATTTAAATTCCCAAGCTGATTACAAGGAGCTGTTAAGACTTGTGAGGTTTAGCAGCACCCCGTGTGCGAGTCTTGAATCATAGGTACTGTTGCAGCACTTACGCTCTCTCCTAAGCTGTTGAAAAGGCCAGGGCTCTGCTAGGAATAAACCTGGGAACATCAACAACTGAAGTGTCACCAATACACTTTGGTATTCGGTGAGATGGTTAAAAGTGGTTGACCAGAAAACCAGTCTCCTGTACTGTGAAATCTTCCAGCTTTAACAGGTTGCTTGCTCGGAGATCCCAGGCATGTGACAGTCTCTCCATGCCCACTTCCCAGCAGTCACTAGAGTGTAGAAATATTTACTGTGCCTAAAGAATGTAGTGAAATGTGATTAATGCTTGTGAAGAGGTTTTGATAAAAGATGCCAAAAGGGACAGTGACTTCTTAATGCACATGAAGAACACAGGCCTTAGAGGAGCTAAAGATGCCCTGCGCTGCTCCGGATGTGCTTCCCACGTTCAGTGCCAAGCCACGGGCGCGGAGGGGAGTGGCCGACGGGCGCCGGAGCGGGGTCTCCGTTTGCTCGCCGCCTCCCCGCAGGCCTGCCCGCATTCCCAGCGAGCCTGTGCCCTCCGCGGCCCCGGGCACAGGCCCTGCTGCGGCACTGACAGCCCGACCGGCTGCAGAGCACAGGCAACCATGGAGAGAAATACCGCCCTGCCCGGGCCGCCCCGGGACGGACCGAGGGCTGCTGGCACAGACGGCGGGAGAGACGGGAGCAGGGACCGGAGCAGGGAGCGGAGCAGGGACGGGAGCAGGGACCGGAGCAGGGACCGGAGCAGGGACCGGGCGCGGCCCCGCCCC
>VYXF01010817.1:948649-970904 GCA_013397295.1 Polioptila caerulea | reverse complement strand
AATGCACATCGGCGCCGTGACTCCAACAGGTGACCGGGGGGACACCGGCGCCCTGTGAAAGCCGATCCCCCCGGCCGGTGGCGGCTCCGTAGCCAGGGGTCCACCCTTCGCTTTAGCTGCAAGTCATGTGTGTGTCACATGGCTCTTGCAAAACACTTCTTGCCTATGTAGATTTTGCAACGCCGCGACTCGATAATAGAACGCTTTTGGTCCTGTTTCCAGCTGAAATAGCACTTCCTTAGAAAGCCCGGCGACGACACAAGGGGGTTTTGGAGGGGTCGTTGTGTGAGTATGGTGTTTTTCTTTAGTTGGCCTGCTCGGGAGTCGGGCTAGCTGAGCTCTCTGCCCAGGGATTGTCTCTGTTCTGGAAGCTCGGGGAGCTGTGTCCTGCCCACCAGGAACAATAAACTTTATTTTGTTCGAGACTTTCTTGTGTGAGTTAGAGGGGGGACTTAGGCTTAGTTTAGAAAGCAGTTCAAAAAATCAACTTCTGCGCTTCCAACCGTTCAGCCTTGTAGGGTGTGTTTGGGATCCTTCCACAGATGCTGGCTTTGCTGGCACCCCAGTTTGGGGTGGTGGAGGCACTGTCCCGTCTGATGCTGCTGGAGTGGCTCTGGTTCTGAAATGCACACGTGGTGTGACATTGCTGCTCTGGATAGCCATGGACGCTGCTCTTGGAAGTCACCCACAATGTTGTCCTCTCAGCTGACTCTCCTCCTCTCCTGACTCGTGTGGCCATGGCTCCTGTACTCGCCCCTTGTGTCAGTGGGGTTGGTTGCAAGCACTCTGAGGCCATTAAAGTCACCTGAAGAGCAAACAAGTAGTCATCGGCTAGTCAGGGAGTTGGTGACACCCAGGAGGTACAGCCAGGAACTCGAGTTACATCTTGGCAAGATTACATCACAGACTTGCTCCTGTAGCTTTGGAAAACACCAAAACAGTAGCTGGAGGTGGGCAGTGGATGAAAAACCAACAAACTGCTGGTGCCTCATGGCCCTAATGGCTCTCAAGAGTTAAACTCAAATTTACCTTGCAGACTGTTGAGTTTTGTAGTGGGAAAACTGCCTGCAGGGTGTTAGGCCACTAAGAGAAATGAGTTGGAGGGGGATTTTTCCTTTTTTTTTCCCTTTCTTGCACACTGTCAGTGCTCTAGACAGATGCAGAGGGTTGTTCTTGCAACGAGGTGCTGAGTGTTGAGGACAGTGTTTTCAGAGAGGAGTGCTTGGTCCTGGTGGTGAGCACAGCTGAGTTCTTGAAAGTGAAGCAAAGAGGAAAAGCTGTAGTTTGAGATTAATTCACAGTGTTGAATTGCCACTTCCTGAGAGGTGGCGTTGGCAGGATGGGGGGAGGAGATGGGAAGGGTGTGGTGAGATGGACAGAAAATACCTGTCACTGTGATGTGTGTACTTGGATCCCTGTTAAAACAGGAATAAGATTTGAGGGATTATGACATTGCTCCTTCTAGTTCCGTAAGAGATGCGTCCATTTGTCTCTCAGAAGTGCCTTGCCTGCAATGTAACACATTCTCACTTCCCTATCACAGCCCCAGATCCTCTCTCCTGGGCATGCCAGAACTCTGTCAGAAGTCAGTGGGATAGTTAAAATTTCTAACTAAAGACCTACTTCCTTCAGCTTTCCTGATAAAGCTGCAGGGTTAGGTCCTGCTCATGGAAAGGTTTGAAGGGGAGCTGTGCTTCTGAGAGCTTCCTTGAAGCTTCAGGGCTGTGGGACAGCTGAGTGGACTGTTGGTTTTTGGATGGAGTGAAGGAGGTATAGAGGGGTGGATGAGATATTAAAATTAGAGTTTGGGAGCTGAATTCTGCAAAAACCTGCCTGCCCAGCACTGAGATGTGTTCCCTCTGTTCCTCCCTCCCTCCCTGCTGGGGTTTGAGTGAGCAGAATGTCAATATTGACTCTGTTGTGACTGGATCATGTCAGGTTCAGCATTCCCTGCCCCTCTGCAGCTTGCATGCAGCACAGACACACTGGTGGGGTGCAGGTCCACAGCAGCCAAGTGGTATCAGGAGTTAGTCTTCATCAGATCACTGTTCTGCCTGGATTTTCTCGATACCTTCCAGCACAGATGAGGAAACTCAGGGGGTTTTGGAGCAAATCTTGGGGGGTTCTTTCTTTTTGCTTTCTTCAGAAGTGTTTGGGAGTACCAGTGAGGTGGGTTTCAGTCTTGGGTGATGCTGGTTAGTAGATGACAATTGAATGACAGCTCCTGGGTTGCTGGAATCATCTGAAAATGTTTGTGTTCTAACCTTTCTGAACAGCAATCTGCCATGCAAAGTGGCATTGTGTCTTCTGGATTCTGTTCAGTCACACAAACAGTGTGTAATCAGAGTGACAGTCATGCTCCTCTTCAAAATTTCTGGGGTGGTAGAACAGAGTGGGCAATGAGGCTGCTGTGAGTACCTGTTTACAGTAAACCTGCAGCTGATATCAGTGATTGAAGCCAATTCCAGCAGTCCCTTGTTGCAGACAGATGACTACCTAGCCTTGTCTGTTTTGGCATAAAACCTTCCTGGCATTTCAAACATCCCCGCATGCCTCCTTATATAAATAAGATAAACAGCGGTACCTTAGAGGCCCACAGGTCCCTTGTTCCACACAGCTTTGGCCAGGTCTGTCCTCAACCTGTTTGCCTGGTTTTCTGCTCAGCTCTCTGATGTGGGACATGTGTGTGTGTCAAGAGGATGCTGCACTGCTCAAAACATCAACAGGGCTGTTTTGGAGGTGCCTTTTTTTTTTTTTTTTCTTTTTTGGCAAGAGGCAGTTACATTTCACATCTTTGTCCTTTATCTCTCTGGCAAGAGGAAGTTACAGGGAGGATTTGAAGCCTCACTCTTACTCACTGTATCCACCTGCCTTGCTGCACATGCTCTTCCAGTGCTCTTTTAAACGACCCAAGTATGACTGGCTTATGTAAATGGTGAGAAATAATTGAATGATTAACCTGAATTCCCTCTGTCTCCCAAGGAGCATGGAGAAGGCTGTGCTGCATAGCTCAGCCAGCTTCATGGAGGCTCCCTAAACCAGAGGAGCTCATGAGTTTTAAGTCTTCAGGTTTAAAGAGCAAAATTCAGTGGCTTCAGAAATGTTTGTGTGGCTCTCCAGGAGTAAATCCCAAATAAACCTGTGTGGCTTCTTGGATGCATTGCTGCAGTTGAACCCCTTTACCCAAATATTCTATTGGTGTAGCTCAGTCTAGGAATAGGTTTCTGCAAATTTTTGTAGCTCTTTTAAATTTTATTTGATTTAAACTGTTGCTGTACCCAAGAGCTGTCTCAAGCATCACACTCTGTCTAACAAACTGCACATTTGGGTTTTATGGCCCTAAATAGGCATCTGCTATATTTTAAAAGGTCTTGAGAGCTGTATCTTTTAAAGCTTTAAGCTGTACTTGGAAAGGAAGGCACTATAATATTGGAATATGAAGTGTTCTGAAAAATTAAAACCCTAAGTTCCTAAAGTCTTACTGATATTATTCCCAAACTGATGAAAGCCTTACCACCAAAATTAGGTTTTTGTGACACAGCACCCCTTTCTAAGGTCACAGACAGAGCTCACTCAGTAAGGGCTGTTTCCAGCTGTGCAGGTGCTGGCCCCGGTTTTGGTGGGGCTGAGGCAGGTGGCTTAAGACCAGTGTATGGAAGGTCTCTGTGGTTCTGGAAATTCTGAAGCCAAAAGTGAGGGGACAGCTGAACAACAAAGGTATCAAACCCAGTATTTAAGGCTTCTGAGTTCTTGTTGTGTTAGCTTAGCATTTGTTCTGTGTACACACTGTTACCCTCTTGTTTGCTGCTGAGGAGTCAGAGGTTGAATGGGTAGGTTTGGCTGGGAGCTGCTCTTAGCATGAGGAGAAAGAGAGGAAGACAAGTTTTCATCTTTTAGGCCTGGGGGAACCTGAATTACTCTTGGAAGCAAGTGGAAGTTTTTAAGTGGATCTCAGACCCACAGCTGAAGCCTTACCACCACCCTGAAGGAGTTACCTTTTCCCCACTGATTTTAGTGAAGACAATACAGTGCTAATATTCGTGTGATAATATTCTCAAGGGGATTATAACATGCTGCAAGCTTGACTTCAGGATTGCTGAACATTCTGTGTTGGTAGGGAACTGAGCAACCCAAACTTCCTGCTGGAGTTGGAAGGAGCTGAGTGAAAGCTGAGGCACAGTGGTGGGGAGGAAGGCATAGGGGTAACAGTGGAGCAGGCCCTGGAGCCTCCTACTTTACCTTGGTCTCTAGGTTGCAGAGTTTCTGCTGCTCTTGGGACCAAACTATTATTGGGGGTGGGAAGTTTTCTGGTCTGTTACAGTGCTTCAGCCAACTCAAGCCTACTGAGATGTGTAGGTTGTGGGATAATGCAACTTGTGTCCCCTGAACAGTTTGGGTTAATTGTCATTCTCCTAAAGCCATCTTGCCTTGTGGTAGTACATGACCTGACAGGTGGAGTGATGAATTCTGTGGCTGTAAACTGCTAGGTATCCTTTAACTTTTTTTTTTCTTTTTTTTTTTTAATGCCTTTAGTGCTTGTAGCTGTATGCTCTTAGGAAAGGTTGCATTTTTGAGGATTGGGTTATTAGTTGCTACATTTAGCACTTCTGCCTCCTCTCTAGGCTTGGCAGAAGTGCTGCAGAGGCTGGAGGTTTCAGCTGGGTGTGTTGTGCAGCCTGGGCCCAGCCAGGTGAGAGGCACTTGAGCAGAGGAGTGCTGAGAAGCCCTGGGTGGCCATCTGCTTGGCTGTTATCAGCTGGGCATGGATGCAGTTCCCTGGCTGGATTCCTGCCAGCCAGAGGCAGTGGTGATTCTAGGGAATAATAGGTGGGGACAGCTGACTTCAGGCACTCCACATGTCCTTAATCTTTACTTGCCTTGCCTAAGTGGGCATAAAAATATGGCTGTTGAACTGTTGTGGTTAAGTGAGAACAGGACTTAGTCCTGGGCCATTACAGGGCTGAAGAGTTGTCAACTGAGAATGAGTTAGTGTAGTACTTGAGAAGAAAAATGACTTGTGTAAGAGGTGGGTTGTTGTTTTTCTCTGTTACTTGTCCTCTAGCCTCAAATTTCCCCATTAGTCTTAGGACTAACACAAAATCTCACATTTTGCCAACAGTAACATCTTCACTGCTCTTTGAAGTGTAAATACAGGCTGGTCGGTGACACTGTGCTGCTTCTTTAGTGTTGGGAAGACTCAACATTAAGCACAAGATTGTCAGTTCCTCCAGTGTATCTTGAGAATTACTCATACCACACCTGACATTCCCCAGAGATGTATCCTCATCTGGAAGTGACTTGAGCTTTGCTTAAATTCCTGGAAGGCAGGTGTGGTATTGGTCACTGCTCACAGCCCTTTGTGGAAGGTGGATATTCAGTTAAGCTGTTGCATTCTGCTGGAATTTAGATATGAGTGAGTTGAACTGAGGAAGGAAATGGCTGGGTTTGGCAGCTCCCTGCTGTTGGTGAAGCTGGGCAGTGGAATCAAACCTCTGAGGCCAGAGAAGCAAAGATGCTGGCCCTGGAGGGCAGCAGGCTGTTACTGCATATATAACAATAACCTGTGTGTTATTTGAGTTATTCAAACGAGGGGGCTTGTGCTCAATTGCAAAGCATGATTTTCATGTCTGCTAGACCACAAAGGGCTGAGGTAGGACTGTGCTACTCCTGCTGATAGTCCTGCTACTATCCTCAGAGTAACTTCCCAGGAAGGCACAGTTCCACACAACAATGCTGTGTTCAGAGCATCTACCTCACACTTCCCTTTCCAAGTAAATTGTGAACTTCTAAACTGAATAGAGGAGCTTGGAGTTGTAGGTGATTTCCCTAGCAGTGAATTAATTTACCCTTCTCAAAAGTCATAAGGTACTGGCTGTAAGGAGCTTCATTCTTGACAGTGTTTTTCATTAAGTGACCTAATTTTTTTTTTTTTTTTCCTTCTGCAGTGACTATTTATTCAAGCTACTTCTGATTGGAGACTCCGGTGTTGGGAAATCTTGCCTTCTACTTAGGTTTGCAGTAAGTGATCATGCTTGGCAACTATGTAAAAGAGGTACTTAGTGAGAACATCCCTTCAGGTAGCAGGGCTGATGTCTGACAGGCTTGCTGATACCAAAGGATAAGTGTAGTATAAACTCCTCCTGTCTTCTGAGTGTATGTCTGTCAGATGTAGCTGTTTGACTAAATTGGAAAGAAATAATATCAATAATAAGTCCAGCTAAGATGAATTCTGATTTTCCTGTTACTTGAGAACAAGATACCTTCATTTAACTTCCATCATTACAGCAGTGGTAGAATGCTGAGGATGGGAGGAATTCTGGGGCAGTGCCCTTAGGCATGAGGAGTACAGACCTTGATCAGGTACTACTTGATAAGAACATTTCAGCCAGATGAAGTTTGATATTTGCAGTAAAAAGACCTACCAGTTGTTTAGTCAGGCTAGAGGAGTAATGTAAATAATACTCTAAGAATACTCTAAGGCCTTCTGCTCTCTTTAGTGAATGTTAAAATTGCTGGTGAGCTGTTCTGGCTCCAGTTTTCCTGTCAACAAGAAAATGTAAAATGGGTTTGACAGCTCTTGGTAGAGAAAGCTAAAGTCCAGTGAACTTCTTATCTCTGTCTATGCCAAAGTGCAGCTTTACGTTGCCATGGGAGGAGAGGAAGGGAAGCAGGATCTGGGGCATGAACTGAGAAGCTTGACTGTGACACTGCTGCAAGATGATGGCTTTGTTTTCACAGCCTGAGCAGGTGCTCTGGGCACCTCTGGAAGGAGCCTGTTGCACCTGATATTATCAATATGTAATGGTGACCTGGGTGTACAAAGAGCCTCAGTTAAAGCCATTATGGCTGATTAATCTGAAGTGGTGACCTAGGTGTACAAACATGCCTGCTGTTGGTACCAGGACAGACAGTAGGAGGATGTCACCTGCTCTGCTCACAGTATGGAGGCAGTGGGTTGGAAGTGACACCACAGCTGGAGCAGCAGTCCCAGAGCAGTCTAGCCTGCTTCTCTTGCAGATACTTTCGAATTAATTTTGGCTTCATGTGACTAATCCAGCTTTTCTTTTTTGATAGCCAGCTTAAATTTGTACTCTGTTATCTGGTGTTTCTTCAACTGAGCCTTTTCCTTTCGAGATGTGTTTTTCCAACTAATCTGTTTTACCCTGACATAAGGAGTTACCACAGCATACCACACGTGTTTTTTTGCTGCTGTAGGTTAAACTTCTTCAGGCTTTTCAAACATAGCCTTTGGAGTATTGAAATCTTAAGGAAATAAGTGTCATGTCATTCTGAAAGGCTTAGTACTTTATTCTCACTTGGATGTATTACCTAAGATGGCTTCCATTCACAGCCCAGAGGAATCCCTTGCTTTTGTGATACCTACTGGTTGCATAAAGCCTTTTGTGGTACGTTGTGTGTGAAGTTCTATCCTTTGGGTACTTTAGGAATAGAAACTTCCTTCATGCTGACAATTGCTAGAAGGTAGCAAAGACTGACCCAGCAGTTTCTGTGTGCCTTAAGGCCTGTTGGAGACTGCAGTCAGGTCCCTGCAAGCTGCTGAAGCAGTGTTTTCCCTCCTGTATGGACACAGAATGCAGAGGAGAGGCCTCAGCACGAGTGCTCCAGCTGTAACTCTAACCTGCCTTAGCAACCAGCTGCAGCAGCAGAGGATCTGACACTCAGGTGTGACTGAGACAGAGCCTCAGACTTGTTCTGGGTAGCTGCTGTGTAACACAGATGAAAAACCATCAAAGGAAAATAAAAATGTGATGTGTTTCAATAACCTTAGCAGTTACTGTAAGTAGCTCTTCAGTCTGCCAACACGAGCAAACACTTTTTTGCACTGCAGCTCAGAAGGACTTGACAATACAGGATTTCCAGAAAAGAGGCATTTTTGACTGGTTTTTGAAACAAGTCTGGTTTGTGTTTTTAAAAGCTGCAGAATTTTTGAAAAGTAAATACTCGGTGGAAATGCTTGGCCACCTCCTGGACTTTGCCATGAGAGATCAGGCTGGTTCTACAAGGAAATGAAGTGCCTTTGTCTGACTGGTGCATAATGAAGTAGATGACTGCAGAAGAGGTGCAGCTGGCTTGACTTATGTTCACTCTCTCCTAGGATGACACGTACACAGAAAGTTACATCAGCACGATTGGTGTGGACTTCAAAATCAGAACTATAGAACTAGATGGGAAAACAATCAAGCTTCAGATAGTAAGTAATATTTCTCAGCTCCTGTGTGCTTCAGTCTGCTGGAGCACAGAGTTCTATCCATAGCTATTGGTTCATCTTTGTACTTTAAAGTACACTCAAATACAAGGTATTTTCCCCACTCTGAAAGGCGAGGCATTTTTTGCAAGAAATGTCCATGACCTGTCCTTAAAGAAGGGTGTTTATTATCAAGGCTGTTTGCCTGGAAGAGGGGATTCTATGCTGGAGTGCTCTCATACCAAAACTGGTGTAGTTCTGCAGTATTTAGCCAGGATTTGTTTAAGTGCAGGAATACCACACAGTTGTCCAAGACGCCTGAATTCCACAGCAGCTGTTACTACCAGGCTGCACTGTCTTAAGTGCTGGAAACTGCTTTTGTTGACCTGAATGGAAAAACTGACACAAAGGCTTGTAACTGGCCTGGCTGCCTTAGCACTGGGTGGTGTTTTCTGGTTATGCTTTTGGCCTTTCACTTGGAATAAACAGGGGAAAAGACTTGGCAATTCTTTAATCTTGAAGCACTCTAAAAGGGTGACTGGTGTGATGAAATCTAATATCTGTGCAAGGTCAGACAATCCTTGTCAGCCTCTGCTTCCAGCTCAAGCAGAGGCTCTCAGGACTTGAAGGCAATGACTCAGGGATTCACTGCTGTGGAGCAGAGTCCAGCTTGCAGCCAGGAGCCTGAGCCTCCAGACCCTAATGTGACTGTCCTGAGTACAGAGCAGCCCACTAGGAATGCTGTCACTGCTGAAATCTGTCTCTGACTCTGTTTTTAATACACAGCCAGCCCTGTTCTTGACACAGCTCCAGAGAGAAATGTTTGGGCAAGTCCTGCTCCCATCCTGGGTGGGAGAGAAGAGGTCAAGCACCTTATGTCCTTTGTTAACTCTCCCAGCAGGAGAAGGGAACCAAGTTTGGTTTGAGTTGTTGCCTTTAAATACGTTTGCTGAAGCTTTTGTGCCAAGGAAGTTGAAGGGAGTGGTCATGTTAGAGACCTGCAGCTCTCTGACCTTATTCCTAGCAGGATTTCAAGTCCTGGCTTGTGTTTGCTCTTCTGACCACTGAACCATGGCTGCTTCATGGGTCAGGACTGCCTGATGCTTTCCCCAGAGTGATCTCTTGACTATACTTGGCTGAAACCAAACAAAGGAGCACTTTCAAAAAGTACCTACCAAGTGTATTCTCAGTCAGAATACGTGCTCTCCTCAAATCCTGATGGATGCATACGGCCGCAGAGCCACTGCTGCAGCTGTGGCGTGGACGTGGTTGTAGTTGGATGGCTGCTGTGCTGAGCTGTGTTTCTGAAGCTGAGGTAGAGCCAGTGCTCTGCAGGAGCTGACCCTGTCACTTGTCTTGCAGTGGGACACGGCGGGACAGGAGCGGTTTCGGACTATCACTTCCAGTTACTATAGAGGAGCTCATGGCATCATAGTTGTGTATGATGTTACAGATCAGGTACGTGTTAAACCTGTGCCTGCAGAGTTTCTGCAGGCTGTGTTAAGGCTTATCAAGCTAAATGTATGTGTTTGCCTCTGGTTTGGCAGAAATAAAACACAAATAATGAGAGCAGTGAGATTTGTGGCCCCTAAGCAATTGCATCATGGGCTTAACCTAAAACTTGGTGAGCAGGATTGTTCTCTGTGAATACATCTCATGCTGCCTTGGGTAGCAGGAAGTCTGAGTTACCGATGGAAGTTGTTGAGAGATTTCTGAATGTACTCAAACTGTGGTCTACAGTAAAGACTGGCATTTGGAACAGAAAATTGTCAGCCTGTGTGCAGGATACAACTGAGCCAGTGTTTTCTCTGAAAGGATCTCTGAAGAGCTGGTGCAGTTGTTTGAAGGGCACTTGGGAAGTATAGGGTTTCCTGAATTAATAGAAAAAGAACACTTGTGTTCAGTCACTAACTGAAATATCAGTCCAGCATTTCTGGAGTCAGAGGTTGTTCCAGCATACCTACAACCAGGTGGCTTGCACCTAATACCTGATGCTTTGTAAATATGTGGGATGCATTTGGTTTCAGCTGTGTGCCATGTCTCTTATCTCTGCTACAGGAGGAGGAAGAAGAGTCCCAGATGGTAGAAGATGTTGAATATTCAGTATATGGAGCAAGGAAAAATAGTAGGGGGAAGAGTGCAGGAAGGGCTGATTGAGTAGGGCTGGGAACTGGAGCTGTATGGCCCCTGTGGTGACCGGCCTGTCCCAAGACAATCAGGGCAGCATTACAGAGTCCTCTCCCGTGATTGTGAATCGCATGGATTAGTGCAGTGCCTCATACTCCTTCCTGCTCATGACCAAAGGGATAGTGCTGAACTTTCCTCTATCAAAGGCCTTGCTCACAGTTCTCTTATCTTGTAGGAGTCTTTCAATAATGTCAAGCAGTGGCTGCAGGAGATAGACCGTTATGCCAGTGAAAACGTCAACAAGTTGTTGGTGGGGAACAAGTGTGATCTGACCACAAAGAAAGTAGTAGACTATACAACAGCAAAGGTATGTCGGGGCTCCAGTGTTTGCTTGGCTGAGCCCCTGCTCTGATTGGTCACGCACAGAGGTGTCCTGGTGCCACCAGTGGGGGCACTTTAATGACCCCTGCCCTGCAAGTCATCCTCACACTGGAGATGGGGTGTGGGGTGGGATCCAGGAACTTGCGGCTTATCCGGCGGTGCTCCAGGAAATGAGGCGAGGTATGAACCTGTGTATGAGCTTACTGTTCACTGTTTCTCGGTTTGCAGGAATTTGCAGATTCTCTTGGAATTCCGTTTTTGGAAACCAGTGCAAAGAATGCCACAAATGTAGAACAGTCTTTCATGACCATGGCTGCCGAGATTAAAAAACGAATGGGTCCGGGAGCGACAGCTGGTGGTGCAGAGAAGTCCAATGTTAAAATTCAGAGCACTCCAGTCAAGCAGTCTAGTGGAGGTTGCTGCTAAAACTTGCCTCCCCCCTTTTGTCTCACAACAATGAATTTGCAATCTGAACCCAAGTGAAAAAAAAAAAAATTGCCTGAATTGTACTGTATGTAGCTGCACTACAACAGATTCTTACCGTCTCCACAAAGGTCAGAGATTGTAAATGGTCAATACTGACTTTTTTTATTCCCTTGACTCAAGACAGCTAACTTCATTTTCAGAACTGTTTTAAACCTTTGTGTGCTGGTTTATAAACGTGTAATCCTTGTTGCTTTTCCTGATACCAGACTGTTTCCTGTGGTTGGTTAGGATGTATTTTTGTTTTGATGTTTCTATTGGCATGTTTAGATGTCAGGTTTAGTCTTCTGAAGATGAAGTTTAGCCATTTTGTATCAAACAGCACAACAGTGTCTGTCACTTTCCATGCATAAAATTTAGTAAGATATATGTAAGATCTGATTTGCTAGTTCCTTCTTGTAGAATTATAAATGGAGAGATCACACTATCTGATTAATAGTTTCTTCATACTCTGCATATAATTTGTGGCTGCAGAATATTGTAATTTGTTGCACAATATGTAACAAAACTGAAGAAATGTTTAATAAATATTGTACTTATTGGAAGTAATATCAAACTGTATGGTGATAAATATTGTCTTAATTTGTACGGCTAAGGGGGAAATCAGGCTTGCATTGTGCCCAAAACAACATATCTGTGTGTGCAGCCATGGCTCTCAGACCTTCCCTGCAACTCGCCCAGTGACTGTGGCCCCAAAGCCTGAGCTGTCATGGTGCTTAAGGCACGAGTGCTGTACCAGAAACACCCAGCCAAGGTTCATGAGGCATAATGCACTCTGAATGTACAACAGTTCCCTAACTTAGTCTTGGAACTTAATTTATTTCTCAAGGACTCTAGGTAGGGAATTCCCGTCAGCTTTACACAGCAGGGAGAGAACGGTATTTCCCTGAAGTGAACGATGTCAGCGAAACCTTGAGGAGGTCTAACTTTCTACCAGTATATTATGTCTTTTCTATATACCGTTAATTCCATCCTCTTTTAATCAGTATCTTCTGACTTAGTGCAACAGCTTAGCTTCTATTCCCTTCTGCAGCGAGGCACCAGGAGGGTGACATGGGGATAGCAAGGCCCCCACCAAACTGTTGCTCAGAGTAGGCGCTTTCTCAAACAATTTGGAACTAACCAGCAGCCAAGAGGTTTTGGATGGTGTGTGATTCTTTGTACAGAGCTAATCAAATCATTAGTGCCTGATGTCTAGCTAAAAGCCACAGGAAAGCTAGCCTATAACACTTCCTATACATGTAAAATTGTTCAGCTTTATCTAAACTCAAATGTTCAGCCTATTCTGTAAATAGTCTCATGTTTGAAAGACCATGTAACATTCCCCTAGTAGTAAATACACCCTGTGATAGTAAAAATATAGCCTAGGTATGTTGTGAGGTATAAACTAAAACTGGTGCAAATATCCTCTGATTTTTTTTTGGGGGGGTGACTTTGGCTAACAGCTTTCTTCAACATAGTTGCATAAATCAACAGGCAATTGTAATACATAAAGTATTGTCATGGTTAAGTTGAACTCTTCCACTTGAGACCTTCACAATAAAGTGATGTGCTTTCTAGTAGAGATGTGCTTGTTGGTATAATTCATTATAAATGTGACCTGCTGCTCCTCAGGAGCAGGAGGAGCAGTGAGATCAGGAAGTGAAGCAGAAGGAGGTGTGTTGAGGGTAAAACATCTTCCCTGCAGAGAGTGCACAAATGAACTTCAATGTCGAGATGCCTGCTACATACTATCCAAACCAATGTTAATATATACAGTAATAAAAGCATTGCAAAACCAGTTGGGCTACACCAGGTGTTTGGTGGTTCTTTGTTTCCCCCTCAGTCATGAATGGGTCGCTGGGCTGGTGCTGTTCCCTGCTGCAGCCTGGGGCTGTCAGGCTGAGCTGTGTGACAAGGGTAGAGCAGGCCTGAAACTCCTGGAGAAAGGCACTGTCATTTCTTACCCGTGAGCTGAAATACTGGATACTTTTGACACAATGGCAAAAAAAATTTGCCCTCCAAGCCCAGGGTATAGAAGATTGGAGAATATCAAACCCCACACACACAAGCTCCAATGAAGTATTTGCCCTAACTGTTTCAGCTTAACTTTGCTTTCACCTTCTACTTGTGCAGAACAAAACTTCTGTGTGTTCTGTTCACAGGAATGGGAGGAAATGATGTATTCTGCACAAGAACACGGTGATCACCGCTCAGGTTAAAGGTTAATTAAAGCCAAGTACCAACATTCTGTAACTTTTTTGGGCCACTTACCTTATGCTGCATCAAAGCTGCCCTTTTCCTGCTGGAGAAAGGGTTTGGAAACCCTTGAGGAATGCTCTGAGCAGTGATTTAACTGCAGTAGCTGGAAGGGGGATGGCACAAGTTTCACCCCAGGAAACCAGCACAGCACTGACACAGCTCCTGCCAGCAGCAGGTACCAGCAGGTTACACAGAGCCTGGCTCTTCCCTGCCTCAACTCGCTTGTTATTATTTTATTTGGATTCAGTATTACCGCTTTTTGTGTTTATGGATAACAAAATTGAAAGTTATGGAGGCTCTGCTTCGGCAGGGAGTGGTAATTATAAACAGGCCTTCGGTTTGCTCCCAAGAACCAGAAGGAGTTGCTATTTCTTGGCTTCTGGCACCTATTTTTGACGAGCATAAACAAACCATGAGAACAGGGCTATTAAAATCACACGGCTTTACTTAGCGAGCTCACGGCACACTATGGATTGCTCAGTTAAAAAACTTCCTGGCGTTTTGCTAATACAGAACCTCAAAAACATTTTTTTAACTTCGATAAAAAAAGGAAGCTATGTTAAACAAACAAACCAGAAAAGGCCAGCTGTGCATTCCTTACACAGCTCTGGACATCCCAGCACACCTGCTGTACGGGGCACCTTTCTCAAGCCTTGGCACAAACCCACGCTGAAATCAGCCCCGTGGGCAACTGGACACAGATTTTGGCATCTGGAGAGGTGATGGAGCTGGTTTGGTGCTTGCTGCACTTCTTCTCAGCCCTCCTGAGATGGGCTAACGCAGCCTAGGTCTGACAGAGGCAGCACCTGAAATAAAATGAGGTGTTTGTTGCTGTGCCTTGCCTGCAGTCTGACAAAGAAACTCCCATGCTCTACTCCCCCATCTCGCCAACGCAGAGGGTACAGCTGGGTAAAGGCAGCAATACAAAAACCACAACAAACCAAACACTACTTAAGACACCTTTTCTCCTTTAAGAGGCTGGTACCCCTGAAACACTTGCCTCTAGTTTCCTGTGAAGGGAGATGGTCAAGAAATAAGCAAACAAGTTTTCTAGCCCCTACATTGTATCTGAAATAACTTGCTTCTCTTTCCCACCATTATACAGCAACCAGAATGTTTCTGAGAAAACACAACTGCAAAAAACATCTCCCCTGTGCTGTGCAAGGGATCTGGGGAGAGCAGGTGTCTGTGCTGGACTGCTGCCGTCCCCCAGCCCTGAGTGACAGTGACCTGCCTGCCGGGTCCCTGTGGAGCTGCCACTGCTCCCCTCCTGCTCTTGGGTTTCATCAGCTGGTTCACCCGCACTGCTCTTTCCCTGACACGATTAAACACACCAGGGCATCTATTTCGAGTTTCCCTGCTGCCTTCTCAGGCCTTCCAGACAGAATCAAAGAGATAACAATGGAGCCTGATGCTGGGTGTTTGCGAATTCGCGTGTTTCTCTTCCAGTGCTTCCTCCCCTCTCTGCCCGCTGCAGCAAGGCTGGTTTGCCCCTGCTTACCCAGGGAGCAGCTGTGTTCTGCATCCCCCTTGTCCTGCCCCACATCCTCGCCCTGCACAGGGCCCACAGCAGCCAGGATGGACTTGTACAGGTGCTCTGCGTGGCTTTCGAGCTCTTCCGACTGTTTGGCAATCAGACCCAGCGTGTCTTTCAGAGCTGGAAAGCAAAAACGCCTGAATGGAGGTGACAGGAATGCAATCATTCACTGTCTGTCACAGCTGAGAGTTCTGCTCATCCAGGCAGACTTTGGGAGGAAATCAAGTGTTAAAAATCAATAATGTGCTGTTCATCCCATCCCCATTGTGATGCAGCATTTGCAGGGAGTGGGGACAGAACCCAGGAGGCTCCAGGTTCATCAAGATGCAGAAACAGGGGGTCTTAAAGAAAACCTCTGGAACTGTGCAAGAAAGCCCATCCATAATGCAGCACTCGACCCCTAAAACCCCTCTGGTGACTGCAGCTACAGCCCACCCTTTAGAAATCCCTTCTAAATCACCAGAGCAACCACTCTGCGTGTGCTGTGGTGCTGGCCAGGCTGGGCCAGGGATTCTGGGGAGCAGATGCCTCGGCCAGCATCACCTGTGTCCGTGAGCAGCCCCACACAAGTGCTCCTCCTCACCTGGTGAATTCGATGCCATGCAGTCCAGGAGAGCCTCTCCCCTCTCCAGCACGCTCTCAGTCAGGCTCCGGTGGTCGGCCACATCCTTCCTGAACTCCTGGCAAGGCAAGGAGGAGACCAGCGTTTCTTAGGAGGGTTTTTGAAACACACACCTGTGGCAGGTTGCCCAGGGAGCAGCTTCCTCCCAGCAGGTGTCTGGTGCTCCCAAATTTGGCTTTGCAAACCCAGTGCGCCCTTGGACCATCCCAGTGATGCCTGGCTTCCCAGTGCTTGCTGCCTGCAGCACAGGAGAGGGGAGGGAGCAGAGCAAGGGTGACACCCACCAGGTATCGGTGCAGCGACGCCAACACGCTCCCGGCATCCGGCGAGGGGGGCACCCAGCTGCTGGTGACATCCACCACGGTGTACAGCCAGCGGATCAGCTCTTCCAGCTGGCAGCAAAACATCTGCTCAACAAAGCATAAAAAAGGGGTCATGGATCTATTTCTGCAACAGAGACGGTGCAGGGACACGAAAAGGAGAGCCAGTGGTGTTTCGGGAAGCATCTGTTCCCTGTGCCTCTCCAACCCCAGCACACAAACATCCCAAAGCTTGGGAAACCAAGGGTCAACAGGAAAAAGGCAAAAATTAACTTAAACTCCTGAACAGCTCCAGCACTTGCTGTGTGGCAAGAATTGAGGGTCACCATGAAATGTCTGCATGGAGACGTGCTGGAGGCTGGTAGCACCCACGATGAAGGAAGAAGAGGTTGGCCTCCACCACCTCCTAGCCCAAGAAATCTCCTCATCCTCCTCCTCCTCCTCACCAGAGCCAGACAGTTAATTTGCTGTTGCTTTTCCCCAAGGGATTGTCTGGTTCAATTAAGTACTTTCATTTATTTTTAAAGCATCTCAGTAAGGGATTATTTTTGTAAGATGCTGCATGAAACCCAGGGGCCTCTGCTGGCACCAAAATCAGGCTCAAGGCCTGCTCCTGCTCCTCAAGAGTTTGCCATAGAGCAGTGCTTTTCCCTGGCACTGCAATTTGGCATGACAAATACAGAGAAGACCCTTTTAAATCAACAGAGTTATTTCCATATCAGAGGAGGGGATGAGTTTTCAGCTATGTGCATGATAACACTCTTGTGCAAACAGCCTAGCATCATTTCCAAATTTGTCCCAGCACTGGGGTGGGAAGAAGATGGAGAGGAGGGTGAGAGCACAGTGCTGGGACAAACTGAATAATCCACAAAATAATCAGGAAACCCTTCAGAGTTGCTGCAGCCCCTGCCTGGTGCAGCAGCGCTGCAGGAAGGGTGGGCTGGGGGACCCAGCTGAATTCCACATCTCCACCCAGCCTGGCCTGTGACACTGAGCCCCAGGGAAAGCAAGACGGGCTCTTGCTCCATCAGAAGGGATTATCTGCTCTGGTGAGCCCCCCTGCATAAATTACCACCAGCTGCCAGGCAGGACACATCATGCAGAACTGGAAGCTTTAATTACTTGTGCCATAAAGACAGGCACGTATTATGGGAGATCTTCCCAGAATAAACTTTATTTCTGATCTCAGCCTACCTTCACACACTGGATAAGGGACTCGCTCTGCTGGCTCTTCTTTGGATGCCCCTTGACCCGTGGTTCATTTAGGCACATCCCATCCAATGTGTCCCTGAGACCAGTTGGTAGATGAAGCCCCCTGGGAGGATCCCTGTGGATCCAGCCATATGATTCCGTGTTTTCCCAGCTGGGTTTTTGGGAGCTGCAGTGTTGCCACAGCCCAGCATAACCCTCAATATTCCCTCTGTCATCCCTGCCTCTCACTTCTCCAAAAGGAGCCAGCCTGGCTGAAAGGGGCTGCCTGCTGCTGCTGTGGTGTGGAAGGTGATGGTGGTCATGCCCAGGCGTCCTTATGGTTAAGGAAAGATTGGACAAGAACTGAGCCAGCCTTTCCAGCTCCTGCAGTCTCGGAGGCAGGGAAAGAAATTCTTCATCATCCTCCCACTCCTTCCTCAGGGGGAGCACTCCTGTGGTGGGTAAAAACCTAGTGGTGCTTTTCACCTGCCCTGTGTAGTTTGGGCAGGGGCTTCTTCTGGTATCCCTGCTTCTACCATCGGCAGCAGGGCACCCAGGTAAGCTTGGCCCAGATGATTCCACCCTTACATCCTTAGCAAAACCTCTGGAAGGATGAGGGGAAGCACTCCTTTCAAATGATGCTTTGGCAATAGATAAAGGTTCGTAGTACGAGCCAGCTCCTGAGCAGCCTCTTTTTCCAGGCCTTGGGGTGGAGAATCTCTCTGCAGAGGCCACAAACTCCCAAAGTCCATTTTCTCTGCTTCCCCGAGCCTGCCCAGCTCGGCCATAGATGCTGGTGGACCTGGACATGCCTTCAGGAGAAGTAGAAAAGCTGTCCAGACCAATTCCTGAGTCATGGAAGAAAGGCTCTGGCATCCTTTCCAGCTTGTACCTCGGCTTGAGCGGGTAAGCATAGTCCAGCAAGTCCTCGTACTCTTTGTTGGGGTTCCAGTGGGGTGAGCTGCGGTCTGGAGATGGGGGCAGCGAATCCGGAATGGCACAGGCCCAGTAATCGGCTTGGTAGGAGGAGATCTCCCGGATGCGCCCCACGGTGCTGCAGTAATCCAGCAGAGGGCCCGGGAGCTCCCGCCGCTGCAGGGCCCTGCTTTCCGCTCCCCATCGCAGGCACAGGTCCTGGGCAGCCGTGGTGGCCGCAGGAGAAGGGACATCCGTGCTGGCGGGCAAGCTCCCGGACGGCTCCTCGGAGGGGCCGATTCCTTCCGAGGACAGAGCGGAGAGGCTCAGCACTGAGCGGCTCCGCAGGGCGCTCTCGGGGCTGGGCGGGGTTTGGGGCCGCAGGAGCTCTGGGGTGGAAGGACACGAGGATTGAGCTCCCAGACTTTGTCTCCGACGGCCAACATGGGCATCGTGGCGGCTGCCAGCAAGGATGTTCTCCTGGGCAGTGCTGCGCCGGCTGGGAGGGCTGGACACCGGGGCCCAACAGCCCGATGCCTTCACCTGCTCAAGGACGGGATGGAAAAGGAAAGGGAGAGAGACATGCATGAAATGGAGCACAGCATCCAGACAAAAGGCTCCTTGTGCTGGGATATGGAGATAAAAGCCCAACCCTGGACCCGCCATGAGCTGAGGCTGGAAGAGGAACTGTGTTCCGCCTATGGGATGGCCTGCAGCTGCTCAGAGCAGGGCTTGTTTTTAAGGAAAGGCATCTCAAGGGCTTGGGAAGCTGCACGAATCATTTGTCAGCAGGAGGCTTATTTAAAGAGCACTGTCCTGAGCAAGTTCCCAGCTCTGCACTGGCAACATGGGAATAGAAGCAACAGCTTGGGTGTTGGATCCCAAGCCCTTCCACACCACACAGTGAAGCCTGGGCAGGGGTGGGCGCACTCTGGCTGGGAGACATGGAAAGCCCTTGCTGGGACAAACAAGTCCCCACCTCTCCTGGGACCTCCCCGTGGTGCAGCAAAACCTGCAGGCACAAACCCTCTCACCTGCTGTTCTTCTGAGGAGGGGAACCAGTGGCCAACTGGACGAGGCACAGGGCCACCATCAGCAGCTCTATCCACCAACACCCCTTTCCCTGAGGGACTCGCTCTTGCTCTGGGAAATCTGGGTGCAGATGCTGAAGACACTTCTGGGTGGCAGCTTGAGCTTCCCTGGGTCACACCAGTGACCACGTGACTGTGTCTGTGCACTGCCACGCTCTCTGTCCCTTGCAGGCTGGGCTTGGCTTCCTCTGTCCCTAAAAGCCGGTGCAGGCTCCCTGCCAGCTCCGGGAAGTCCGTCTCCGTGTCTGCGCTGTCCCACCTCCCATCGTCCTCGGCCTTCCCGCTCAGCGAGGCTTCCGAAGGCGATCTTCCCACATCCACGGCCATCGGGGCTGGGCTTCTCCCGCAGGACGACGCTGAGCCTCGGGCTCTCTGGAATACACAGTGACGGCATCTCAGCGTCCCCCCGTGTCTCCATGCCAACAAACTGGGTTTCACAAACAAAGAGCTTAAGCATGATCTGGGTGAGACCTCAAAATTCACCAAGGAGCATCTTGGTGTGCCAGGTGGGACAGTGGAAAGAGCAAACCCTCGCAACTCAGCAGCATTTTCTGCTTTCAAGGATGTGACACACATCCTTGAAAATCTCATTCCAGCCCTGGCCATGCCAAGAACAAACCTGGGCTTTATACCAGGCACCGGAGTCCTGCACGGATGGCCAATGTGAGCAACACTTTGTGCACCGTGTGGTCACTGGGCCCAAATGAGACATCATTAACCAGGACATGAAGCATCTCCTGGCATGGCTGAGCCCTGCAGGCTGTTGGGGTGGAAAACTGAGTGGCTTTTAAAGATTGAAGCAGAAGCCACCCAGAAGCAAGAAGCAGCTGTGAAAAGTTAGAGGGGGAGGTAGGAGGCTGTAAAACTCAAAACTGGCGCTCAGCTCTGCAGCCTCTACCTCAATTCATGAAATTAACTCTTTGGGAGATTAATTAATGGAAATACTTGCACTGACTGGGCTTCAGTGAGGAGCTGCTGCAGGATGGCCCGTGAGCCAAATGAAGGAGACCCAACACAGCCTCCTCCAGCAACTCCGGCCCAAACCAAGGCGCTGGCAGCAGGGAAACGTCAAATTAAAAAAAACAAACAAACAAACAAAAAAAACCAAGAAAGAATTCCCAGACAATACTTGGAAGTGGGAAACCAGGTGATACTCACTCCCTCCGCCAGCTCTTTTGTCACAGTCTCGTTTTATGATCCACCCCTCCCTCCGACCAGCGGGGTTTTCCCACGGGCACGGGAACAAAGAGCGCCGGGAGGACGCGCCGGGTCTCCAGGGGAGACCAAATGCCCGGCGCAGGCACAACCACAGCGCCCGCAGCCGCCTGACCCCTGCCCGGAGCCGGGAGCGGATCCCGCACGGCAGCGGCTGCCGAGGGGACGAGCACAGCCCGGGCTCTGCCAGCCCGCAGCCCCCAGCTGGACCCCCCCAATCCTCTCCTTAAATTGCTGCCAAGCAACGCACATCGCATTGTGTGAAATGGATTGCACGGCTCTCTTCTGCCCTCAGAAAGGCTGGACGTCCACACAAAGAGGTGGGGTTGTTGTAAAAAAAGGCAATCAATAAGCCTGCCCTCGTTACGTGACTTTATATATATATATATATATAAAATATATATGAAAGAAGGAAAAGCTTAACAAGGCATCAAAGCAGCCTCTAAAGTTTAAAGGCGAATGTGCTGTAACCAAAAGTCGACCTCGGGACAGCTTTGTTTTTAAGATGCCACGTTAAATTCAAAGGGATTTGAACATCGTTACCTCCACCAGATTTGGTGGTTTGAGTCAGGTGTCAGCCCAGTAAAAACAACTGTAAAAAACATCAAAGTTCAACCTTAAATCTGAAAACCATGGGTTCAGCGACACAAAATAAAACTTACAGGTCATGACCCATCTGTTATTTTCCTAACGGTGTGGAGGAGGGCAAATATTCTGAACTTAGGATCATTTGTTATCTCATGGAGGCAGCATGCAGTGATTTATGTTTCTATGATGCCATTGGTCTTTCAAAAAAAGAGCAAGTGCTGGTTCACAGGTTCATTAAATCTCCAGAAGCTAATTGGATGCTAAAGAGAAACCAGGAAACTTGCCAATACACAGGAGTGAGAGTAAATCTGCTTACTGCAGGATTTGTACGGGTATTTAAAGGGACACCAGAGATCTCACTGCATTTTCCAAAGTCTCTAATTCAGGCAGCTGATTTCAATTAACTTCAGAGGGAGCTGGATATCCGAACCACACCCGGACACAAACGAGACGAGGATGTCACACACATCCCACACACAGAACAGTCGGGCAAAAAGTCACATTTAACAACAAAGGGAGAACACTACTGCCACTAAGAGCAACTCCCAGCTACACGAACGTCTAGAAAACAAGCTTTCTCACCATTTTCCAAAAAGCCCCCAAAATTTCAGAGGCCAGGTTGCCAGTGGCAGCGACGCATCCAGATTAACCCTGGCGACGGGAAGAAGCAATCCCAAATCCTCGGGCGGGACTGAGGAGGGATGTACGACCGCAGCTTTAGGCACGGTGGAAACTTTCCACTGGCCTCAAAAGCACGGGAGGACAGCCCGGACTCCCAGCTACACCCGGGCCCTCTATTGTCTCACAGAAACGATACCCGTGGCCGTGCTTTCAGATAACAGAGGAAGACAGTGGGGCTGCTTCATTCATTCCAAGGGGAAGGTCCGCAGGGATCTCTCCTGAAAAGCGATCCCTGAGCTTTTTTCAGGCCGTCAGGAGGCACCTGCCGGCCAGGCGGCTGCACAGAGGCCGGCGGGCAGGGAGGGCTCCATGCCGGGAGCGGCTCCCACCGCCCGTGCCTATCGCCGGCCTGATGGAATGCAGTGAGCCCAGCGGATGCCGATGGAATTTCCGTCTCCCGCCAGCTCCGCTTTGGCCCTTTGGGAGCATTTCTGGGGTTGATCTGGGGAAAAACCCAGAGCGCTCTCGCCCCTCAGGCCCGCGGGATCTGAGGGCTGCTATTTTCTGCCCCTCTCCTTGCCCGCTTTCTGACCGCCTGTCCGCCGCTTGGAAAAAAAACGGCAATTAACCTAAAAAGACAAGAAGTAAAGGCAAAGAGGCCGAGGAGGCGCCGCACTCGGGGCTCCCGGGATTCCAAAGGGAGCGTGGCCCGGGACC